>CM016721.1:18288957-18710801 GCA_005771605.1 Scutellaria baicalensis | reverse complement strand
TGAGTTGGTATCAGTACTGCTTGGATCAAGATGACATTCCATCTACTATGTTTGAACCTCATAGGTCATCCTTTTGGTACTAGTGTATTGTATGATGTAATTTTAGTAATTTTGTCTTGTATTATGTAATATATTATCAATTTTCATTCGAAATATAGTATTTATAATGCTTATTATCTATATGTTAGTTTTAAATATATTATTTTAATGTGATTTTGAGTGGAATATATGTGTAATGAAGTGTAAAAATAATCCCTAAAATTTCATATTAAATTTCCAAAATTTTAATAAGATTTCCGTTGTTTTTTCAAATTTTTTGCGATATCGATATGCGATATCGATATCGACATCGATATATCCGTAAAATCAAAGTTGCGATACGACATGCGATATCGATATTTTCATCCTTGGATGTAACCCACCAATGACCTATTTTCCAGTGACTTGATGATAAGTGCCCTGATGTCCAGTAACCTAGTATCCAGTAGTTTGATGTTTAGCATCCTGGTATGCAGTGACCTGGTGTTCAGTGACCTAGTATCCAGCAATCTGATATCCAGCGTCCTGATATCCAGCGTTCTATTATCCAGCGACCTAGTATCCAGTAGTCTGGTGTCTAGCGTCCTGTTGTCAAAACTTCATTTATCATTCCTTAACTTCGTCAAAGCTTTCCCCTGGATTCAGTAGCCTATTATCTAGGATGAAGTGACATTCTCTTAGAATTTTCAGCTTCATGTAGCAATCACATCTTGCTTCTGTTGTTTGGGTTGCTCTTGGTGTCTGCTTCCTGTTGATTTTGCAAATATGTTTCTTGAAACTTGTTTTAGTTCATGTAGGACCTTTTTGAGCCTGGAGATCTTCTTCTTGGTTTCTCAAAGGTCTGAAGATTGTTTCTTGTAGCCTTCTGTCAAAGGTACCTGCAGCGAATATCCTTTTATAGGTACCCATACTAGTATGGGTCATTTTGGGTTAGTTTTCTTGAATCCAAACTTTCCTTACAGCCGATAGTTGCTATAGTAATTGTTTGTTCCTTTAAGACTTTTGCCAGTAAGCATAGGATAAAATAGAGATTGGGTGTGTGCAGGTGTTTACCTGTTGTATCTCTCTGGAGTATGAACTCTGTTGGTCCCAAAAAAGCTAGTAGTAGGCTTTAGAGGGGGGGGGGGGGATGAATAAGTCTAATATATTTTCAAACTTTTCTTCTCTTTGGCTTTATTCTAGGATCAGTAACCTTTTGGGAGGTTACAGATTGGAGTGGTTTGCAGAAGCTTATTTCTCATTGTAGAGCAAAGTATAAAAGATGTGCAACTTAGCTTAGAGTAATGCAAGTAAGACAGTAAGCACACATAGACGCAAGGATATACAGAGGTTCGAAGGTGAGTAATCCTGCTACATCCTCTTTGCCTCTTCTCAAGAGGGGACCTTTGTTAAGCTAGTTGATTTATATAGACATATCTATTACAACTCACGTTTAACAAGCAAGTAGCAAACCTTCACACAGATACTTGCCTACTTCCCCACTGACCCACACAAGATCCTAATCTACCCACCCAGGGTCCTCACTTTCTCTCCTAGAAATTGGAAAACTCAGCAGGACTCTACTCCTCGCACTGAGTACTCCAAGACAGTCCTTTAGAAGGAGTTTGTCTTCTTCTTCTTCAACTGGGTGTAGCAAGCTTAGCCTTCGTTTGCAGATTGATCTGCTGAAACTTGCTGCTGGACTGACTGACTGACTGAGTGTGCGTCTTTTGGGGTGTGGAGTGTTCGAGCTTTTCTTCTTTTCTTCTGCTCTTCTGAATACTCTCTTCTCTTCTATTTTAATTTCCCCTTCTTTCTGCACTTTCTTCTATGTTGAGCTCTTCTCTCTTCTTTTGGCGCTTCTCTCTACGAGCTTTTGAATATTCTGTTGTGTTCGTTTTTTCTTCTCTCTTCCCCGCTCTTCGTCAGTCTTCTTCTTATTTATAGATTAGGAATTCTGCCCATTTAAGGTAGGTAGGCTCCCTAATCTATAAATGTACTGCACTCCCGACACCTTCTAGCTTTTCGCTTTCTATGTGTCTTCTTCTGGTTGGCTTCTCTTCTCTTTTGTCTCTACCGGTAACTTCTTGTGTCTACCGGTAACTTTGACTTTTCTCCCCATGCCTGCTTTGCAGATTCCTCCTCTTGCTTCACTCTGGAGCTTCCTTCTCTGGCTTGCTCCTTCAGGTGGCTTGAGGCTTTTGTAGCATACTGCCCTTGCAGTATGCTTTCGGCATTGTCTCCCAGGTAGCTTCCTATCTCGCTGCATTTTGCTTTGGCGAGGTCTCTTCCAGTAGCTTCCTGTAGTCATAAGTATCCTTGTTAGTTTACCCGATTCTTCTTTATCATTCTCTTCAGTATCCTTCATTTGACACTTTCTCTGTTATTTTAATATTCTGCAGTAACTCTGTTGCAGTAACATATCCTATGATTGGTTATGCTTGTTAGAGTTTACTTAAGGCTTTGTCTCATCAAAACTTACTTCAAATGTTTTCAACAATCTCCCCATTTTTTATGATGACAAAACCATTGCAGAAGATCAAAAGAGTATAATCACTTAAAGCACAAAAAACAAATGTAATATATAACAATATAAAGCATGCTGTTTTCATTAAATCACATATACGTCTAAAAGAAATGGCACAAGGAATGAGCATTTTAAAGAACAGAAGTAATTTTATTTAGATAGAATACCTACAATACAACTCGGTGAGCACATTACAATAAATATCCTATCTAGATTCATTCTTCTTTCTTCTTACTCTTTCCTTTCTTTTCTTTCTTTTCCCCTTTTGCTTGCTGCTGGCTCCTTTCTCTTTCTGTTTTCCTTCCCCCTCACTTGATGCAGTCACCTGCTCCCAATAGTTTATTCTCTTCGGCTAGAGAGGAGAGTTGTTAGGAGGTGTGAGAGGCGATGTGAGAGAGAGAAGGAATTCGTTTGTTGGAGATCGAGTAAGAAAACAGAGAAGTTCAGACGCCAGTAGCTTGCTGCCGCCTTTCCTTCTCCTTCAATCTCCACTCACCCCTCCAACTATCCTTCCTTCTGATTCTCTTGCACCTCAAAAGAGAATTCACCTCATAGAAGAGATGAAATCTCATTTTCTCCACCTCTAGAAGTCTTTCGATCTTCCATGACCCTTCGCAGTTTCTTCTCCCTTTTTGACATCATCAATGAGATGACGCTCTGGGGGTGCTGGAGAGGGGTCCTCAGCTCTGTCCCTCTGCCTTGAGGAGAAGAACTTGAGTGCAGGTTCTTAAGAGGTGAGATGGGAGTTGAAGGCTAGAAGATGGAATCTTCTGAGAATGGCTTGCTTAGCAAGAATCAAGCGTGAGAGGTGAATATACGTGATTTGAGGTGTGCTTGGTTGATTATTTGTAGAAAATGTGTTCTTTGGAAGGAATGAAGAGAAGGGTTTCCAACAATCGGGTTCCATGAAGCATAGAGGATTAAAGAGAGAGAGAGAGGATATCTATATGCTTTTTGAAGAATAAGGAGTGCATGTATTTATAGAGTTTTGAGATACTCCCTGTTGCAGTTAGATCTTCAAAGATCTTATTAACTGCTTCACCGTTTTCTAATAAAGGTGTTGACAGTTTCCACAACTTTTCCTACTTCTGAGGTGCTTGGTCAACGGCTGGTTCTCCACCCTTGGATTCTTCTGATCGTACGACTAAGATCTTTTTAGGGTTCTGAAAAGGTAGTCTATTTCTGGAAAGGTGATCCACTTTTTATGCGTGCATGTTACCAAAAAGATTTTTCAGTAACTGCTCTAATTTGTAACCTCCAAGTGATCCCTTTATCCAGTGACCTGATGATAAGTCCTGATTTCTAATAGTTTAGTATCCAGTATATTGGTGTCTAGCATCCTGGTTTACAGCAACCTGGTGTTCAGCGATCTAGTATCCAGCATCTTGGTGTTTAGCGTCCTGGTGCCCAGCGACCTAGTGTTCAACGATCTAGTATCCAGCATCTGGTATCTAGCATCCCGATATCTAGCGTCCTGTCATCTATAGACCTAATTTCCAGTCAGTCTGGTATCTAGCATCCTGATATACAACGTCCTGTTATCCAGCAATCTAGTATCCAATATCCTGGTGTCTAGCGTACTATTGTCAGAACTTTATCTTGTTCCTTAATATCGATTGGTCCTTCTACCTTTTCTTATGACTTGATGACATGTACTCTGATGTCTAGTGATCTATTATCCAGTAGCTCGGTGTCTAGCGTTCTGGTGTACAACAACCTAATGTTCAGCGACCTAGTATCCATCCATATGGTGTCTAGCGTCCTGATTTTCAGCATCCTGTTATCCAGCAACCTAGTTTCCGGCAACCTGGTGTCTAACATCCTATAGTCAGAGTTCTGTCATTTTGTCAATGGTTCTCTCTAAATTCAGTAGCCCTTTGTCAGAGATACCTGCAAAATAAGTTTTCTCATATAGGTACTCACACAAAGTATGAGTCCTTCATGGTTAATATTCCTTTCAGGAGCTTAGACTTTCTTTACAGCCCATGGTTGCTGTAGAGAGAGTTTGACTCCTTCAAGACTTTTAAAGAGCAAAAACGATGGTGTGTGCAGGTGTTTTCTTACTGTATCTCTTCAGAATATAGAAAAGGTGAAACACGATACTAGTAAGATAGACAATTTTCTATTCCCTTTTGGAGTTGCTGTTATGCTTGATTCCTTTAGGGAATGTCAGTTTGTTGCAGACATATTTAGCATACCCGTATTTTGGTTTCTCCAAGGATTTAAATCTTTGACGTCTGGGTTACCTTGATTTATACTAGAAGTTCCCTCTTACTGTATGGCTCTCTTTCTTTAGAATGTAGGGTCACTTTTAGCATTATTTTAGGTAACTTTGAGGTTTGCATGATAAGGTGAAACATTCTAGTAAGGAAATAAATGTGCAGGCTTCCTTCTCATTTTCAAGTGAAGTGACAACAAATTTTAAGCCTAATATCTTCACTTTCTGGAAGATTCTTTTCTTTGGCTTCTTGATTGTTGGTATATGGTCACTTTATTTCTTTAACAGACTAAAACATGAGCAGGACCAATAAGTAAAAGTGCAAATTGGAATGAGGTAGCTGGTCATCATTTGCAAAGAGTAGATCCTCTTTTATCTCTTGCTTCATCCTGGTGAGTGGTCTGGTTGATAGAGTGGTCTTACTCTTTTGCTTGACATCCTCCATATCTTCTTCCAGGTTGCTTGGTTACCCGTTGCTGCTTCAGTATAGTCCATACTTCCCAGCTTCACTTTATCAGCTTCTTCTTCATGCTCAGCAACTAGTCTTTCTTTTTGATCAGCTCCGTGTTGGTCTACTTTGTGATAGGTAGACACTTGCTCCTTTCCGCACCGCTACCTTTCTTCGGGTAGCTTGTTGTTCACCATCTTCCTTCTTCTAAGCAGCTTTTCTTCACAACACAGCTTGATTTTCTGCATCCTTCATAGTTGTTTGTTGTCTTCACATCAATCATATCCTTTTAAACAAAAGGCTGTGAGTTGATCTATGATATGAAGGAGGGAGAGAGAGAGAGAGAGAGAGAGAGAGAGAGAGATTTTCCAGAGAGAGATTCTTCAGAGATGGGATCTGGATAGATCACTTAGAAATTTTTGTTCATCCATCTGCTCTAATACCACTTGTTGGTATCAGATTGACCAGTGAGCTTTGGATGAATAATCCACCTGCTCTGATACCACTTGTTGGTCCCAAAAAGGCTAGTAGTAGGCTTCACAGGGGGGGGTGTGTGAATAAGCCTACTACATTTTCAAACTTTTCTTCTCTTTGGCTCTATTCTAGGATCAGTAACCTTTTGGAAGGTTACTGATTGGAGTGGTTTGTGGAAGCTTATTTCTCATTGTAGAGCAAAGTATAGAAGATGTGCAACTTAGCTCAGAGTAATGCAAGTAAGGCAGTAACCATACATAGACACAAGGATATACAGAGGTTCGAAGATGGAGTAATTCTTCTACATCCTCTCTACCTCTTCTCAAGAGGGAACCTTTGTTAAGCTAGTTGATTTATATAGAACTATCTATTACAACTCACGCTTAACAAGCAAGTAGCAAACCATCATACAGATGCTTGCCTACTTCCCCACTGACCCACACAAGATCGTAATCCACCCACCCAGGGTCCTTACTTTCTCTCCTAGAAAGTGGAAAACTCAGCAGGACTCTACTTCTCGCACTGAGTACTCCAAGACAGTCCTTTAGATGGAGTTTGTCTTCTTCTTCTTCCACTGGGTGTAGCAAGCTTAGCCTTCGTTTGTAGATTGATATGCTGAAGCTTGCTGCTGGACTGACTGACTGAGTGTGCGTCTTTTGGGGTGTGGAGTGTTCGAGCTTTTCTTCTTTTCTTCTGCTCTTCTGAATACTCTCTTCTCTTCTATTTTAACTTCCCCTTCTTTCTGCACTTTCTTCTATGTTGAGCTCTTCTCTCTTCTTTTGGCACTTCTCTCTAGAACTTGAATATTCTGTTGTGTTCATTTTTTCTTCTCTCTTCCCATCTCTTCGTCAGTCTTCTTCTTATTTATAGATTAGGAATTCTGCCAGTTGAAGGTAGGTAGGTTCCCTAATCTATAAATGTACTGCACTCCTGACATCTTCCAGTTTTTCGTTTTCCACGTGTCTTCTTCTGGTTGGCTCCTCTTCTCTTTTCTCTCTACTGGTAACTTCTTGTGTCTACCAGTAACTTTGATTTTTCTCCCCATGCCTGCTTTGCAGCTTCCTCCTCTTGCTTCACTCTGGAGCTTCCTTCTCTGGCTTGCTCCTTCAGGTGGCTTGAGGCTTCTGTAGCATACTGCCCTTGCAGTATGCTTTCAGCATTGTCTCCCAGGTAGCTTTCTATCTCGCTGCATTCTGCTTTGGCGAGGTCTCTTCCAGTAGCTTCCTGTAGTCATAAGTATCCTTGTTAGTTTACCCGATTCTTCTTTACCATTCTCTTCAGTATCCTTCATTTGAGACTTTCTCTGTTATTTTAATCTTCTGCAGTAACTCTGTTGCAGTAACATATCCTAAGATTGGTTATGCTTGTTAGATTTTACTTAAGGTTTTGTCTCATCAAAACTTACTTCAAATGTTTTCAACAAACTCATTTAGATATAGATAAGACAAATTTTGATATAAGGTAGACGATTTTCTTCCCTTTTAGAGTTGTTGTTATCTGCTTGGTTTCTACAGCGAGTGTTAGGTAGCTGCAGACATCTTACAACACACTTATATCCATTGGGTTCCATCAACGTTTTATCTTTTTTGCCTACTGAGTTACCTTGGTTTGTACTATAAGTTCCCCCTTACTTTATGATTATCTCTTTAAGATGTAGGGTCACTTCCAGTACGAATTTAGGTACTCCTGAGGTTTCTGCATGAGTAGGTGAAACATCATTTTGGGAAATCAACGTACAGGCTTCCCTTATCATTTTCAAGACAAGTGACCAATATATTTCAATCCTGTTTTCTTCAGCCCTCGGATCGTTGTATGTCTTATTTTTGGCATGCTCTCTTTCGAGCTGATGATTTTTTCCTTTGGCTTTCTTGAATTTAAATTGCTCAGGATCACTTGAGTTTTTAACCAGATATAGATATTCGGAGCTATCTTGACATAGGATATATTAGAGCAAAATTTAGAAAGAGGTACCTTGTCATTGCCGTTCTCTTCTTAAGAGTTGGCTTATCGAGTAGACCCTTGCTTCCATTTGAAGTATGGAATGTTTGACGGAGTGTGCTTCTTATCTCACTCCTTCGCTTGACTTCTTCAGCATTTTCTTTCAAGGTTGTTGTCTGCTCATTGCTGTTGTCCAGAGGCTCCAGTATGTTCTATACGCCCAGCTTTGCTCTGTAACAACTTTCTTATGTCCAAGTTTCATGTTCAGCAACTTGCTTCACTTGTTGGTCTGCTCTGCACCTTTTCTAAGTAGAAGCTTGCTCCTCATGCACAGCTTCTTGCTTAACAGCCTTTTTTTCCAGCATAGCCTGCTGTTCACCAACTTCCTGCTCCTGAGCAGCTTTACTCTACAACTCAGCCTGCTCTTCTATTTTTTTCTTAGCCGTTGTTGTCTTCACATCAGTCGTACTTTTCAAAAGAGACAATTGGTTCTTCTGGTCATATGTGTTTATATGATGTGAGAGAGAGAGAGAAAGAGAGGTGTTTTCAACGACGGGATCTGGATAAATGACCAAAACAGATTGGTACTTAATCCAACCTGCTCTGATACCACTTGTTGGTCCCAATGGGTAGTAGGCTTAGGGGGTGAATAAGTCTACTGTTACTTTCAAACTTTTTTTCCGAAAGACTTAAGTCCAGAGGCAGTAACCTTTTGGGAGGTCACTTCGGAATTATCAGAGTTATATTGCGGAATCATTCTTCTATTGAAAACACAAGTATGGAAGATGTGTATATGATATTGGATATACAGTAAGAAAAGTAAGCACAAACATACGTTTTGATATACAGAGGTTTGAAGGTGGAGTAATCCTTCTACATCTTCTCTGTCTATTCTCAAGAGGGAACATTGTTAATCTTGTTGATTTACACAGACCTATCTATTACAACACAGACTTAACAAATGAGTAGCAAGCTTACACACAGCTGCTTGCCTACTCTCCTAACTGACCCACTCAGGATCCTTACTTTCTTCTTCAGAAAGTGAACAGCTTATCAAGACCCTAGTCCTAGAACTAAGCACTCCGAGACAGTCCATAAAAGGTTTTGTCTTTTTCTTCAACTAGATGCAGCAAGGTTCGACTTCTTTTGCAAGTTACTCTGTTGTAGCTTGCTGCAAGACTGAATGACTGAGTAATCTAGCGTTTCTATGGTTTAGAGTGTTTGAGCTTCCTTCTCTTCTTTTGATCTTCTATACACTCTCTTCTCTTCTTTTCTTTTCCCCCTCTTCTTCTTTTTCTTCCACACGCTTCTCTCTCTTTTTTTTACTCTCTTCAGTCTTCTATTTATAGATGTAGGAAATCTGCCCGTTGAAGGTGGGTAGGTTCCCAACATTTAATGATCCGTTCTTTTTTTGATACACGTCAACTTTGTGCTTTCTACGTGTCTTCATTTGATTGGCTCCATTCATTTTCTCTCTACCGGTAACTTTTAGCTTCCTTCATATGCTTGCTTTGTAGCTTCCTTCTCGTGCTTGCTTTGGAGCTTCCTTCCCAGGCTTGCTCTATCAGGTGGGTTGAAGCTTCGGTAGCTTGCTGCTTTGCAGTATGCTTTGGCATGGTCTTTTCTAGGTAGCTTCCTACAGTAAGCAATATCCTTTTAGTTTACCAGATTCCTTCGCCATTCTCTACAGTATCCTTTCTTTGAAGCTTTCTCTGTTATATCTTCTTGTAGTGACCTTGCTGCAGTAACCTTATCAGATAGATTATGTTGATAGATTGAGGGTTACTTTTTTAAGGTTTTGTCTCATCAAAACATACTCAAATATTTCCTAACAAGTTTGAATGGTTATTTGTAATTAATCTTTTTTCTAATATTACCTTGTTCAATTTTATATTTTTAGATTTGAAAATAGGTCGCGACTATTAGCACTCCCAAAAGTTATGAATACACCATCTTTTTTAAAAAAATTTGACTAAAATACTCTTATCTATTTATATAATTTATATAATAAAAATATATTAATGATTAGTTTAAATTATAAATTATTCAAATCCTATATATTTAAATCTAATTTTTCCAACTGCTAATTAAATCATAATTCTATAATGGAATCATTCTCCTATTCAAACTAAAATTTTAGGTTAATCATATTCCTATCCCAACCCTAATTCTTTAATGTTGAAATTTTGAAAACATAAATATATCTATTTTTCCTCTCAATTTCTCCATTAATTGATCAATAGAACAACAATGGTCCGTGAAGCATTGTGGAGATGGAACATGTAAATTTTTTACCAAATTTAATGGCAGAGAATGACATTTTTCTATCATCTAAATGGCTTATTTGAAGAAAATATCGCGAATTGTTCTACGGTTTTAGAAAGAACATTGAAACAATGTTCCACGCACATAGGAAGAACAATAACACGATGTTCGACCATATGGAGATAAACATGCTGATTATGTCCCACCACAATGGGACAAACATATAGACTATGTTCTGCCATTAGATGTTGAACGCTTTTAAAATACTACATAACAAAGTGAAACGTTCGACTACAAGGGAAGAACATTATGGCAATGTTCGACAACATATGTGTGAACATCTGGAAGACGTTCTACTCCACGTAGCAGAACATCACATATATGTTCTACCTCATACGACGGAACATCACATATTTGTTCTACCTCATGTGACAGCGGCGGGCTGACGAGCGGTGGCTGAGGTTGACGGAGGACAGGGCTGGAGAGGAGTTGAAGAGAGAGATCTATTAAATCTATCATTCTTTTCAAATTTTAGGGTCTTTTTTATTTTTATTCTTTAGGAATATTTTTTAATCATAAGGAAATTAAAGACTATTTAAGACAATGTATTAGTAAAATAGGGATTAAAAATATAAAATGGGGATGTACTCATAAAAAAATGGATGTTCATAAAAGAAAATGGATGTTATTAACAGTGTTCTAAAATATGCTAGACGTTAGTCGGGCGCTTGACTAGCACCTAGCGCCTAAGCGGCCTAGTCGGAGCCTAGACGCCATATCTAAATTGAATATATTTTTTGTTATTTTATATATTTTTCTTAAGTTTATATCTTCAAAAAATAATTTAAAAAATAATATATGTATAGTTTATGTTGGAGAACATTAAAATCTCAATATCTCATTTGAATTATATTTAAATATGACTTATTCAATTATTTTTAATTTATATTATTCAATTTGTTAATTTTCTACCTATATCTAATTAAATAATAATAATTTGATAAAAAATTATGATACATAAATCATACCATCATTTACTAAAAAGAAAAAAAATGAAAAAAAAATATTTTGACGCCTAGGCCCGCCTAGGGCCGAATTTTTCCGCCTTGTCCCGCCTAGGAAAAAAAATATTTTGGCGCCTAGAACTGCCTAAGCCCCCGTCCCACCTAGCCACCTAACGCATAAAGTGACCAAACTGGCCAAAATTAGTTTGGCTAGGGGCCGTCTAGGCCGAATTTTAGAACACTGGTTATCAGCCGCCGCCTTGAAAATATTGAAAGCATTTAGTAGTGGATAGTATATTGTAGTTCATGTCGTTCTGAGGTCAAATTTTGTCTTCAAGTAAGTACCATCGTTTTAGCCTTTATGCCATGTCTTCCAAGTTTAACCCCAATTTCCTAATTTTGAAGTTACCGATTTGATCTATTTATAGTTTATTCACACAAGATTTTACAATCTTGTTTCATCTCACTTTTCTTCCTTATTTCCATATATATTTTATATTATCTCATCTCAATATAACTAAGGAGGTGAGAAATAAGAACCGTGTTGATTCAGGGTGGATGGGAAGATTGAAATCATCTAAGTGTATCTTTGCTCAATTCTTATTTTTCTTAACATATGAAGCAAACTCTAAAAACACACTTATTTTAAACAAACATAAGTATAATACAATACTCATAAAATATTTATATAGTTTAAGATTAACCAGTTTAATTAATTTTCCAAATAAAATTTTAAATTCTTGTAAAAGTTTGAACAAATAAACTTTCTTTATGCGTAGAATAAGAAAAGGAGTGGCCGTGAGAGATCGACAATAATCTGAATGAATTACAAATTTTCCTTTATCCACTCTTTTTTAGAAAGGGTTTCAAAATTTTAAACAAATCTCTGAGTGGATTTTACTACATCTAAATCAAATTTTAAGTGATTTAATAATAAAATGCAGCATAAACTATCATCTTTCTTAAACAAGATGTCAACTAAAAAGAAATAGACAAGGCAAGTTGGGGAGATTAATTCAACAAGTTAGGTCATAAGTGTAGTGACAAGCTAGTGCTAAGTGGAGCAGTTGGGCCATCAAAATATTGGTACAGTAAGCGGTTAGACAATGTTACAAGAAAACTAGTGACAACTTTTTTAATTTAGTTGGTTTATTGCACAAATTATGGACATTCAGTTATTATTTATATCTTATCAGTTTAAGACTTGAAAAGTAGTTTAATTAACAATCTGGGATTTAAATTGGGTGTTTAACTTTAATTTGTAATCAAAATGGATACTCAAGTCTAGTAATTAGTATCTACTTTCATTAAATAAAAAAAGGGTGATATCACTAGCTAGGATTTGTGACATCACTAGTTTGACTTTAGAAAAGTAATATTGATACAAAAGATATGGATTAATGTTTTAGATTTATCGTATCATGTGGACATGATAATTAATGACTTGCATGTGTCTTGTTCATATATCAACCTTAAAAAATGATCAAATTTGAACGATGACGAAGTTATAACATGTTAATTGAACGATGAAGTGGTTATAACATGTTAAATTTCATTAAAACTTTGTATTATTCTAATTATATTTTTTAGGAAATTCAAGAGGGTTATCGGTTATGTGATCAAATAACTATTGCTTAGTTATCAGATCACCTATAACTTTTGATCCAGTAATCAACAAAAAATTGTTTGTGTCAAATATTAAAAATAAATTCTTCATAATTTTCATGTATTAAAAAGCAATTATATGTTATTTAAAGCAACTTTAGTTTTGGATACAATTCTCATGTGTAATTGAGTCATGTCAACACGAGAACATGATACTACGATTTGATATTTCTATAATCATGTGTGTATATGATGTATATATTTATATATAGCTAATAATGTATGGGATGCAACATATACTAAGGTAAAAACTTGTGTGCATCAATGGCATGAACCCCGATCCGATTCGGTGCATGGGCCGCCTCCATGAGCGTTCACGCACCCACACGTGCGGTTGCACCTGAGTTGGTGTGCGTTCACATACACCAAATTTAATATTATGTGGGCTGCCTCCATGAGCGCTCATGCACCCACACGCGCGGTTGCACCTGAGCTGGTGTGCGTCCACATACACCAGATTTCATATTATGTAATTCAGTGATAGATATTATACATATATCTTCAGGTATTACGTGTATATTCTTCAGGTATTACACATTTACCTTTAAGGTATTAAATTTAAAGAACCTTTGACTATTACATATTTACCTTTGAGGTATTACATATGTACCTTTAAGGTATTAATGCTTAGAGTAGTATAGTACAAAGTATTATCTATTCAGCTTTAAGATATTACTTCTTAAGCTAGCTTTAAGGTATTACATTTTTATCTATATTGTATTACATACTTCATACTTACATTTAACATATTTGATACTCACTTTTCAAGTATTACATAAGTTATTACATAAATACCTTTAAAGTATTACATCACGGAGAATAAGAAGAAAAAGAAATATTGCAATGAAGTAGAAGAAAAAAATGGCCAAATATCATGTGAAGAGGAAGAAGAAAAGAACCCAACAGAAGATCAATAATGGTGAGAAGAAAATCGATGATAATTAAATCGTTGTAGAGAAAAAGTGCTCCATGTAGAGAAGAAGCGGTGCGGCTCTCGCTCAGTGCAAAAGAAGAAGAATGGAGAAGCAGCAGAAGAAGGGGAAGTAGAGAAAAAGCAGTGAAGTAGAGAAGGAGAATGGAGAAGCAGTAGAAGAAGGAGAAGTAGAGAAGAAACAACGAAGCAGAGTAGAAGGAGAATGAAATAGCGGCGAAGAAGCGGCGGTGATGAAGAAGTTGCGAAGAAGAGTCAACGACAAAGAATCAGCAAAGAAGAGAAGAAGAAAAGGATGCGGCAGCGTACAGATAGGGCAAAAAAGAAGTTGAATATATATAGATGGATCTTGGAGCGGATTGGGAGCATGGATCCTACATCTGTCCCGGGACACCCAAGTTCTTCTCTACAGTAGATTATAGATATTTTGTAACATAAGTAGGAATGTAGTTGAATATTCAAATTGATGGTTCAATATTTTGTAACATAAGTAGGAATGTAGTTGAATATTCAAATTGATGGTTCAATATTTTATAACATAAGTAGGAATGTAGTTGAATATTCAAATCAAATTGAACCATCAGTATGGCTTTCACTTATTTGTTATCGAATAATTTTTAATTTTATTTATCAAATGTATTCATCTTTCAGTTTTGTTAATGTTGGATTTTCCAACAATAATAATTTCTCTTTTTCAATATTATCCTAAAATCAAATTAGATTTTAATTAGGTTTTAATTGGATAATTTTATTTGAAAAGATTTGGAAAAAGATTTGATTCTCTCACCTAAGATTTGACTTGGTAAAATCACGTGTTTTATATTTTTGAATCACAAGACTAACTAACAAACTTTCCTATATCTTAGGAATTTGTTATGTGCTCTTCTTTTTGATAGGATTCAAAGATGTATCCAAGTGATATATAGTGAAGAAGCATACGTGATCTTAAGAGAGAGGAACGTGAGTTTGCAGAACGTGGGGTTGAGAGAAGAGAACAAGATCCATGAAACAAGGTTGAAGAAGTCAAAGAACATATCCACTTCCCATTCTTCATGCACGATAGAACATGGAAGATCATGGAGTTATGGAGATCATGGAGTGATGGAGATCATGGAAGTGGAGTCTACACCAAGTGTACTTCAAGGTCTATAAATAGATGAAGCTGCTGAAGATCAAAGAGATCCAGAATCGAGAGCTTAAGCAGTCTAGTATAGGCAGTACACTGGTGTTACGAGTTGTGTTGTTCACACCGAGAGGCAACATCGTTTTCTTGTGTGTCATAGAGTTTGCATACTCTTGACTTTTAGTATAGGTGTTCTTCGGAGTGTTCAACTGAGATAGTTTGTATACGTCCCTAGGTTTCACATACATCTCATAGGACGTATTGAGTCGATTGTTCGAAAGAATCTCTTTTAGAGATCTTTCTTTCTCCTTTGTACACATACACATATCAATAAAGGAGTTTTCGCCCTGAAGGCATTCCACGAGTATTTGTATACTCGTGGATATATCGTTTGTGTTCTGCAACTTTTAATTCGATCTATTTTTCCGCTGTGTTTTACGCTGGTGTTGTCGACACCGCCGACAACACCGTGTACTTTGATTGGGACAACTTTGTTTTTGTTTTTGCAGATCCACGTAGGACTTTCACGTGGTATCAGAGCCATCACTTGACATACTAAGTGGTGGATCTAGCCATGCAGGACGCGGACTATTGCAATCCAAACTTTGGACGTCTTCCAATTTTGGATGGCTCCAACTATGCCTATTGGAAGATTCGTGTTCGATCGAAGATCAAGTCCATAGATGCACGTGCTTGGACTGCCGTTTTGGAGGGTTACAGTTCTCCTATGAAGGAGGTCCATGGTGAACTTGTTCCCAAACCTCAAATCGAGTGGACAATTGATGAGATCCACAGTGCCAACTTCAATGAAAAGGCCATCAATGTCATCTTCGAAACGGTGGACTACAAAGTGTTTCGATTGATCCAAAACGCTGCCCATGCCAAGGATGCTTGGGATACTCTCCAGAAGCATTTTGAAGGTGCAAAGTGTGTTCGTGAGGCTCGGTTGCGGCTGATTATGTCCAAGTTCGAGAATATGCGCATGGAGGAGAATGAAGACATTGGAACCTACTTTGAGAGGCTCCGGGACATCTCGAATCAAGCCCAAATGCTTGAAGAACCAATTGGACACAAGCAACTCGTGTCTAAGGCCATTCGAACGCTGCCACCAAGGTTCAACATCAAGGTATCCGCCATTGAGGAAGTCCACAATCTTTCGATAATGGACTTTGATACACTTCAAAGTATTCTTCAAACCTTTGAGCTCAACCTTCAAAGCCAAATGGAAGCGGGCTACAAGCCTAAAACCATAGCCTTGCAAGCTCAAGACAATGAAGAATCTGGAGAAGATGATGAACCATTGGAGGAAGTCACCGAGGGGCAGAATGTAGCCATGTTGACGAAGAAATTCAACACTATGGTGAGAAAGTTCAACAAGGAGAAGCCTCGTTCGAAAGGGAAGGAACCATTCAATCGATCCAATGATCGATCCCAATGGAAGCCAACTGGATCATCCTCTCAGTCCAAACGTCAGCCTAAGAAGACATCTTCAGATCATGGATGGAATGATCCCAAACATCTCGATACCATCCAATGTCGAGCTTGTTCGGGTTGGGGTCACTATGCGAATGAATGTGCCAATACATTGAGGAAGTATGGTCTGAAAAATCACTGGGTATCCATGAGTGACGATGAGGATGATGAGGAAGTTGAAACTGAAAGTTCCACAGCCCTGTTTGCAAAAATCGCTACTGGTGTTACCGACGGTGTTGCCAACACCGGTGTCATGACACCGCAGACAACACCGCAGACAACACCACAGAGGTATGAACTGTTTGACTTTGCTAACATAACCTGCCTTAATGTTGTTTGTGATGATACAGATTCACTTGCTGGAGATGACTTAGATAAAGATGAAGCCATTGAAGAACTTCATGGTCTTTATAACTCCTTGCTTAAGGAATGGAAAAAGCAATGCAAGCTAGTCGAAATTGTTTCCAAGGAAAAGGAAGCCATATCCAAGGAAAAGGAAGCTTTATCTAAGGAGAATGATGTGCTGAAAAACTCAGTTGCAAAGCTGGAAACCGCTCTCACCAAGAAGGACATAGAACTTGGAAAGGTGCAATTCAAGCTTGAAGAGACGGAATCCTTAATTGCAAAATGGAATTCAAGTTCTACCAAGGCAAGTGAAATCATGGGATCAGGTAATTCAACAAAATCAGGTATTGGTTCAAGTAAAACTGTTGATAATGTTTTTCCAAACCTTTTTGTCGATTCACATGCTAAGATCAAATTTGTGAAAGAAAAATCGAAAGAGTCCATAAAATCCAACGGTTCAGGTCATAGGAAAAGAAAATATGTTTGTCATTACTGTTTTCAACCTGGACATATAAGACCATACTGTCGAAAATTAAAAAATGATCGTGCAAATGGTCTGGTGTTACCTCCGGTGTCACACAACACCGCCCGCAACACCACTGTTGGACAGAAAGTTTGGGTTCCTAAACAAACTGATCAAGTCTGCCAAGTTGTTTTTACTGCTCTTAAGTCTAACATTTCAGGTTCTTGGTACTTTGATAGTGGTTGCTCACGCCACATGACGGGCACTAAAGAATACTTGTGTAATTTTGTGCCTATTACCGAAGGATCCGTTACTTATGGAGGAGGTGCTAAGGGTAGAATCATTGGCAAAGGAACTCTTAATCTACCAGGTTTTCCCAGGTTGTCTAATGTATTTTTAGTAGAAGGTCTTATGGCTAATTTAATTAGCATAAGTCAATTATGTGATGACAATCTTGAGGTAAAATTTACTAAGGATTCTTGTGAAGTTTTTGATAAGTCTAACATGTGTATCATGACAGGTACAAGATCTCACGACAATTGCTATCTTGTTGGAGAAAATATCACATGTAACAAGGCTAAGTTTGATGACACGATTTTGTGGCATCAAAAATTAGGCCATGTGAATTTTCGAACTCTCCAAAAGTTGATGAAGTTTGAGGCTGTACAAGGACTGCCAAGCCTCAATCACAATGGTAAGATAGTGTGTGGAGACTGCCTTAAAGGTAAACAGACCCGTGTTCCCCACAGTGTTACATCACACCACGGACAACACCAAGGTACTGTTCATTGTTTTCAACTTTTACACATGGATTTAATGGGACCAGTTGAAGTTGAAAGTCTTGGAGGAAAGAGGTATTCCTATGTGATTGTTGATGATTTTTCCCGATATACTTGGATTTTCTTTTTACGTGAAAAATCGGATACGTTTTCTCAATTCAAGATTTTGTACACTAGGATTAAGACCTCATTTTCTTCTAAAATTTTGAGCATTAGGTCTGACCATGGTAAGGAATTTGAAAACAAATTGTTCACTGATTTTTGTGAAAAGAAAGGCATTGAACACCAATTTTCGGCTCCTAAAACTCCTCAACAAAACGGAGTTGCGGAAAGGAAAAATCGAACTTTGCAAGAAATGGCTCGTGTCATGCTCAGTTCTAAGAACCTCTCACGACGTTTTTGGGCTGAAGCATTGAATACGGCTTGCTATATTGGTAATCGAGTCTTTTTAAGACCGGGTAGTAAAATGACCCCTTACGAAATTTTGAAAGGGAAAAAGCCTAATCTCAAACATTTTCATGTTTTTGGGTGTCTTTGCTACATTTTGAATGATAGAGATAATCTTGCTAAGTTTGATGCAAAAAGTGACAAAGCCGTGTTTCTTGGATATTCTTTGAATAGTCATGCTTATCGTGTCTTTAATTTAAGATCTAGGACTATTCAAGAATCAGTTAATATTGTGTTTGATGACTTCTCTGATCTTACAGGTAAATCCTATGAAGATGCCGTGACTGATCTAGTTGAAATTCCAGTTGTTCATGAAACTGGAAATACTGATGTTGCCCCCAGTGTCGTGACACCAGAGACAACACCAGCGGCAACACCAGTGACAACATCGGCAGAACCTGAATCCGATGAAAGTGATGATGATCTACCTGATCAAGTTCGAAGAGATCCACCTGCTCGCATCAGAAAAAATCACCCTACCACTCAGGTGATAGGGGGAGTAAACGATGGTGTTCGAACTCGTAGAAAAGACCCCGTGAATTACAAGGAAATGGTAAGACATGTGTGTATGTCAACCACATTTTCAGAGGTAAAATTCTACTGTTTTGTCTCTCCAATTGAACCCAAAAATGTCTCTGAAGCTTTAAAAGATAATTTTTGGATACAAGCAATGCAAGAAGAACTTGAACAATTTACTAGAAATGATGTTTGGTTTCTTGTTCCTAGACCATCCGATACTAATGTGATAGGAACTAAATGGATTTTTAAAAATAAATCGGATGAGTCGGGGAACATTGTAAGAAACAAAGCACGACTTGTAGCACAAGGGTACACACAAGTCGAAGGCATCGATTATGATGAGACCTTCGCACCCGTTGCTCGAATTGAATCGATTAGGTTAGTTCTTGCAATTGCTTGTTATTTGAAAATTACCCTTTATCAAATGGATGTAAAAGGAGCATTTTTGAATGGGTTTTTAGATAAGGAAGTGTTTGTTGAACAACCAAAAGGTTTTGAAGATCCTTATCAACCTCATTATGTCTACAAACTCAAGAAGGCATTGTATGGATTAAAACAAGCTCCTAGAGCTTGGTATGGTCGATTGACCTCTTTCCTACTTGAGTTTGGATTCATTAGAGGCATGGCCGATCGTACTCTTTTTGTTAAGAGAACTGATCGTAATTGTATGATAGCTCAAATCTATGTTGATGACATTGTATTTGGATCTACTTGTCAAAGTGATCTTGATGATTTTGTGCATGCTATGTCATCTACCTTCGAAATGAGCATGATTGGAGAACTAACTTACTTTCTAGGCTTGCAGGTTAAGCAATCAAAGGAAGGAATTTTCATTTCTCAAAGCAAGTATGCCAAGAATTTGGTATCTCGTTTTGGTTTAGAAAATTCTAAGCCTATGAGAACCCCCATGGGTTCGACCCAAAAGCTGTCGAAAGACAGTGTTGCCGATGGTGTTGACAATACCCTCTATAGATCGATGATCGGCAGTTTGCTCTACTTGACCGCTAGCCGACCGGATATCATGTATAGTGTTGGTGTCTGTGCACGTTACCAATCTGATCCTAAGATCTCGCATCTTCAAGCAGTGAAGCGTATCATAAGGTATGTTTCCGGTTCGATAGATTTAGGTATTTGGTATACTAAGGACACTAATCTTAATTTGGTGGGTTTTAGTGATTCTGATTGGGCTGGAGATGTAGATGATAGGAAGAGTACTAGTGGTGGTTGTTTCTACTTAGGCAATAACTTAGTATCTTGGCATAGTAGAAAACAAAACTGTGTTTCTTTATCCACCGCCGAATCCGAATATGTGGCCGCCGGGAGTGCGTGTACTCAACTTGTGTGGTTGAAACAAATGCTTGATGATTATGGTTTTGAAAATGAATCTTTGAGCCTATTTTGTGATAATTCGAGTGCAATTAATATTTCCAAAAATCCAGTTCAACACTCTCGAACTAAACACATAGATATTAGGCATCACTTCATTCGAGATTTAGTTGAAAAAGGGTTAATCCAACTTGATTATGTATCCACTGAAAACCAAATAGCAGATATATTTACAAAAGCCTTAGATTTAGAGAGATTTTCTTCCTTAAAGAAGTCTCTCGGATTGTGCATTGTTTGAATGTGCATGCTGTTTTGCGGGTGTTACCGTTCATGTTGCTCACACCACTCTTAACACCCTTAGAATAAATTTTTATTTTTAGGCTTTCTAGGCATATGTATGCTTGTTTGTATCTGACCAGTGTGTTTCTTATATGAGAACACTTGCTTGGACACCTATTTTGGTAAAGGCTCATATTCTATAGTGCACTCTTGTTCGAATTAAAATGCTAAAAATCACGAAGCACTTGGAGCACGGCGCTCGCTACGACGATGCTTTTCAGGCAGCCTAGTGACTTAATAAAATGTGTTGTGTGACCTCACTGAGTAACTCGGGGCACGGCGTTCGCTGCGACGATGCTTCCTTGTCAAAAGGTGTAGGAGATATCACAACCAAGTCGAAAAGAAAAAACTTGATCTCACAACCGAGTAACTAGAAGCATGGCGCTCGCTACGACAGTGCTCTCTTTTCAAAAGGTTGGTTGAGATTAGGTATGTGTGAATTTAATTTCGTGTGCACAAAAGAAAAAAAAAATTTACGAGCCAAAATTTTCTATGGTGTCATCGCAGTGTTACGTAACATCAGGGACAACACCAGTCAGTTACATTGTGTGCGATTTTTATGGAATTCAAATTCTATGCATCCCTAAGTATCTGCATTTAATCCCAATTATATTTAGTGGATATATTTGATTTTTGGATGACTTAATTTCAAATTTAAAATTCGAATTTTGTGATCCCTATATTTGTGAAAAATTGTTGAGATTTTCTCTTAATTTCATATCTTTTCAAATCTCTTGATTTTATCTAAACATTTTCAAAAGGCTCAGGTTTGTTTTCAATTCAGAAAATCGAGTATATCTCTCCACTCACATTGCGTGCTATCACACTCTCCAATTCTCTTTCTCTCTCTTCGAAGATCATCTTTTTCTTCTTTCTTCCAAACCCTAAATTTCTTCACTCAAATATCTCCCATGGCTGATCCTGTTATTCCCCATGCTGTTCTTGAGTTTATGGAGAAGCTGAAACAATCCTATCCAGCACTTCTCGTGCTCCCTTCTGCTGCAGTGTCTTCTAACGGTGTTGCCCACACCGGCGCAACACTGCCCATACCACCTACTCCTGCCTTTTTTATCTAAGGTAAGGACGAAGCTGCTTTCTTTCCCTCTCCATTTTTCTCTGTCCTTAAAGTCCTTTGCTTCAAGATACGGTCTACTAAGATGATGGTGCCAAGACAATTTTCATTGGCAATCGAATTTGTGATTCGCCCTATACACCGGATGTTGCCTCTTCAATTTGGCAACATTTGGCCCAACGTCTTTGTTGATATACTTTGAAGTAGGAACCGTTTTTATGAGCTAATTTTCAGCTCACAAAGGGGGAGAAGATATGGTAAGGCAATTCCTGTGGTGAAAGGTGGCGGAAGAGAAAGTTTTGATGAATCTTTTTCATGATTGTGTTGAAAGTTTTGATGAATCTTTTTCATGATTGTGTTGAATGATTAATCCTTAATTCTTTGTGATTGTTTGTGATTGCAGGATTAAGGGGGAGTTTTAATTAAGGGGGAGAAAATCTATTTGATTTAGGTTTTGAGCTGAAAAAGAAAAATAGGGGGAGATTGTTAATGTTGGATTTTCCAACAATAATAATTTCTCTTTTTCAATATTATCCTAAAATCAAATTAGATTTTAATTAGGTTTTAATTGGATAATTTTATTTGAAAAGATTTGGAAAAAGATTTGATTCTCTCACCTAAGATTTGACTTGGTAAAATCACGTGTTTTATATTTTTGAATCACAAGACTAACTAACAAACTTTCCTATATCTTAGGAATTTGTTATGTGCTCTTCTTTTTGATAGGATTCAAAGATGTATCCAAGTGATATATAGTGAAGAAGCATACGTGATCTTAAGAGAGAGGAACGTGAGTTTGCAGAACGTGGGGTTGAGAGAAGAGAACAAGATCCATGAAACAAGGTTGAAGAAGTCAAAGAACATATCCACTTCCCATTCTTCATGCACGATAGAACATGGAAGATCATGGAGTTATGGAGATCATGGAGTGATGGAGATCATGGAAGTGGAGTCTACACCAAGTGTACTTCAAGGTCTATAAATAGATGAAGCTGCTGAAGATCAAAGAGATCCAGAATCGAGAGCTTAAGCAGTCTAGTATAGGCAGTACACTGGTGTTACGAGTTGTGTTGTTCACACCGAGAGGCAACATCGTTTTCTTGTGTGTCATAGAGTTTGCATACTCTTGACTTTTAGTATAGGTGTTCTTCGGAGTGTTCAACTGAGATAGTTTGTATACGTCCCTAGGTTTCACATACATCTCATAGGACGTATTGAGTCGATTGTTCGAAAGAATCTCTTTTAGAGATCTTTCTTTCTCCTTTGTACACATACACATATCAATAAAGGAGTTTTCGCCCTAAAGGCATTCCACGAGTATTTGTATACTCGTGGATATATCGTTTGTGTTCTGCAACTTTTAATTCGATCTATTTTTCCGCTGTGTTTTACGCTGGTGTTGTCGACACCGCCGACAACACCGTGTACTTTGATTGGGACAACTTTGTTTTTGTTTTTGCAGATCCACGTAGGACTTTCAAGTTTAATAAAACTAGCAATTAGGTGCCTATGAATAATTAATTGGAATTACTAGAAATCTAACAAGCTGTAGAATGACCAAAAAACCCATAAATTTGAAGGCCCAAAATTCCATTATTCTTAAAAAAGGATAATTTTTTTTAAGGATATATAGATATTGTAAGCGGAGCAACAAATGTCATTCACATGGTCTGGTGCAATCCTAGTACATGATATTTGTCAAAATCCATATTTTTTTAAAAAGATTAAAATAAAAAATATACAATACATTATGAGTAACAAAATATTATCTGGAAAATAGGTGTTATATATATATGAGAAATCTTTCTTTAATCAAAAAAGGTTTTCTTTTTTAATTCCATAACGTTTATTAAATTTATGCTCATAGGAAATCGAGTCCTTCTTACTCCATTATAAATAATTCAAAGCATACATATATACACGAAACATATGACAAGAAGAACATTTAATTAAGGTGAGACATTCAAGAGAAAATAATGGAAAATAGAAAATCGTTGAAGATATTCTTTTAGTTTTCATGACAAATATCATAAGAAATATAAATGAGTGCAACCATTCATAGTGATACACTGATATACAACGATATGAAACTCTAAATCAATTTTTTTAACGTAACATCTCTTTTCTTGAATTCAATTTAAATACTTTACGACATTAGTTTCATCACTAAAAATCCAAATTAAGCAATTAATCAAGTTTCACCTATCATAAGATTCATTGGTTGAAGAAAGATTAACACTAAATGATTAAAAAAAAAACATGTTTAATGGATGAAGCAAACTGAACTGTCACATGATATTACAACAAGACACTTCAATCCAAGGTTATCAAGTAATGGACTTCTACATGTTCGAAAGCTTCAGTTTAATAATATAATGTGTCATCATCATTTTTGAAGATTGCCCGCCGGGGTGGGTCATGGGTGGGTGGGTTTAACGCTGTCGTTTTGTCTTTCAAAATTGGCGGCTTTATTGGAACTGCATTAACGTGTGGTCAGAGAGAAAGAGATATATGAATTGAGTACTAATATTTTGAATTTATTTAAAAAGTTTTAAAAAAGTAGATTTTTACTTGGTTAATTATTAATCAAACGATTTAATATTTGCACTTACACATTATGAATAATTGATTGAAAAACCATTGATATTGATGAGAAGATTTTCACTAATAAATATGTGTACAAGAGATACATAAGGACAATAAAATCACAAAGTACAAATGAACACTAATAAATATGTGTACAAGAGATACATTAGAAAAATAAAATCACAAAGATTACAAAAATATATATAAAATATACAAGAGAATATTGTTGCTAGAACTAAAACAAATCAAGAGTTTGACTTAAAATCTTCATTATTTTCCTTATCGATTCGCACATGTTTCTCTCTGGCTTTACTGATAAAATCGATAATTATTAGATTTCATATGAAGAAAAAAAAAACCTACAACGCATTAGGTGAAGCTCTTAAGCAAGTTCTTTTAAGGGGAAAGCTTATATAATTTTTAGAGGAAGTACATTATAACTACGATGGTTTAAGCTTATTATTTGTTTAGTATCAAACGATTTCGACTTTAAATTAAATAATAAATTTATGATTTAAAAATTAATGGAGCCGAACCGAACTTAATTATAATATATATTTTAAATTATACTATTCATCAACTCAATTTTTAACAAAATAAATTATATGTTATAAAAATATAATATATCGCATAAAAGGTATAGTTTCATTATAAAAAAAATTGCTGTAATTATATATTTATATATTTATCATAAAGAATAATATAAAAAATCTATAAACTCTGAGTTGATCATCTTAACAAATTATACCGAATTATTTCAAACTAGTTTTTACTGAATCAAATTCCAAATAACTTACAATCAACTTGATTCGTTTACAACCTTAATGCTTCTATTTGTTCCCTTTGTAATATAAGCGTTGATAGATACTCAATTGACTGCATTTGAAAGAAGAAGACAATGTATCTAATTAAAGTATCACCACATAAACCATAAAATAGTCATAATAAACTGAACTTCTTATACAAGAAGTCACAAGTCATTGTCTAATAAATGTTAATTAAAGTAATCAAATCCATTGACAGAGCACAAAAACTCATGTAAGACGGTCTCACGAATAGTTTTCGTGAGACGGATCCTTATTACCAATGAATTGAACAAATATCTACAAATTTTCATATGAATTGTTAAGTGTGGATTATGGACTGACCTATCTCACAAAAAAAAATCGTGAGACAGTTTCACACAAGCCCTCTTGACAGAGTTGATCAAGGAAGCATGGGCGTGTAGGGAATTGAAACTCAAGATCTTTGGATCTTAATTCTACTCTTAATTATGCCCCCACCAAACCGACCCAAAAGAGCATATCTTTATAAATAAGACCAAAATAAAGCAGAAGAGCATATCTTTATGTCAGGCTTCCAATGTTTGCATATTAATTATTAAGTGTTTTTTTTTTCCTTCTTTTTTCAGATAAATTGTTTGATTAATAGTAGTATACATAAGTAAAATTTTAAAATTTTTAAGTGACAATAGATAGTTTTTTCTATACAATCCTAAAATATTTTTGGTGTGTAACCATTTTTTTTAATATCTAGATATATAATATGTACAACATGTAAATCATATGATATTTTATAAAGAATTTGTATTTGTAAGATTGTAAAATTATGTAATATTTTTAATATATATACAATATTACTTATTCACACACATTAAAAAAGTTATATATTGCGATAGTAAAAAAGATGTATATATCGATCAAAATCACAGGGCATTTAATATTAACCTAGAAAGTAGCTATTTTCCACAAAAAAAGAAAAAAAGAAAAAAAAACTTAGCAAGTAGCTATAACGCAATCATAAATAATTTTTTTCCAATATAAAAAATTAAGTCTTATTATTTTGCTATATTAATTTATTTAATCCTTGTAATAGACTGACCTTGTGCTAGTACTCCTAAATCTTGAGCATGCATGCTTCAACCGACACTACTAAAAATCACTTAAATTCCAACGGATTTTGATTCCAACGGGAATGACGCGTCGGAAAAGTGGTCGTTGGAATTGAAAATTCTGACAGAGATTCCAACAATACTATATATTCCGTTGGAATTAATGACCAATGAATAAAAGTTCAACTATTATTTCAACACTAATGAAATTCGTCGGAATGTTTCCTTTGAAATTTGGATGATTTCTAGTAGTGCGGTTATATAAAGGCTCATCAATTTTGAGCAGGACAACCAAATTAATGCAGTTCTTAATATCATGATTAATTAAGACGCAAATTAAAACTTTTCATAAAAAGATAAAAGGGGTATGAACACTATTTGAATGCAAATCATACATATAGTTAATCACTAATTGAGACATAGAATAAGATTATCTCTATTTAATAAATTGAACATATCATTGAGACCAAAAAAAATCCAATTGTGTGAGATAGTATTTGAAAAGGGTTGCACCTGAAAATTAGTTTCTAAGGTTTATATAATTCTCAATAATATTATTATCATAATTGAGAATTAGATAATGGATTAGGAAGTTATATATGATGAGGAAGACAGCAAAATAGACAGATGGAGGGCCAAAAATGTAGAAACAGTGTCACGTTTCACACGTTGTCAAATTTCATATGCCACAAATCAGTGCAAAAACGACAAATTATGATATTCCAAATCTCTATAATTGTATGTCTACCTTCATGTATGTGTCACATTCTCCTCACTAAACGGGTAATGATGCTCCACTGCTACAAATTTATCAAGAACAATGATTGTTCTAACATTATCATGCAACCTTTTTTTTTTTTTTTTGGGTAAAAACTTATATTCTCCTTGCACATAGAGACACAGATTTAGGTGTTATATAAATGTATTTTAGGTGTTATATATATACTCTATAGGTGTTATGTTTCTTGATGTTATAAATATACCCTAAAGGTATCATATGTATATAAGAGTATTCATGTGAAACCTGAAGAGTATATATATGATACCTATAGAGTATATATTTAACATCATATAGTGATTAATTTAGGGGCACCATGGTCTGGGGCACACAAATGTCACTCTTTTTTTTTTTTAACCTAGAAACCCACTTTTGTTTTTATTGCAATTACAGGATTTGATTTTTTAGTGCGTTTGATTTGGAATATGCTACTAATTCTCGTGATGCATGCGTACATTTAATTTAAATTTTCATCTTATAATTTCAATATAAGCAACAAAAATGATGTATATATAACAACAAAATGAAATGAATCAATCCAACTTGAAAGAGAGGATACGGTTCATTATTCTAAATATGAGAAGTTTTATAAGAATCTTAATATGATTAATTTTAAGAAAATTCGGGATGTGCTTTATGCATCTGATCCCTTAAGCATACTATTTCATTCTATGAGGATATTGTAATTGTTGCTAAATAAATTTATTAAAAGTATAATATTTAATTGATAATTCTAGTAGCGGTATAATCAGATTAGAACTTCATATATTGAAAGCATCTCTCTATATACACTAGTAATTTACCCGTGCGATGTACGGTTTGTAATATAAGATTTATTAGTTTTGAACTTTCTAATAATATAATGTAATAATATTATATTAACCTAAAATTATACATTAATAAGAATCTAGACATATTATCTTTAATGTGTTATATCTTAAATAATATTATAATTTTGAAATGTAAACTATAATATATAAATGTATGTTTATGTTAAACAATGAATTATAAAATATATATTTGAAATATGATGTTGTTAAATAAACATCAATTTTATACAACCATTACTATTGTATATTAAAATTAATTAAATTAAATTTGGTATTGATAAACATTTATTGTGTTATGGATGTTAAATGAAAATTTATACTTAAAAGATATGTTACCTCCTAAAAATATACTCCTTCCAATTCTTTTTATATGTCTTTCTAAGCTCCTTCACGAAGATTAAGAAATAAATTTTCTTCTCAAATTAACCTTAATTAATACTCCAAAATTTTTCATTTTTAATCTCCAAAAGTTAGAAATAAATATTCTTTGAATTCAATTAATGGAGAAGTTGAAAAAGGCATAAGGTTATTGTGGTAAAAAAATTTGAAAAGACATGCATATACTTTGAATATAATTCCAAAGGTTAAAAAGACTTATAAAAAGAATTGGAGGGAGTATATGTTATGCATGTTGCAGTTAATATAAATATAATTACTATAATTAAGAATATTGTTTTATTATTTGATTTATACTTACTAACTAAGGTGTTAGTAAATATTTCCTTTGTGTTCACAATTATAGATTTTATTTAATTTTTTGGTCTAATTAATGCATACAACTTAATTATTTCAAGTTAAAGAAAAGATATATGTATTTCAAATAACTAAAATATCTTGATATGTATTTAAATAAGGAAGGTAATTCAATATTCAACTCACTTGTATTGACAAATATATCAAACAATTATACCAAAATGTTTTTCATTGTTATTAATTTCTCAAAAATTCTAAAACTAATAATTTTAAAATTATTCTTTAAATTTTCTAATGTATAGTTTAATTAGTCATTTGTTTTTGTATTTGTAACTTTATTAAATATAATTATACACCAAAATTTAAATATCAAATTTATGTTTTTCATAGATTGAAACAAAATTTAAAATGGAATTGTTATTTAATTTAAAAGTTATGATTGATATAGAATAGGTAATAAAGACAAAATAAACCTACATAAACCTACCTATAGGTTATGAGTAAGTCTCTTGTGAATCAGGTGCATGAATCTTAGAGATCCATGCACCCGGGTCGGATCCGGGTCAGGGGGGACCGCACTATTTTTTTTTTTTTTTTGGCTCATGATTTTTGAAAAAAATCACATACCAATAGTATATGTTAGACATACCTTTAAGCTATGTTAAACATACCAGTTCTGCCCATATTCCATGCCTTGTCTTTTTTTTGGCTTGATTTTTGAATTTTGGCACATACCACTACGTTATGTTAGACATACCTTTACGTTGTGTTAGACATACCTTTATGTATACTTAAACATACCTTTGTATATGTTAGACATACCTTTATATATAGTTAAGCATACATTTATATATGTTAGACATACCTTTGTATATAGTTAGACCTACCTACACATGGTTGGTCTAACTATACACAAATGTTGGTTTAACTATACACAAAGGTTGGTCTATTGGAACAAATTTTGGGTGAGCTTCAGCACAAGTGTTCAGCGCGTGGGAGGCGCGTTTTGGGCGAGTGAACGGGTCGGGTCAGGTGCATGGATGACTCATAAAAGTTTTTGCCATAGGTTATAGCCCAACCTACGCCCCACAATCCTAAATAATATTAAAGAATTCTTTTTTATTTTTTAAAATTCTTGTAACTATTTTATTTCCATTTATAGTATGTCAAAATAAGAGGGAAAATTAGATATTGCTATTTTAATAAAAGGTCTTCTTTATATATATATATATAGATTATATATAATTAAGGAAATAATTGGAAAAAGTTTTGGAACTAAGTTGGATTATAATAGTCAAAATTCCTAACAGGACATAATAGACGTTCTATCACACATCAGCGACGACAATAAGCAATTGTTTCTGGATACAATTAAAGCTAGAAAGGAAATATCTATTAATTATGACGAATGAGTTCAATTTCAGCACCAAGAATATTATTGCATGTATATTAGGTTTGTATCACATACTATACCCCAAAATTGACATTGATTTATCCTGATTCGTTCCCGCTCCGATTTTCTTCTTCTCCGATACCGATTGAGATTCTCTGATCAGAAATACCTGCAAAACAAAGAACACCGGGGATGTTTCCCTGTGAAGAGACTCTGACGCTCAAGTTAGTGATCCGGAAAAGCTAGTAGTTATTTTTCTTCTAGTGATTTTGTGTAATTTTTCGTGTGTGTTAAAGAATAAGAAAATGAAGGTTATAAATACTCCCTGAAGGACGTGGCAGTTAGATCCTTTCCTAAAAAGGTGGAAAGTGGACGAGATATCCGCGATCGTGGCGGTTATTCAAATTTAAACTAGTTCGCTTCAGGATCAGTTCGTCTTCTTATCCCGAAAGTTTGGTTAGTTCGCATCTGTTTCCCTGTGAATTACAAACTCTCCTGTTCGCATCCATATTCTGCTTGCTCCTCCATTCTGTTCGCATCGATTGGTCTTCAAGCCGGTTCGCTTTCTCGAATAGTTCGAATGTGATTAGTTCGACCACATCAGACATTATTTATAACATATATCATTTATGTTATACATTTTTATATAGTTTTTAAATTTTTGGTTAAAACCTCTAAATTTAACCGGTTGTAGTTTATTTTTGTTATAAGTTAAATTTCATTTATTTTATACAAATTTTTAGGTCAATTATAGCATTCTAGTTTTTCTTTTTCTTTTTGTGTATGCATGTTAAGATAAAATTATTTGGTTTCAGATGCTACGAATGGATATAAATATAATATTAATCTATTTTATAGTGGTACAATTAATTTAAATTTGAATGAGGTGATCAATATTGTTGTTACATGATAGAATAATAAACCCTCAATTTAAATGATAAAAGACGCCAGTACTGCTCATGATACATGTAAGAATGAAGAAATTTTCCAAATGCAATTAGAAAAAAACATAGTTTTTTCCACCATAAGTGACTGGAATTGAAATTGTCTAAAAAATTCTTCTCTTGACCAAAAAAAGAAAATTCATTTTCCATAAAGAAAATATCCAGTTTGTGTTTATAAATAGTTAAATAATATCCACTATATACATTTCACCAAGCTCATATTAACAGCTTCAACTCTAGAAATAACTGTGACAAGTAGATATAATTTGGTTTTGTATGTTATATGGAATTCACGGGCAGTCAGAAAATGTAGACATAGAAATGGGCAATGGGTAAGTAGGAGTACTAGACATGGCAAGTTGAAGCAAATTGGTGAAGTGGACAATGCCACGTAGGAAAAGTTAACACAAGTTGCCATTATCCTATCCATCCATGCTCATTACAAAGAGATGATAAAACGTGTTTTGGCAGTGTCCATGACAGTGAAAAGGCATCGAGAAAATTCTAATATGAACTCCCAACACTTTTTCCATAAGCTTTCGTATTGGATTTCAACTCTGCACCCATATAATCCATGTACACATAGGTACAAAGCACATGTAATCAATCATGATATTGAAAACTATCAACTTAATTTGATCACAAATGTTGCATGCATACATATAAATGTATTTCATCTACCCATCCTCACTCCATTTTGTCATTTTTCTCTTCAATCAATAATGTCATGATCTTATGCTATATTAAAAACGTGTGACCAGCACTTCCAAACTAAAACCGAAAGTTAGGTAAGCATCTCCAGCAGTGTGCCGGATTCCAGTGCTTTAGAAGTCCACATTAAATTATCTCAACCTCCAAGCTTGCGTTGGAATATTCAACGCAATTCTTAAAATATTTTCTTCTGTTTTCTTGAAATATTCTATTTTAATGTGAAGAATAGTATATACTGTGTTGGAGACGAATGACCAATTTCAGAATGAAAATAATGCAAAATTGCATATCTTTTTTGTGTATTGCTAGAGACGCTCTTACATTGGAACGAAAAAGATCCATCCTACTTATGAACATGCTACATAAATTAATCATTGAAAAATTGCCACCTCTTATGAGGCTTTAAGCAAAGGATAGTTAAACTTTATCCTTGAAGATTGATTAATCCTATACCCTTTACAATCCTCAAGAATATGAAGCAGAAATATATGGCTAATAGACCTATACCAAGAGACTTATCAAGTTGCATATTCCTTTTTGGCAGTATCACAAGTGCCCATAACAAGCCTCCCATCAAGAATCCGATGGTTTCATAGATATCCGGATTGGTCGGAACTGCATATCCCGATGGATATACCTTAAACGCTGCAAATGCAAGAGACAATCCCAATCCCACCAACGTATTGAACAAGGGACTAGCATAGCAACCGGATATCGCCACCTGGGCCCCATCGGCCCCGCCTTTCAACGCCATGGTTGAGTTTGAGATCAAGTCCCCAACTGAGTTGCCCCACGCTAGGACAGTGAGTCCTAGGATTGAAGGGTTGATGCCGAGGATTATGCCGAATGCTACTAGCAAGGAGACGAGCTCTTCGACTAGAATGTATGTCCAAGTAATGCTCATCATGAAGCATCCAGCTAGCCAGGGGAATAGGAATCTCTTTGGAGGGCCTGAACTCTTGGTGAAGATCAATGTCAGAGCACCAAAAATGAGTCCGATGATGATTGCTATTGAGTATATCGTTAACGATGTTGTGGGATCGGTGGGTTTTAGCTGTCCGTTGCAAAGGGCTGCGACTAGGATTGGTGCTAGTGTCACTGAGCTTACAGCAAATGGTTTTGACCAGTTGTCACTGACATTTGGGATTGTGAGCTTTCTTGGCAATGAAAGTGGCAATTCTAGGACATAGAGGGATAGCTTGATGTAATAACATGATCTTGAATTTTGAACTGGGGTTTTCAGGGCTTGGGGAAAAGGGTCCTTTTCCTCATCAACGTAGGATAGCAATGGCGTTTCGATGGTGCTGAATTCGTCCAAGAGCTGGGGGTTGGCATTGGCAGCCATGCCCTCCTTGTGTTTGATGAATTGCATAAAAGAAACTACAGCGATGTACAGGAAGTAGATAGAGAGGAAACAGAGAGCAAACCAGAAGTTGATCCTTTCGAAGATGGTGATCATGAGGAGGCAACAGAGGACGAAGAGAAAGAAGAGAACATCCCTAATGAAGCTGGGCTTGTCAACTCTAACATTCCGCGAAGATATCGCAATACTGACGATTCCAACCACGAAACTGGAGATGAAAAATGCACCACCCAACACACTGTTGAGCCCCACATCTGCATCACCTGATCTCGTAAAAGAAATCACACTTGCAAAGACATCATTGGCCCCGTTTCCGAGAGGAAGAAGAGTAGTTCCGGCAATAGTAGGAGACAGCTTAAGAACCCTGGAAAGGCTCTCAACAGAAGGGCAGAAATACTCAGCAGTAGTGTTTCCCAAAACATAGAACAGAATCACCAGCCATAGAAGCAGCACCAAGTATCCAACACCTGGGAGATTGCCACATGTGCAGTAAAAGATTTCAAGATAGTTTAAATACCCTTTACCCCAGCACCCACTGTTCTGCCTCACATACAAACACTTTGATCTATAATCGACGAATTTCGAGACATCGGTGCAGTCCTGGGAGCTGCCAAGGGGACCATGAAGTTGGTGTAAGAGAAGTCTGGATTGGTAAGAAGATGTTGAAAAGATGAAGAATGGGATCAAGAAAATGGAAGATAAGCTAAGGAATATAGATAAGGCCTTGTTGTGATGAGGTTTAAAGATATCCATTCAAAGAAAATTCAAGAAAGAGAGTGGAAAATAATTCAGAGAGATTGCCATTCAGACATGGAGCTATAAAACTCTGGAGACATGGGTGGTATCTGAGGTAGGAATGTTTGGTTTGAGTTTGTGGTGGGAAGTAAGTTAATTAGGCCATCTTTTTTGGAAAGGAATTTTTAAAATAGAGGGGTTTCTAACTGGTAAAAACCAATTACTACACAGTGAAAAACATGTAATAAAATAAAAAGATTGAATATTTGGGAAGTGAGCAAGAAATATAGGGCCAAGATAAGGAAAGAATCAGTGAGTGGGTAGAGTTAGAAGAAAGAATTATGTTTGAGCAGATTAGGTAAAAGAAAGGGAGTTTACAAGAAAAGAAAAGAATTAGATGCCTCAAGACATAGCTTACAACTGCTTTCCTTTGGAGCAGGTTGCTTACGCAATTTTTTAATATTTATTATTGTTTTGTTACTTTTGTATTATGTCAATTTTCATGAAAAATTAATCACTAAGTTCAAAATTGACAAGCCAAAACGTGATGAGAAGAATATTCCTATTGATAAAGATCTACGGATACGTTTTCCTTTGAAAAAGTTAGGACAGCAATCAACATGTATAAAACAGATTGTCCCATTTTCATCCTTTTTATTCTTCATTCTTCCTTTTCTTTTTGTTTTTCACATTTATTTTCAACTAATAAGAGAACAAGAATCGTTTAAATTTTTATTAAATATATCGCAAATAATATTCGTACATCTCTAATTATAAGATGTAAATCTCATATACAGCTTGAATTATAAAATACTCATTGTGTCTAAAAATGAGTGTATTTTTGGAGTTTTTTTTTAATGCTGAATTAAGAATATAAAAATTGAACAAATAGCAAGAGAATCAAATTACTTTGTTATAAGAAAATCACATTAAATCTTTAATCTTGGCTGAGGTATAGTAAAAGGGGTATTTTGAATATAAAATTGCATCAAACTCTAAAGCGACACTTTAATTGAAACAAATTTTAGTCTTCAAAACAATATTTATTTCGAAATGGAACGAGTATATATTTAATATTACAATTTAAATATAATTTCACATAATAAATATGGGATAATGATCATGAAATATTTACTATTTAATTTTATTTTTTTTAGTTGAATAAGATGAGGATCCAAACTTGAGACTTTGCTTAATTCAAGAAATGTATTTGTCGTTAAAATTAGGCATATGAGTACATTAAACTTGAAGTTTTTAGCTAATTCACCCAAAATTTAAAATGCCCACGGTGGACAACTCTTAATATGTCTACCGCTGATGTGTAATGATCTAATCCACTCGTACATGAAAAATAAAACTAATTGATATGTTGAACTTTTAAGATGTCCGCGGTAGACATATATTAACGTGCCCACGATGAATATGATAAGATGAATGACTAATGCATATATAGAATAAGAATAATAGAAGATTTAAGAAGTATGAACGTAAACTATTTAAAGTAAGAAGCATAAATAATTTAAAATTTCCAATCTTGAACATTATGGTGATTAACTATTTAGGGGTGGTTTGGATTGTGGGTTGGGATGGATAGATTAGGTTAGACTGGATGCTTTTTAACCCTTGATTTGATGGTTTTTCTGTTTGGATTGAATGTTTTGTGTAGTAGGATTATTTGTAGTTTTTTGTTTGGATTAAATGTTTGCTCCTTTTTTACATTGGTTTATTTACTATCATTGTGTTTGGTTTTATGATTATTATCCACACATGGTGTATATACCTAAAATGCCCTCAAGTTCACCAAATTAAAATTGGAATTTTTTTTATTCCAATATAATGCCAACATTATAGCTAATTTGGTTGAATCTTCAATTAATCAAAATTATACCACATATTTCATCATACTACACAATAACAACATGGTCCAACACCAAACAAAATAAGGAGATTTGAACTAAAATAGCATAACATAAGATTGGATCGAGAATGACGGTGCTCTCATTAATTACGTTGAGTAACTTTATTTGAGTACAATAGTTGAGTGTTGGACCATTAGTTGAAAATCCTTACATCGAGAACTAAAATAGTTGAGTAACTTTAGTGCAAACATTAAAGAGGGAGTTGTTGGCCATAAGTGGATTTGATCAATGTAGGATTTAATGCAAAGTTGAAAAATTCAGAAAGAAGATCCACTTATATTTGATGGCAAATCTTGTTGAATTAATGTAAGGATTTTCCCCTCTCTCAACCCTGCTTTATATATAGACTGGACCATCAAGTGCCATCAAGTGCACCAAGACAACCCTACACAAGATTGATGGTCGTATCTCACATGTAAATATTTGGACTATTTGTTATAAATATATATGAATAACAGAAAGTAGAGCAAATAAACGTTTGTTACCTTGAAGTATTTCCACCTGTCATCGGTACAATCGTCAGGAATTGGTTTGGGTTGTACAAGAAGAACACTGTGTAATCGCAGTACAGCCTTAAGAACGGCATGAAAGTGTGTACTAATGGTGTAACCACTACGATTGAAATCATGCTTAACAATCCTATTTTTCTTGTGGTGGGAGAGTATGCTTAGGAAAATTGCAACCTGCTCGGAGATTTGTACGTTTCTGGTGGAGACGAGACCGCCCAGATTTTCAACCAAGAAACATAACCGGGAGAAACTATCACGACTCATACGGAGGTGGTTCAGACAAGTTACATCATTTACTTGGGTAATCCTGCGTGTATGATCTAAGGTTCTTGTGATCCTATCTCGAAGGTTGTAATGGCTTCGACTAGTTTGTTTGATTCGCCTACGACGGTTTCTACGATGAATACGTATACTTGCTACAGTGAGTAGCACTATAAAAGCGTTCAAATAAAGCGAGACACTCTCTATCACGGGTAACATATCGGGAATTTGATTGGTGTCTGACATCTTCATACAAGAAGAAGAAAATTCAGATTAACACATTCTTGGATACAACAAAAACATCGTGCTATTATATGAGCCAAAAACATCTTGCTCGTCACATGAATTTCAGATTTCCATTTAACACTCATTTAATTATTGTAAGATTCAAAACACTCTATAATAATCTATAGTGGTCAACAATCTATACTAGTTCAGCAATCATATGAGTTTGCAGTAGAGAACACCATCTATGGAGGAGTAGCTGCTCATCTGTGTATACACATATATATGTAAATTTGATTTTCAAATATCAAACCATCTATCCAAAATTTAACATTCTTATTCTGGTCGTATCTCTTACAATTTCTTTAAACAATTTCAATCAAGATTAAAACATTCATGCAACACAAATTCACATGCTATATTAACTTAACAAAACAATCAGCTACGAACAGCAATAATAATCCAAATTGACCAAAATTAATAATTTAATTATTGCAAGATTCAAAACAAATGAAACCCATTAAAATAAAAACAAATACAGTAAATGGCCAACACAAATGCAGGAGAAATAAAATAAAACCTTTCAAAAATTCAAGCAAATGACTCCCGTGACCCAGAAGAGCAAGCCAAGTAGCAGGATAAATACAATAAAACCTTTCAAAAATTCAAGCAAATGAAGGACGTGACCCAGAAGAGCAAGCCAAGTAGCACTATATTCTATGACTTCAAAATTGCAGGATTTTCTAAAGCAAGCTAAAACAAAGGTGAAAATCAAACACGAAAACCAATCTAATCAAACAAACAACAACGAAAAGAATCAATAACGAAAAACACTTCTTAAATCAGAGAGTGAGAAATAGCAGAATTATACAAACCTATCGAAATTGCGATCCGAGTTCGAAACTCACCAAGTTTTGATTTTGCTGCAGCTAGGGTTTTCATTTCTGCAGAAGAGGGTCAAAATGAGCTATATATACCATGGTTTGGGTGTAAATATTTAAAAGATAAGGGGTATTACAGGTATTTTAAATCTGGATTTGTATTGGATATCTTAAACCACCAAAATTGGTGGGTTGGGTAAACACAAGCACAAGAGAGCTTAATCCATGAAGTTATCCGGATATTAACTCGGGCCCAATAAACAAACATATCAGCCCACCCTCAAACCATACGTGTGTTAAAGTAGGTTTAAGTGGGTTCATACTCCCAACTCACAAACCAAACTGGACCTTAAAACCTAAAATCGCGTTTCTCTTAGGATTTACAATAGCGACTATGGTTAAGTGGGTGAACTTTTTTAGTGGACAGCAAGAGAGGAGAAAACGACACACAATTGGTAGTAGATCGTTAATAACGAGGAAGCGAGAAAAAGAAACAATCGAAATCATCGAACATCAAATTCCTCAAATTGAGGGAAAGAAATCGAAATTAGGAAAAACAATAAAAAAGAGTTCTTTTACATTTTGCTCTCAACAATGGAATGTGCTACGAGAGTTGCGTCGTCTTCAATGTGTGCGCTATCCAAGATTTCCCCTTTTCATCATCAATTGAACAAGAATTTGAGGTTTCTCCCCAAATTCGGTAATGAAAATCATCGGAACGACGCCGCCTTGCTCTTCTCTTCTGTTTCTTCAACTCCTAGGGTTAGTGCCTCTAATTTCGGATTTATGTTTCGTTATGCTGGATAGCTTTGCATTTGCAACTAGTTTAATTTCGATGTCTTTGAATGAGCAGGCTTAATTTCTGTAGTGTAAGAATTTGAAAGTGGTGATGATGCATAAGTGACCTGGAAATAAATATGAGGTAAACATTGATGGTAGAATGACCACTACAACCACACAATTATAAAATGGCAAATAATCAGTGTTTACAGATTTAAGTTTGATGAAATTAAGGTTGCTTAGCTCAATTTTCAGCCTTGTATGGTTTGTTTATGTAGTTTAATTCATTATAACTTCAAAGGGATTTCTTTAGTATACTGGATTTTCTTCTATATGTATTTCAATATGTTCTATAATGCCATTTACCCCACTTCAGTCTCAGTAAAGAGGTAATATTGTTTTTCTGTCTGTTGTTGCAGGATTTACTGAGAAACATGTCCACTCTGTCTTGAAATCTTATTTGAGAATGAATCAATGAGCATGCTACTAATCAGATATCATTCTGCATATGTGCATTTCTTTTATTCAGTTTGCATGACTTTAAATATACTCAGAGGGTATAGCATGACATTTCAGGTTGTGCAATGTGCTCTAGGAGATGTGCATAAGCAAAGAAGTAGTCTTGAATCTCTTTTTTGTTATGATAAACCTATTCCTGAGGAAATAATCGAGAAGCCTGTTGGGATATCTATGGCTGAGAAAGATGTGGGAGAAAATCCTCGTTGTTCAAGTTGTCATGCTAAAGGAGCGCTTCTTTGCAAAACTTGTGCTGGATCGGGCTTATATGTGGACTCTATCTTGGAGAGTCAAGGAATCATTGTTAAAGTTCGATGTTTAGGTAATGTCTAAAGATAATTTCTTGAAAAAAGGTTCAGTTTATTTCTGATACTATTTACTCATTCATATGACATTTATGACATATGATGAGATAAAAAGAAAAAATCTGTCATACACATTGTAACCATCTATTTTAAGGAGACAATTCTAGGACGTAAAAAGTGCTAACTGATATGGAACAACTGTGTGTATAATAAAACATGTCTTAGGCTGAGCAGGCATTAGCCTCAAATAGGGCAGTACAGGCTAATGCTTCGATTTGACGACAGTGGTGAGAATCTTGATGTCTCCTCTGTTGACATGCAGGTTGTGGGGGAACTGGAAATACTATGTGTTCAGAATGTGGCGGAAGAGGTCATATATGACTTGGCTTTTTATACAAGGTTCGACTTCAATTAAGCCAGTTAAATCCTGGGATGTGTAGCAGCTTGTACGAATTCCAAATCCTGATTACAGTTCTTCACAATATGTAGGCTTCAAAATTTTGTTGTATCATTTGATGAATTGAAACAATTTTCTTTTTTTAAATGTTGTGACATTGTTTAATTGATATCATTTGTGTGCAGTAACGTTTAGCTCCGTGATTTCTGTACCAACTTTATTCCCAAATTAAGAAAACTAGAATGCTTCTCGGAAACTTCCCTCTTTAAGAGTATTTACCTGTCTCAGGCATATTGAGTAAACAGTGAGCAGCAAAGCTCCCTTGCTGTGTCTGGAGCTTATGAAGTTCGTTGCAATCATTAATTGACATTGGAGAAGTCTAGTATGACATATATTGAGTATGACATTGTCTCGATATGTTAAAACTAACTGAAAATTGTAGACTAAACAACAGCTTTTGTAAACCAACACATTCATAGAAAATGGTTCACTCATATAGTAGCCCGTGTCGCTCTAAGGTCAAACAAACATGAAAAGCTAGAGTAAGAATCATTTGTATGGTTTTCTAACTACTTATGCACATTTGTAGAAAGCAAATTGGAAATGTGTTTCTTCAGAAAATTGATTGTACATGAGATGTAAGGAAACAATGTTGTGACTTCTATACTTGAGATCTTTGTAGCTCCTGCATATAAGCTGAAATGGTGTTGTCAAACTGTTGGCTTCCTGGATTTTCTGCATAAGCTACATAGTATGCTGTTATGCTAGCTTGTACCCATGCCATGGCCACCCTATTCTGCAAGTTATCTAGTATTAAATTTTCCTGTTTGTGACATAATGGAACATAAAAATAAAAAATAGACTTTAGAGCTTACCACTAAATATCCAGTTAAGAAGGCAAATAGGCACACTTCTGTTGCATAGCTCTTATGAATAACAAGTGCCCAGGTACCCCCAAGTAGTGCACATATAGATCCTGCTGCCACCCCACTTAGGAAGCAGAATGAACTAGTGAGGTCTGTATTGATCAGCTTTTCCATCCCGGCTCTTATAAACATATCCCATGTATCCATTGATGCCTGTACGATCCCTTTGTTGTACACCCCGACATGCACGAAGCCCCATCTGTTTCCGTACACTACAATCCTTGACGAAACTCCCAAACAGCAGTTAGCGCATGAGAACATGAACTCATCTACATCCCCTGAGATCAAACTTACTGCTCTAGCTGAACCCCGAATAACATCAAGAATTGGTACAAGGATGGAGGCAATGCAAATACTACCCAGTGAATACTTAGTTACACTTTTCACTGCTGCCGTAAAATCAACTTCTATTCCACATGTGAACTGCATATATTTGATGTGTGACACAGTGACTTGTATTGTATTCTTGATAATCTGTGTTGTCCAAGCCAGGCTTCCTAGGATCAGGAAAATGAATAGTATGTCAACCTCAGTTCTGGTGGTGGTGGCGCCTCCAATACCGGCCATTAAGAATGATGAATAAAGAGTGCTGATAATGATGGATAGAACTACATTAGTTTTGACTTTTAGAGGATGATATGCAATAGAGACTGTTAGAATCCTGCTTGCATGCCTAAATCTTGGAGTCACCCAACATGCATACAAGGACTGCAGTATAGAAAACACTAGTGCGATTACTGATGCTGCCAGACTCCCTGGAGTGCCTATAGAGACGAGTAGGACCCCAAACGCGCAGGTAAGTAAAGGGCTTAGCCAGAATATAGCTTTAAGAGTTCTTGAAGGATTGAAGCTTGTGAATGCTTGACAAGAGAATCCTACAATACCCGAACAAGCCGTTGATGAGAGGATGAGTAGGAACCACTTTCTTGGTTGGAAACGATGGGTGTGAGTAGCTGATAACACACCGCCGACTGTGAGAAAAATGACTAGGACAGAGATTAGGGCCAAGTGTGTGTAGAAAACGAGAAGGAAGAGCTTGTTGAGGAAGTTTCCCTCCCTCCTCATCTCTAATTGTGAGCCATTGATACTGTTGATCTGCATTTCATAGTTCTTGTTAGTCAATGTATCGACCAATCAAAGTCACGTCTCTAGAACTAGTTCTTGATTGATTGAAAGGGAAACAGGAAACTCAAGAAACAATCCACAGATAAAGATCAAGAAATACAAGAAACTAGAGAGAGAGAGAGAGAGAGAGAGAGAGAGAGAGAGAGAGAGAGAGAGACCTTGATACTTGATGAAAGCTGGCTATGGCGTGGACCTTGAGTCTCAACTGGATGCATTTGAATAATCTTGTAAGCTGTCTTTATTGGCAGGTAAATGGGGTCTCAAGAAACAAGGCAGATATTCAAGTTCAACCCATTTCAGAAATTACTCAAAATAGTTTGAATCTCAGTGAAGTCATTTATACACACATGCACATATGTGTGTGTTACACGCTATGGTTGAGTCCTAAACTCCTACTCCATTATCCTATTCTCCCTTTCAATAATATGTGTGTTATCATGTGAGTGGATAAAGACAATTCAGCAAACGGTGGCGTATTGAAGTTGTTTAACTGCTTTGAATTTGGTCTTTTTTATTAGCCAATATGAATTGGGTCATGCTCTGAGTAAAAAAAAAAAGGTGGTGTTTGTTATCAATGCTTTTTATTATCAGTGTCTCCTTTTGGTTCACCACTTCACAATTAAGAGATAATTTATGTTGGATTTAGATAGACTTGTAACACTTCAACTAACTTCATATTAGTCCAAGCTATAATATAATGTGTTTTGGCCAATTAGAATAAATACATTTTTCAATATACCTGATATCATATCATTATCATAAGATTGAAGTATAAGACTTTAATTAATTCGTATTTCAAAATTATGACCAAGAAATTTTAGTTTGGTCAAAGAGAAAACAGGGGATACACAGGACGATACAATTCCAAGTTTTTATGAGATGAAAAACGATGATCATCTCTTTCAAGATGGTGTTCTGGAAATTGTATCATCTCTTCCAAGCTGGTGTTCTGGAAATTGTCATTTCTTCCTCGGACGAAATTCTATTAATAGAAGCAGTAAGCAGAGATGAGATGAGAGATGTGTTGCAGCAGCAAGTTTGTAGTAACATGAAACTTGTCTACATCACAAGTGGGGCAATAACCCTATTAATCCAACCTACAAATATAGCTCTTTTCTGGACAAGAGTCCCCGGAATTGAAGGCTAAACTGCCATCTCTGGAGACCCAGAAACGAGAGAATATGTATCCGCAATGCACTTAAATCTATTTTATTTTATTATGCCTTGAAATGGATTATTCACTCTAAATATAATTTAAATACACTGATAGGTCTGTTTGCTTGCTCTTATTAGGAATGATAGATATCATACCAATAAAATTAGTCAGTTTGGCTGAAAAATATAAGTCCATGATATAAAAAGGGTCCGGTATTATAGCACCCAACCTTGTGATATGACTATCCATGAGGATGGATGAATAATTTATCACATGTATTCAAGACAATTCATAATCACGTGGATATAATCAAACCTAATCAATAATTTAAAGTAAATACACCCATAATATAATATATACTTATGTTGCATGCTAGTTCCTAAAAGGGAAAATTTCACATTTGGTACCCGAAAATAGGGTATATTTTAGATCGGGTATCCCAAAGTTCGACTTAACCAATTTAGTCCCTCAGTTTTACAAAATTGATCAAAATTGGTACCCGTCGTTAAAAATTCGTCCAAACTGACGGAAGTTAACTACCTTGAAACTACTTGGTGCGAAAATTAGATGGCTTAGGGACTTGAACATAAATTGCAGAGAGTTTAAGGTTTCAATTGTAAATAGGCTGTAAGTTGGAATTTACAATTAAGTCCCTGGATTTACTCTAATTTCCCAAAACCACCCCAGATATACCCCAGCCCCAGCCCCATCGCTGCACCTCAACACCACCACCACTACCGCTGCCGGCGATGGCCCGCCGGCAGCACACACACACACGCCTGCATGGCGCCGCCATGAGTGGCGGTGCCATTGCACACATACAGCAGACACACCCGTCGCACACATGCACACACAATGCACGGCGACACCCCCATCCACACACCCGCACAAACACGCACCCGGCATAGCGGCGCCCCCTTCACCTGACACTGCGGCCCCCTTCACCCGACACTGCACACACAACACACGCACACAGCGCACGGCGCCGCTGCCCACGGCGGCGCCTCCATCCACAAACCCGCACACGCACCTGTCGTGGCGACGCCCCTTCACCCGACACTGCACACACCTATAAGTCACACACACACACAATTTCTACTGTCCTTCTTATCAATTTCTGATTATGGTATTTTTGATTGCCCTTCTTATCAGTTATCACATACCTCTATTGTCCTCCTACTCTTCAATATTTTCAAGAATCGATTGATTTTGTCAAGAGATTGAGGCTGCACACGTGAAGATGAAGATTGGGGGAAAAATTAGGGTTAAAATGTCTAATTTTCGCACCATTTGGTTCAGGGTAGTTAACTTCCGTCAGTTTGGACGGATTTTTAACGACAGGTACCAATTTTGATCGATTTTGTAAAACTAAGGGACTAAATTGATTAAGTCAAACTTTGGGATACCCGATCTAAAATATATCCTATTGTCGGGTACCAAATATGAAATTTTCCCTTCCTAAAATATGAGAAGCCAAAGAGAAAACGGACATACACAAAAGACAATACAAGTACAAATTCATTTAAGAGGAAAAACAGTTTTTATTAGACACCTCAATTTATAAGATACTAGTATAGCACACGAGTGCTGCACGTGGAATATTATAACTACATGATCTATTATTAAATACCTTTTTTTTTTTTTTTGTATATATTAAGTACTGATGTTTAAGATATAAAATTTTTATTAATGACAATAAATTCTTTAAAGTTCAATCAATTATTAGTTAAAAATTATCTATTGAATTGTTTACCCATGTTTTAGAAACACCTTATTCTTATTTTATCATAAAATTAAGGAAAATTATTTCTATTTTATTTGTTAATAAATGATAATATTTACAATTTAAGTCATCTTCAATTTAATACATTGATTTTGGATAAAATGCGTCAAAGCCCCTTGTGATATAAAAATTCTTTGTGTTTCTCCTATGTGTGAAAAGAAATACACCACTTACATGTGCGATTTAATAAATGTTACAAGTTTTCCCCTAAACTTTTAAAATTAACAACTATGTTTTGCACATGCTGATAGTGCGAAAATTGAAAAATTTTGGGTATGGTTTTCCATAATTGTTGATGTTAAGACATTTATACCAATTTTAGAATATTTTAATATTATTATTTTACTTTTTTTTTTGACTATTTTCAATTTTAATTTAAATATGAATTTATATCTTGGTGATTATAACATAAAAATGAGAATTTGAATTATTAAATAAATTAAATTTTTAAATCTTAATTTTCATTTTTCTTTCAACGTTGATTTTTTTTTTATTGAAATAGAGTTTTATTAGAAAAACTTAAAATTATATATGTTTATTCTTTTTAATATTAATTTTGATAATTTTAAACGTTAATGATGATTTTATAATATTTATAGTTGTAAAAATTTACAGAAATTACAATCTGATCAAATGAAAGAAATCTTTATCTTTATCTTTATATATATATAAATACAAACATTGCCTAAAATAGTAAGGGAGTGATTTTCCCGCCAAAACCATCATGCCAAATGTGGAAATAATTTTTTTATTAAAATGAAAAAAAAAAAGTAATGTTATCACATGATTTGAATGATGATGTATATACAAAGTATTCATGATATGGAAAAAAAAAGTTTATAAATATTAATCTACATTGTTAGTCAACTTTGATTATTAAATTTCACTTTGTATATTTATTATATTTTATGTTATTGTTCATATGCAAAATCAATTAATACAATATAAAATATAAATTATATCATAAATATATAAATATACTGTTAATATATATATGATGTACTACAATATACAATTACTACAATATACAATTACATTATATATATATATATATATATATATATATATATATATGATTTGATCTGCCTAAGAAACTAAGAGCCTCAACAAATGTGGAGGGACTGGGAAGATGTAAAGCCTGATGAGCTAGACAATCTGCAGCTACATTTGATTCTCTTCTAGAAAATTGTAGAACTGAATTTGGGATCTACTTGAGAAGAAGCAGCAACGATGGATAATGCATCCAAATTCTGACAAATCATCGACTGTAGAAGAAACTGTCTCCACAACAGATTTGACATCCAATTCACAAACAACATTTGCTAAATGCAAAGATTTAATCCAAGAAAGAACTTCCAACAATCCGTACCTCTCAGCCTCCGAACTATCAAAACAACCCGATCGAACCACGGTCTTGCATGTCACAAAAAACCCATCAAAATCTCTGATAATGATTCCAACACCAACCTCCTTGTTAGCATGGGAAATAACCACATCAATATTACACTTAAAGTAAGGTATAACGAGCTTCTGCCAACCCATTCCATCAGGAGAGATAGATTGGTTGGTGGTGACCATGGTATAACGACGACGAGCTGCCAACCATTTGTATAAAAACTGTAAGAGATGAATGAACTGTGTTGTCGACGTTTAGAGGAGCATGTTTCCACAACATCTCATTACGTTGCCTCCAAATTCCCCATAAAATGAGACAAAATTTACGAACAATTAAATGATTATTATGTTGCACAAGCTAGCGCAAAAATCAGCAAATGAGTCCACCTATCCAGCTAATGTCTAAATAAAATTAAGAAGACCAGCATACAAACAACACTGACGAGGAAACGGGCAGCCAATAAATATATGTCATAGGTTTTCAATACCATTCATAGATGCACAAGAAGTAGCGAGAACACTTACACATTTCTTATGTAGACTCTCCTTACATGGTAGGCAATCCTACCATTCAAATTTAATCCTAAATATGGAAACAATGAATAGTAATTATGAAAGAGTAAGTCTCTTGTGAATCAGGTGCATGGATCGGGTTGGATCCGGGTCAGGGGGGACCGCTCCTTTTTTTTTTTGCGCATGATTTTTGAAAATGTTCACGTACCAATAGGTTACGTTAGACATACCTTTACATTATATTAGACATACCTTTAAGCTATGTTAAACATACCGTTCAACCCAAATTTCATACATTATCTTTTTTGCGCTTGATTTTTGAATTTTGGCACCTACCACTACGTTATGTTAGACATACCTTTACGTTGTGTTAGACATACATTTGTATATAGTTAGACATACCTTTATATACGTTAAACATAACTTTGTATATATAGTTAGACATACATTTATATATGTTAAACATACCTTTGTATATAGTTAGACCTACCTACATAAGGTATGTTTAACATATAACATAAATGTATGTCTAACTATACATAAAGGTAGGTCTATTGGAGCGAATTTTGGGTGAGCTTCAGCGCGAATCTCAAGCGCGTGAGACGCACGTGGGAGAGCGTTTTGGGGCGCGTGAGCTGGTCGACTCGGTTGCACGGATCCCAGATCCGTGCAATCGGTGTATAAAAGTTTTTGCCATTATGAAATTATATGATAAAGACATAGGGGGCGGAGGATATTTCTATCCAATAAGTATAACAAAAAATGAATTTTACCCACTTTATAAAAAAATAAGTTTTTTTTACCTAAAATTGAGATAAAATGTCTTAAATGCCCTTACCCACCAACTTTAATGATTTCACCTACAACATTTATGACCTCTATTCCCTCTCTCATATATATGTTGAGATAATTTAATTTTGACCTCTTTCATATATTTCTATCTCTTCCTCATATTTTTTAAATACAATCATTAAGTGAAATTTTATCTTTGGTTGTTGTCCAAAAGAGGTAAGATAATCATTATTTTAAAATTTCGTATAATATAGTTTATAATGTTTTGAATTAAGATATGTGTTTCTAGATGAAAGTTGGACCTAAAAAACATAGAAAAAACCTCCAAAAAAACGAAAATTTGAACAAAGGACAGATCATGATGGTGGACGTAGATCACGATGGTATTTTACCATCGTGATCTAAGTTGAACAGATCATGATGGCTACGTTCACGATGGTATTGTTCCATCGAGATCTATTTATCATCGTGATCAAAGTTGAACAGATCATGATGAAGCACTTAGATCATGATGATATTTTACCATCGTGATCTAAGTTAAACGGATCATGATGGTGCAACTAAATCACGATGGTATGTTATCATTGTGATCTATTTGCCATCGTGATTTAGTCCCAGCAGATCATGATGGTGCACTTAGATCACGATGATATTTTATCATCGTGATTTATTTACTATCGTGGTTTAGACTGAACAGATCATGATGGTGTACTTAGATCACAATGATATATTACCATCATGATCTAGGTTGAACAGACCATGATATGTTGCACTTAGATCACGATGATATTTTATCATCATAATCTATAATTATCATCGTGATCTATTTATAAATATAAATATTATTTTGTTAATAATGCTAATATCAGTAACTTAAATATTTATTCAAAATGTTAAAAAAATGCATAATTTTATTTTAAATATTTTAAGATACTATTATTTAATGTAATTATTATTATTATCATTATTATTAATATTATTAAATCTCCATACAATGACTTTTTTTAATTAAAAAAAATGAAGTCTTGCAATTAATTAATTTTATAAATTTAAAAAATTATATATAAATACTTATTTTAATTTGTATTGCATCTTATGAATGTGAAAATCATAATTTTTTACCGATTGAAATTTTGTCCTAAAATCTGTAAAAATAAATTACGAAAATATTATAAATTAGTAGTAATAATAATAATTGCTTAAAAATATAAGTTTAAAATGAAATCTAAAAATACTGTCTTGATGTCATCATATTTACTTCTTTGAGAAGAATTTTTTGTTCTTGAATGTTTTATTATTGAATAGTCTAATTGTAGTCTAATAATGTTTTTGTAATTGTAGATGACAAATGATGAAATCATTCATGGATCGGTTTATAAAAATGGAGAGGAGAGTTTGATATATGCATCATTGCATACAATTTATTATGTAAAACTATTGGATGAAATTAATGATATTGTCCGAGCAGATCGTAGGACATGTGATTATTCATTGCATTGTCTAATGCCGACGAAGATTTCTGGAGAAGTGAAATTTAAAATCAAGTCGGATGATGATTTAAGGAGGGTTGCTGAGGTGTACGATTACCCCAAGTTATTTGTTTCTATTGAACTGATAGAACCTCATTTGAATGTTCCATTATCATATGCGAGTCAGGGGGTGGTTTTGTTCAACTTTTGAATTCTCAACAACAGTATATTCATTAGAATTCAAATATATATGGAGGTCAACTGAGTTATGTGCAAAGTCATATTGAATATTTCAAAACTTGTTCTAGCAATCCATTGGAGGTTCCAAGATCTAACTCTTCTTCCAAGCATATTTCACTATCTGTTGATGATCCTCTAAGAAATAGTTGCCCACCACAACAACAGCACAATGATTTCAATAATTGTTATGATTCCAAATTCATTCACGACAAAGAGGTTGCAAATGAGGATAATGATGGTACATTTGCATTTGTGTCAGGGGTTGCAAATGAGGATGATGATATTGTTACTGCTGATGATGATGATATTGTTGCAGGGATTGTTAATATTTGTACTTATGACGACGACGACGACGATGATGATGATTATGATGATGGTGACCACCTCCGGAAGTAATTGTCGAATGAGGTCGGGCATGCTATCTAGAATAGTATCCAATAGTGATTATCGAACAATGTCCGGGAGTGATTGTTGGACAATATCCATAGCTTGTTTAGTGCCATCCTCAACCACTGAAGCAAGCTCTTTCTTTAGAAACTCAGAAGTCGCTCGAGCGGATAACTTCTTCTTGGATTTATGTCGCTTCAGGGAAACATCCCTCGACTTTGTTGGACTACCTTTGTCATCTTCTTCATCAGCCATATGTTGCCTTTTTAAAGGTCGACTAGTCTTTCCCGGAACACTTATCTCCTTAGCACGTATAGTGTCAGACCTAGACAATCTTGGCACAATGTCTCCATGTGAGCTCCTATGACCAATCGGTCGATCATGAGGGACATATTTGACACCAGATAATGTTGGAAAAATTCAGATTTTTTGCCCATTTTGGGGCTGATTTATGGCGGGTCCCATTTGGTAAAAATGGTATCCGTTTGAAGAGACGTGTTCTCCTCCGTGAGAGCTTCGATTCGGTATAAAGCTCACCCAAAATGGATTAAGGGTGAATGAGAAATTGGGAGCCGAAGTAGTGGTTTTAGATCATGGTTAAAGCTTGGAAAATGTGGGAAAAACTTTTTGTCCCACATAGGAACTTTAGCAAGTTTTGCACTTGTATATATTGTTTTCCACCTTATGATGAGGTGTGTAAGATGTAAACCAAGAGGCTCTCTCTCACCGCGCGGGGGCGGGGGTGCAAATCATTTCCAAGCAAGCTCGAACCAATGGACTCGTGTGCATGCGCGACCCGCGTACACGAATGTCGGTCCGGAAAAGGGTGGGCCTGGCCCGGTTCCTTTTGCCACTGACCCTCTTGAGGTCCTCCCACAGTTCGAATACACACCTTCCAGCCTTCGTTTTCTCTCTACTTCGTTCGTTTTTTTCGATGCAAGTCAGGCGCTATCTCGGTTCGCCGTTGTACCCTGGGAAACAGACGTCTTTGTGGTCTCGTGCACCTTCGTGAGACGACGAATCTGTTTTAAGGGAACTGTGCTCGCACAGACCTCGATTTTCATTCGTTTTCTAGCCATTTTTTGCACATTTTCCCTACAAACTTAAAACAGATTCTTCACGAGAAATGGCTTCTGGAAACCCACCTTCCGGTACCTCTGGAAATACTAATACTGCTGCGGTGATCACAGCTCCTGCTCCCCCTGCCGTGCCTCCTAGTGTGCCGATCAACCACCTTGACAAGTCGGAAAAATTCAACAGCTTGAATTTCAAACGGTGACAACAAAAGATGCTTTTCTACCTCACTACTCTGAATCTTACGAGGTTCTTAACTGAAACTGCACCCGTCTTGGGCGATGCAGCAGATGCACAAGCGGTCCACGCGTTGGACGCTTGGAACCATTCTGATTTCCTTTGCCGGAATTATATCATGAATGGTCTAGCTGATGCGCTGTACAACGTGTACAGTGCTGTGAAAACAGCTAAGGAGCTGTGGGATTCTTTGGACAAGAAATATAAGTCCGAGGATGCTGGTGCCAAGAAGTTCATTGTTGGCAAGTTCTTAGACTACAAGATGGTCGATTCGAAGACTGTGATCAATCAAGTGCAAGAGCTTCAGGTGATCTTGTATGAAATTCACTCCGAAGGTATACAACTTAGTGAATCTTTTCAGGTTGCTGCCATTATTGAAAAATTGCCACCGGGGTGGAAAGATTTCAAGAACTACTTGAAGCACAAAAGAAAGGAGATTAACGTTGAAGAACTCATTGTTCATCTTCGTATTGAAGAGGACAATTGTGGTTCTGAAAAGAACTTGTTTGCTCCTGAAGGCGCTAAGGCGAACGTGGTCGAGCATGGTAAAGGCTCGAGGAAGAACAACAAAAAGGCTGGTCCACCTGGCAAGGGGAACCTAGGCCCGAGGAAAAAGAACTTCAAGAGGAAGTTTGGTGGAAATTGCTTCAATTGTGACAAGCCGGGTCACAAGGCTGCTGATTGTAGAAAGCCTAAAAAGAAGCAAGAGGTAAATAATGTTGAAAACATTACAAAAAATGTTGACAATATAAATCTGTCTGCAGTGGTGTCTGAAGTGAACTTGGTGGATTCCAATCCGTTGGAATGGTGGATAGACACGGGGGCGACTCGTCACGTGTGCTCTAACAAGGAGCTCTTTAGTGAGTTGGTGGAAGTTGGACCGAATGAAAAGCTGTTCATGTGAAAGGCAATGGGAAAGTTGTCTTGAAGATGATCTCTGGAAAGGAGCTTACGCTCAACAATGTGCTGTTTGTGCCCGACATTCGCAAGAATTTGGTGTCTGGCTCGCTGCTTATCAAACATGGTTTTCGTATTGTTTTTTAATCTGAAAAAGTTATTTTAACTAAGGGAGAAATGTTTGTGGGGAAGGGATATGTGGTGGATGGGCTTTTTAAGCTCAATGTAATGGTTGTTAAAACCAATGTTATGAATAAAATTGGTACCCCTTCTGTTTATTTGCTTGAGTCTTCCATTTTATAGCATGGTAGACTAGGACATGTCAATTTTGATAGCCTGCGCAGGTTAATGAATATGAAAAACATCCCAACATTCCATATTGATTCTAAATATAAATGCGAAACATGTATTGAAGCAAAGTTAACAAGGTCATCCTTCTAAACAATTGAAAGAAATAGTGAACCACTAAGTTTAATTCATACAGACTTGTGTGATTTAAAAATGGTACAAACACGTGGTGGTTATAAATATTTCATCACTTTTATTGATGATTGTACCAAGTTCTGTGTGGTATACCTTCTAAAAGGTAAAGATGAAGCTATAGAGAAATTTCAACTCTATAAAAATGAGGTTGAAAACCAGTTGGATCGTAAGATCAAGGTGTTACGTAGTGATAGAGGTGGTGAATATGAATCACCATTTGCCGATTTTTGTGCTCAGCATGGAATAAGGCATGAAACTACAACACCTTATTCACCTCAACAAAATGGTGTCACAGAACGAAAGAATCAGACTTTAAAAGAAATGATGAATGCAATGCTGCTGAGCTCAGGTTTACCTGCGAACTTGTGGGGGGAAGCCGTGTTATCGGCTAACTATCTTTTAAATAAGGTGCCCCGCAAGAAGGTAGACAAAAGTCCGTATGAATTATGTCATGGTAGGATACCTTCCTACAAATTCTTAAAAGTGTGGGGGTGTCTCGCCAAAGTTGCTATTCCCCTACCCAAGAAAGTAAAAGTTGGGCCGAAAACTGTTGATTGTGTTTTTATTGGATATGCACAAAACAGTAGCGCGTATCGATTTCTTGTGTTTAATTCTCAGGTTCCTGAGATCCATAAGAATACGATAATGGAGTCTCGAAATGCTTCTTTCTTTGAGCATGTGTTTCCTTATAAACCCCAATTAGAAATTGGTACCTCGAGTAGGGTTGAAGAATCGAAAGAGGAAGAGGAATACGATGAGGAGGCTATCGAGTTTGAGCCTAGAAGAAGCAAGCGAGCAAGGGTTGAAAAATCGTTTGGTAACGATTTCCTTACCTACATGATCGAAGGAGAACCATAAACCTTTTCTGAGGCTGTGAACTCCTCTGAAGGACCTCTTTGGAAAGAGGCTATTCAAAGTGAAATTGATTCCATCTTGCAAAATCACACTTGGGAACTAGTGGACCTTCCTCCTGGAAGTAAACCATTAGGATATAAGTGGATCATTAAGAGGAAAATGAAAGCCGATGGAACAATTGATAAGTACAAGGCTAGACTTGTGATTAAAGGCTTTAGACAAAAACAAGGCCTTGACTACTTTGATACCTATTCTCCTGTGACGAGAATAACCTCCATTAGAATGGTTTTGGCAATTGCAGCTTTGAGAAATCTTGAGGTGCATCAGATGGATGTCAAAACTGCATTTCTAAATGGAGACCTAGACGAAGAAATTTACATGGAGCAACCTGAAGGTTTTGATGCTCCCGGACAAGAAAACAAAGTGTGCAAGTTAGTAAATTCATTATATGGCTTGAAACAAGCACCGTTACAATGGCATGAAAAGTTTGATAATGCCATGTTGAGCAGTGGGTTTAAGATCAACGAGTGTGATAAATGTGTTTATGTGAAAAACACGGAAAATGGCTATGTCATTCTATGTCTTTATGTAGATGACATGCTAATTGTTGGGAGTAATGACAAGATGATTAAATCCACTAAAGATATGTTGAATGCAAAGTTTGACATAAAAGATATGGGCTTGGCGGATGTGATTCTTGGAGTTAAAATCCATAGATCACGAGAAGGTTTAGTGTTGAGCCAATCACATTATGTTGATAAAATACTTGAGAAGTTTTGCAAAGATGATACGTCTGTTGCAAGGACTTTGATAGATCCGAGTCAACATCTTTCGAAAAATCAAGGAGATGGAATATCTCAAATCGAGTATGCTCGGATAATCGGCAGTCTTATGTACTTGATGAGCTGCACGAGGCCTGATATCGCTTATGCAGTGAGCAGACTGAGTAGGTACACGAGCAATCCAGGAAACGATCACTGGAAAGCGATTGTAAGAGTGCTCAGATATTTGGTCTGCATTATGGGAGATATCCAACTGTAGTTGAAGGCTATAGTGATGCAAATTGGATATCAGATATGAAGGACTCGAAATCCACCAGTGGATATGTTTTCACACTTGGTGGAGCAGCTGTTGCATGGAAGTCTTCAAAACAAACTGTTATTGCACGTTCCACTATGGAGTCCGAGTTTATAGCCTTGGACAAATGTGGAGAAGAAGCTGAGTGGATTTGTCAGTTCTTAGAAGACATTCCAATGTGGTCGAGACCTGTGCCTGCAATTTGTGTTTATTGTGACAGCCAATCGGCTATTGGAAGGGCACAAAGTCACATGTATAATGCTAAGTCTAGACATATTCATCGAAGACATAATACCATTAGACAACTACTCTCTACAGGAGTTATCTCACTTGACTATATAAAGTCAAAAGACAATCTTGCCGATCCATTAACCAAAGGGTTAAGTAGAGATATAGTTGCAAAATCATCGAGAAGGATGGGGTTAAAGCCTTTTGGGAAAGAGGTTGAGACAAAGGAAAACCCAACCTAGTTGACTGGACATCCCAAGATCTAGGTTCAATGGGACAACCTAGTTGTCGAAGCCTCACATGCCACTGTGGGGGAGTTATTCCCGAAAACCCGTTCCTAGGATGATACAGTGGTGTCGTAGGAAATAAAGGTAAGCTTAAAGCTTTTAATGGTTTCAAATTGAGTGGGGCTAGATACTCTAGAAGAAATCACCTATGTGAGAAATAAGTGGGGCCGCTTCAAAGGGAGTTGTGGAAGGCTTAGTTCCTAGAAATTCTCACAGAACCAGGTAGATGTTCATGGCCTAAATGAACATACCCATGAGAACTGAGAAGTGTCAGGAAGAGTTCTGAGTGTAATGCATCATCGTTTACACCAATGGGAAATCAGTTCAAAGACATCGCGTCTACTGATTGCCTAGTAAAGTAAATGTGTTTCACAAGGGAAGGTTCAAAGGGTTACACCTACCTCTCCTGTGCAGAACTCAACTGTTGACTTGTACCTTTTCCTGTCTGTGTCAATTTCCATTCATGTGGGGGACTGTTGGAAAAATTCAGATTTTTTGCCCATTTTGGGGCTGATTTATGGCGGGTCCCATTTGGTAAAAATGGTATCCGTTTGAAGAGACGTGTTCTCCTCCGTGAGAGTTTCGATTCGGTATAAAGCTCACCCAAAATGGATTAAGGGTGAATGAGAAATTGGGAGCCGAAGTAGTGGTTTTGGATCATGGTTAAAGCTTGGAAAATGTGGGAAAAACTTTTTGTCCCACATAGGAACTTTAGCAAGTTTTGCACTTGTATATATTGTTTTCCACCTTATGATGAGGTGTGTAAGATGTAAACCAAGAGGCTCTCTCTCACCGCGCGGGGGCGGGGGTGCAAATCATTTCCAAGCAAGCTCGAACCAATGGACTCGTGTGCATGCGCGACCCGCGTACACGAATGTCGGTCCGGAAAAGGGTGGGCCTGGCCCGGTTCCTTTTGCCACTGACCCTCTTGAGGTCCTCCCACAGTTTGAATACACACCTTCCAGCCTTCGTTTTCTCTCTACTTCGTTCGTTTTTTTCGGTGCAAGTCAGTCGCTATCTCGGTTCACCCTAAGCAGTAGTCTCGTGCAAGTCTGCGTGCTTGTAATCGTTGTACCCTGGGAAATAGACGTCTTTGTGGTCTCGTGCACCTTCGTGAGACGATGAATCTGTTTTAAGGGAACTATGCTCGTACATGCCTCGATTTTCATTCGTTTTCTAGCCATTTTTCGCACATTTTCCCTACAGATAAGATGTCCATCTCAATGTCGATCATATATGGTCTTTCATTCTCTGTCTATGTAGGTTCTAATTGAATACAATGAATCTAATATTTATACAAATAATATTAATATTCGAAATTCAAATACACACTAGTAAGTAGTGTGAAATTTTCACAGTACTCACATTACATGCATTGAAGATGTCGGCAACATGTGGACGCTTTCCTGGACTTCGCTATCGGGTACCTCTTGGAAAATTATTTGATTTTTTTCTCCTAATTGGTTGCCAAACTCAGGGATGCACTCAAAAGCCTAAATCTAATACGTGAATATGACTATTGTTAATCATAAATGATTGAGACAATTTATTATCTTCAAGAGTACAAATATTAAACATTTAAAATATACCTGTAAAGCTATCTGATATCCATATAAATGATATAATGCTCTTGTTTTTCCTGAAGACAAAGATTGCAGTAAACTATCCAAATAATAGAGTGATCTCTGAAAGACATATGAACCCCATGGGAATGTATCAAATACAGTCGGTTGCTGGATCAAACTCCATAGCCAGTGGGGTACAGGGGAACGTTGATCCATCCCAAATAGGTATATGGTGAGCAGCAATATATAAGAAAGTTTTAGTGTATCCTCTGGGCGGCTTCGAAACTCTCCATTCTTAAATCGAGTCCATAAATCGCTAGCCACCACAGCTTGTCCTTTAAAACTCCTCTTATAAAGACTATCGTATGGTGGCTCACAAGGTGAAGAATCCGGATCAAATGTTGAAGTTCCAAACTTCAAACCAGTGATCATACAAAACTCCAACTTGGAGAACCTGGATATACAATCTCCCACACGAAACCAATGCTAGTGAGTACCAGCTTCTGGTATTATAAGCTCTCAATCCAATAAATATAGAAGCCCTCGACCACTAATATGTGTATCCCCATCAAAACTCAAAAAGTGACCAAAGCAAGATCGTAGGAAGACATCTAACCTCTCACAATGTCTAAACTAAACATAAATGTCTTGAATAATCTTACTTGAACAATATGTATTGCATCTAGCAAATAAATTTATGCGACCCCGCCACTTCCACTGTGGCTGTTGAGAAATCAAATCAAAACAAAATTTAAAATACTATTATTTATCAAAACAACAATAAATAAGAATGAGTTGCTCTCAACCATCAGATTATAATAACTAGCACAACATAATTTATGTACTACTACTAGTATTATTATATCTTTCTTACAATTTTTTTTATTAAATAAGAAATGACTTATTTATATTGCAACATGCATTTCTAATCCTAAATAATTTACAAAATAAAATTTATTTTGATAAGAAATTATATTTATTTGTACTTAAATAATATTTTTTTTACTTGCGCAAATGTTATGTTTATTACCATACATACATTTATTTACTTAAATTTTATATTTAAGTAAAAAATTATGTTTACTAATTTACAAAAAAAAAAGTATGTTTTTAAGGTAAGTATAGTTATATGTAAGTAAAAATTTATTCAAGTAAATAATTGTATGTTATTTCTAATCCTAAATAATCTTTTTTACGCCAAATTAATACACTCAACTTTGTTGACTAAATTTACTTATTTCTAATTGCGTTAATATTATTTCGTATATTTTTACATATATATATACACATTTCTAATCCTTTAAATTATATTTATTTTGCTTAAATTATAGTCATTAGTGTCAAAATACACTCATGTTATAATATTATGTAAAATAGTCGTTAATCATTTGTACTGAAATATTTTAAATTAATTTTAAATTTTATTAAAAAAATTTACTTTGAAAATTTTTGTGAATTAAATGGATCTACATTTTATAATAATGTCAAGAAATGTAACATTTACCTCAAAAAATTATGTTTTTTTTAAGTTTTAAATAGTATATAAATAAAAATAACTGATATCATACATGAAACACAAACATAATATTTTATTTGAAAATCCAAAAGGAAAAAAAATTACTTCATAATCATATATATTAAAATATTACATATGAGATTTTGAAATTCAAAAATTAAGTGTAGAATAAAGTCCAAAAACATATTTAAGTAAAATAATATAATTTCTTATTAAGATAAACTTTATTTTGTAAATTATTTTGGATTAGAAATGCATGTTGCAATACAAATAAGAAATTTCTTATTTAATAAAAAAATTGTAAGAAGGATGTAGAAAGAATAAAAAATAAAAGGGAGTAGATAATAGTGCATCAAAATATAAACATTAGAGTATATTTGCACCAGAAGTTAAACATTAAGGGTGTATTTGCTCCTAAAAAAAGATTAAGGGTGTATTTAAACCTCTCCATTAACGTTAATGGTATATTTTCACCTTTGCCCTAACCAAAATGCACAAAATTCACATCAAATTAATTCTCTTTGCAAGCACAACAAAAGCCCCAATATCTTAATGAGTTGAATTATCCAGACCCCATAGACTACTAAACACACCCCATAATTTTAAATTAAAGATAAAAGAAAAAGGTAAAAGATAAAAATAACCTTATTAATAAAATAATTAGATATTTGGAAAGACTATTTACACCCCCACTTTTGCTATAAATCCACCACTTTTTGCTACTTCCAAGATCTTTTACTATTTCCAAACCAAATCTTAAATAAATCCAATTTATAACCAATTTTATCTAATCTATATAATTTCGAGATCCGAACCCCGAAAATGGTATCAGAGCCTAGGTTTATTAAGAACTTCAATATATTTTCTGTCATTAACCAATTGGTGAGGAGAATTATACGAGAAAATATGGATCTGGATGAATGTCCAAGATGTATACACTACAGGAGATATCGTCAAATTTTGACGATGTATGCTCAAGAACATCAAGACAAGGTGACATATTGGAATGACCAATATGCCAAAAAAGAGCTCGCAGGTGCCGACGAGGAGACCTTGAGGCAGTGCGATAGATAAGCAATATATTATCTAGATTTCCTTACGGTGAACCAGATGTTATATGTTGATCTGATGAATCATCAGGAAGCAGCCCATCAAAACCATGATGTCTGATGGAGTGCCCGAGTGGAAGGAGATACTTTAAGATACCTCTAAGATTTCTGAAGATCTTAGGGAAATCCAGAAGACGATAAAAAGTTATGGCAACCGCCATAATCAGCTACTAGCACAAGTTCATCAGATCCAAAGCCAAATAGAGATGATGATAAAGAATCAGAAAGAGACTCTTGAAATCATTTATGATATTCAAGAATGAGTCAAAAATCTGGAGAACAGACCAAGTTCATCCGGAGGAAGGAGACGTATAGATTTCTGGACAGTTCCCTATTTACACCAAGATGGGAAACCAACTGAAGTTGTACGACGCATGACTGATGATGAAAAACTTATTGCCATCATTAAAGGAAAATCCCTCATAAACAAGTGATGGATTTGGAGAAGATAAATCTGGAGGATCTACATGACCTTGCCGAATCCTTCGCGGGATTAGGAATTGTGGATCTAAAGATAAATGCAGGAGATGGATCCGCTTTGGTTACTCTTGATCAACAGCAGAGACCACCAGTTGATCCCAACGTAACAGAAAGTTTCGGATCACATCATATAGACAAACCAATGCCACACGTGGGGGATTTCACCACATGAGGAGATCCTATTGTAACAGGAACTCGACCACGTTCTAAAAGGCCGAATCTTTACAATACGCCTTATGAAAAGTCTCAGCTCGACTCAATACATCCATATGAGTTGATGCTAAATTTGGATATCCCAGATTTCAAGAACCGTGAAGTCCTTATCGATGATTGGGAATCGGCTACGAGGATTGCAGCAGGACCCTCGATCTTACAAAGAAGAGATTCATCTTACTACTCGAGATGACTCTTGAAGGATCTGTAAAGATCGCATGGGATATGACAACACCAGAAATGAAAAACAACGTTATAGCTGGTGAGTCATTGAAAGGAATCGTTGATAATATGACAAAATTATTCAAAATACATTTTATCGGCATAGGCTATTTTGAGGGACTGGAAGAAGAAAAAAGAAAAAGATACAAACAAGCCCTCTACAGCCTCGAGTTGCATGATATTTGTCATATTGACGAATATATCAAGTTATTCACCGAGTATCGATGAAGTCCAAGGTGGAAGACAAATAGGCTTCACAACTTTTCTTCGCAAAGATACCAAGTCCCTGGAGAGAAATGTTGACTAGGGAATACAAGGGTGCGGATGACTTAGATACAGTGACCAGAATAATGTCTTTCTTAAAGGCTAAGTTATCTGAATGGTGTCATCAAGCAGAACTTTACAAGAACTACACGAGACTGCGAGGAATCAATAAAATAGTTCCCTTATGTTGCGAAGAAAATGACATCCCAACAGTCATTGGAGGTCAACCACAGAGACATAAAAGGAAGAAACAATGAAGCCATCCATACCACCGTGGTAGCAACAAGAGAAGTAGTCGTTGGTCTTCATGGAGACCTAGAAGAGTGTGGTCAAAACAAAAGGCCTGGAGTTACAAATCAGGGTAAAGACCAGCACCAAACAAGAGTAGAGTCTTTACATCAGACTCAAATCAAGGAAGTTCCAGTAGGACCACATGAAGGAGAACTTTCAGACGGGCTCACACCAGATCTAATGAAAGTTTTAAAGACTTGTAATTGCTGGACGTGTGGAGTAAGAGGGCATATCTCAACAGATTGCCCAGAAAATCAAAAGCGAGGAATTAGATAGTTCAAGATAACACCCGAATTAGAGGAAGTTGTCTATTTTCAAGATCTTATACAGGTGTATCAATTTTAGGATTTACCCTCAGATGAAAGCATCTATGAAGAAGAGATCTATTCTAATAATGGAAGTGAATCCAGTTCAGAATCAGAGTGAAGAAGAAATTCTTCAATCAACGATGAGAGAGGATATATCAGGATTTCTCTCCAACACTACAGGTGTCTCATAAGACTCTAATGAGGATTATAAAAGAGGATCCAAAGCTCTAGATATACGATGGTTTTACCATTGGAGCTATGGAAAAGACATTGGATAAGATTGGATTTCGTAGCAGAAAACACCAAATTATCCACAGAGTAACTACCGGAGAATTTGACATCGCAATGGAATTTACTGGTAATCTAATCGAGATGCAATTAGTCCCTTACCGAGAGATACATGAGATCAAAAGCAGAGTCAAGAGAGAAGTTGCAAATACACTCTCATGGATTCACATTGTAGCCATAAGAGTTGTTATTAAAGCAACATTCAAAGAGAGAATTAATTCACCACTCAATCTTGCAATTTTTGATAAGCGAATCTCAAATCTTAAGGATTCATGCCTTGGAGCAGTTACAAGAAATTTGTATGCTGGGAAATTGGCATTCAATGTCTATCCTAGAATTGCATACAATCTAGGAGATCGAGACTTCAACAGAGTCTTAACCCTTCATCAAGATTTCAAAAGAGATGGTCTGATGAAAGAAGGGAATAGACCTTACTCGATAACCTACAAGATTTCCTATGCTCTCTCGAATACACTATCATTCAGATGTATTCTTGAGAAAGGAATTCATTGAAGTTCCAAGAATCTTTGTGGACTTCGCCAGGGTAGTTCTACCGGAACTTATTGAATCTCCAACTATAAAGGACATAGATATGAGAATCCAAGATCAACCCGTCTTCAACAAGTGTCAAAGTCTCAGAATTGAGCCAAGGAGGATGTCTTTCCAACAAGGTAGAATAATGAACAACAACTGTTGGGAAGAAAAAAGACCAAGTACAACCCAGCGAATCCCAGATGTTTTCAAAACACAAGGAGAGCTGAAGTGCCAGAAGGATGGAGAGGAGTGGTATTCGACATTACTCAACGGGATAATATATTTCCTTGTAATGTCCTATATTACCTCCAACAACCGATAGTCGGAAAATTTCAAGGAAACCTAAAGATGGGTGAAATTGAGTTGACTATCAGGGGAATTGCAGGAAGGATCCCAGATCAGTTTATACTTGGGATTGAGTTTCTTGAGGTTCATAAACCTTGGGAAAGATTACAAGATGGAATGAAGTTCACAGTGGCAGATAAAAGATACATAATCAGATGACCACTAGCCCATTCTCCATATACATTTCCATTCGAATGTTGTATGACGAATACAAGACCGAATATTTTGTCGCTTATGTCGACTCAGGCGCCAAAGTATGTACTGCAAAGCAGGAGATTTTTCCTAAAGAAATTGGAGAAGATCTACCAGCTATCGCAGGAAGAGATTTCTCTAAAAGAATTCTTATTCTTAATCGAGGAATCAAACAAGCGGAAATCATGATCAGAGGTGCAGGTGGTACCCCATGGTATAAAGTTAAAACACCACCAATCTATTTCCATGATACAGAAGCAGATGTTTTGTTAGGAAATAATTTCCTACAAACATTCAAGCGATTTACACAGGAAAAATGAGACAAGAAGACTTATTTTCACAACCTTATGTGATCATATGATTATTGTCCAAAGACTACGAGAGACATTCTACAGAAAAATGCCCATTACTTTTCACAGCAAGCGTGGTGATGAAGCCAAACTTCGACATCCAAAAATGGTGGATAAAAGAAGGTTTGGTGATGAATTATTATCCTATCGGCAATATGGTTCGAAGCAGAAGGATACCAAGAGATGGGATGATAACTTGTATTCATTCAGGATACAAGGAGAATAACGAGTACCTCCAGAGGCAATTGCAGAATTGATGAAAAGCTTATTGAAGAACACACCGAGTGAGGTTATCATTGAAGAACAAATATCATTCAAAGATGTTAAGAAAAAGATCCAAAGGAATTACAATGAAAATACTTTGGCACGGTGGGACAAGAACGAGCTCAAAGCATCTTTAAAGGTTAAAACTGGAAAGGAACACGGGTTCGTAAGATACAAGTCAATCCTTATGAACCTGAGAGGATCGTGAGGGTATGCAGAAGATACTTAAGGAACATCTTGACCTTAAGTTGATCTCACCAGGAGTTTCTCCATACAGCAGCCCAGGATTCCTTGTAAGGAAATATGGAGAAATCAAAAGAGGAAAGCCAAGACTGGGTATTAATTACAAAAAGATTAATAACATTTTGGAGTTTGATGAATATTACATCCTGAGTATAGAACACCTGGTCAACTGTATCAAATGTGCCAAGGTATTCTCAAAGTTCGACTGCAAGTCTGGATTTTACCAGATTAAGATGAAGGAAGAAAGTAAGAAGTTTACAAGCTTTCTCCACACCACAGGGACATTATATCTGGAACGTGATGCCCATAGGATTGGCAAATGCACCCCAGATATATCAAAGGAAGATGGATAATCTTTTCAAAGATTATTTCAGCTTCATGTTCGTGTATATCGATGATATTCTTAATCGCATCCAAGAACGTGAAAGAGCATCTCAAACATTTGGAGATATTTTCAGATGTTTGTCATAAGGAAGGATTAGTGCTTTCAAGAAGACAGTAACTGCTACGAGACAAATCGAATTTCTTGGAATAGAAATCGATGAAATTGGAATCATCCTGCAGAGCCACATTGTGGAAAAGATACAAGGATTTCCAGATACCCTCAAGGATAAAAACAACTGTTAACTTCGTCGAAATGTTCATAAACAATCTGGCACATTACATGAAGGTGTTTAGCCCATTATTGAAAAAGGACGCAATATTTAAATGGGAAGATGAACACTAAGAGGGGATATAAAGCAACTTAAGGAGGTTTGTCAAAAGCTTCCGAAACTTGCTATACCTCAAGACGAGGACGAACTAGTTCTTTACACAGACGCCAGTGATCATTGGTGGGCAGCTAGTCCTTATGAAGGCTACACCAAGTGTAGAAATGCTATGCAGATATTGCAGCGAATTATTCACAGATAGTGAAGCAAATCGGTGGCATATCAACGAGAAGGACCAAAAAAAGCTAGACTACTTAGATGACAGACTGAATGTCAATATTATGATTATAATATTGTCATTGTGAAATCTCATGAAAATGTTCATTGCAAATTTCTTAACACGAGATGGAAGGACGTGTTGCTGACGAGGTCCTCACACGAGTTAGGCATTTCAGGGAAAACCTAGAGAGCATAGAACGAGGCTTTGGTACTTTATGTATCGATGCAGAAGTCGTTGGACGACTTCAACGAGCTGATTAGAGATCTATCTTTGATCTAATACGAGCATGCCAGTATGCGCAGGAACAATTGTTCTCGACGCTACGGGGGCCACTTCTCCAGGCTGCATCTCCAACAGTGTAAAAAGGAGAAACAAGAGAACTGGTCTCTAACCCGAAAGTTATGGATTCAAATACCATAACTACGAGTGCTGCAGATGATGCATCCCTTGAGGATGTACAAACTGTAGCAAAAGTTGAAGCTCTGGTGTTACAACCCGAGTCTTCAAGTCAACCCAGCACCTCTGGGGTTAAAGAGGAGAGTTGGATTTTAGACCACAAATTGGCAAAACTAAGGTCCAAACTGACGAGGTTAAAGTTTCTCCTATGCAGGTTTACCAGAAACAATGGGAGAAGTTGGCTTACGAGAAAGGGTATCAATCCTAAGAGAACAATCGTTGATGTCTCTGGGAAATATCCAAGGGTTTGGATGAAACCAGGAAGTCATCCAAACGAGGTACAAGAATGGTATAATTTTGAAGCTCTAGCTTCAATCTATACCGTCTCACCAGGATTCCCCGAAATCTCAAAATTACCGAGATGGATTGGGGAAGCAGTGCACGAGACTTGGGCCAATAATCTACATTTGGCCAGAGGTGACATTCTGGAACTGTACTTTTTAGCGCAACTCTAGAACCAGCAAATAAAGGTTTCCATGAAGCCTTTCATTTTATCAAGCTGAGGAGATCGGATGAGAACGCCATGAAAACTATCAAGGTGGCTTCTCCGGAGGAAACTCCCATTTTGGTAGGAGCATTTTCAGAAGAGGAAACTTTCTACCCGACGCGTATGGGGACTTTAGGTTTATCTAAACGAAATAGACAAAGTCAAGTATCCCTTCAAGTTCTTTCAGAATTCAGCAAGTGAATCTTTCCTCCTGAATTCAATGACAGGAACGACCAAAGGATTCACAGAGGATCTTTTTGAAACAAAGAGAAGAGTCATTTGAAAAAACAAGATTCCGGTGAGCAAAGAAACCTATCGGAAATTCTGTAACATGGCGTATATAGGCTGTTGGACTGATCGAATCTGTCAAGCATGCTCAGGACAGAAAGAACCCGAGTTTGGGAAAGGATTCCGACCCAAACCCCAATCGACGAGAATGCGGGGCAGACAAGGACAAAGAACCTGCCCAAAAGAAAAATTATCCACGGGAACCACGAAAGAATTTTTTTAAAAGATTCCTCGACAAAGGTAACATGGGCTGAGTCACGCCCAACAAGCATCACATGGGATAGAGTCACTGGAAAGAAAAATGAGATTCCCGACAACAATCACATGGGATGAGTCACGAGAAAAAACTGGCAAAACACTAACTTAGTGGTTGATCCAATAGGAAAAGGAGACAGCTGACTAAAACAAGATTTGAAATCCGCACTTCAAGTCCGGATTTTGCCTATAAATAAGCAAGGTAGAAGGACGCTAAGGACATCGAATATCTCCCTTAGTTTTCTTTAGAATAAAAATCTTTATAACATTTTGAGTGTTCTTAGTTTAGTTTATGAGTGATAGCCTTCTCCATGAGAGGCTAATCTAGTATTCTCCTCCTAAAAGGAGATTACAAATGTAATAAATATTTTAAGTTCTTAATAAAAAAAGGCTTTTTGCTTCAACGTATTTTCCGTTTGATCTATTCATCCCTTGGAAGGATCATCTTGTACATCTGGTGTAGGAAACGAACCAAGGTTGTGCTGGGCAGGTGCTGAAGGAGCTGGATAACGTGCACATCATCTTCCCTAATTGGTTGAAGTTGAACAGTGAGGAACTGTTCGTAAAACGGTCTGGGGGCAGTAATTTTCCAGCTGGTGGTGTTGCAAACCATCTCACTCGGTGTTGTTCTGGTCAAAGAAATGTATGAATTCCAAAGGATTTATTAAGTTTACGGAAGCATGTTGGGCCTGATATTGATTTATCAATGATTTTGGATCTAAGAATAATATAGATTGGAAAAAGGATAAATTGAATTTATTTAAAGAATTTTGGAAATAAGTAGAATTTGGAATGAATGTGAAAAGTTGGATAAAAAAAAAAAGGGGTGTGGATAGGTGGGTGGACATTTTCCCACCTTTTTAATTTCTTTATTTATTAATTAGTAAGAGTATTTTAGTCTTTATCTAATTATTTTGTTTTATTTTAAAAAATGATGGGGTGAGTTTAGTAAATGATGGAGTGTGGATAGTTCAACTCTATTTTAATTCTTACTGAATTTTCGGATCGAGCAAAAAATGAATGAAAATTCAAATCTAACCCTTTTTCTTGAACTCTTTTTCATACATGTAAATTTTTTATTTTTTTTTACCGAAAAACAGGGTAAATAACAAAAACCACGTCAAACTATAATCATTTTTACACAAAATTATTAAAACTTTGGAACTTTACAATTGCTAACATTTGTGAATGATACTTATAAGCGATATTGTGAAATATTGTCCTGAAGATGCTAATTCTTGAGGCTATTTTTATATTTTGAATAAGTAACTTCTCATTTATATTTGGTGCTCGCTGATGACTACCACTCACCGCAACCAAAAAACTCTCAAAACTCCAATTTTCGTCTCAATCCCTATGTATTGAGTCAAATTCAATTGGACATCATTTCATGAACTTAATTTCATAAAAATATGACAAAAACCACACCAATACCATCAAATAATCCTCATCATAGTCGCCGAAAAATCACATGACTGCCCTCAAGTTGAAAACCAAATTTCCTCCAAATCTTAACCAAATGGCTCAATTTCTCTCTTTTATTTTCGAATTGAAGAGCATGATTTTGAGAATTAAAAATATAATAAGGACTTATTCGGATTTTTATAAACTTTTCAAAATCACAATCTTTAATCCAATACTTTTAAAAGATATAAATACCCTCCGGATAAATATCTTCGGAGGACCTTTCTACCACGACAATATTTGGTGGTCTATTAGTATCATTCGCAAAGGTTGGTAATGCTACTATAAAGTTCTAGAGTTCAGATACTTATACTTCATCTTAGTTTAATAGATTATTTGAATCAATGTTTCTATGTCTTCCAAATAAATCTCTGGTTATTTAATTTTATTATAACATTGCAATTAATTAATTTGAACATACGTGATAATTACAGTTTTTCATGTTTAATTAACTATTTTTGCATTAGTAATATTAATGTTTAAAAATCTTTTTTTGATATGAAAAAAAAAAATTTCTTTTCATTTCACTGTATTTATATGAAATTAAACTGATAAGATTTTGAGAAAAATAAAATAAGAACTTAATTAATAGGGATAATTTCAATTTTGGTTTGGTAAATAAGACACATATATATTCCTTTTTTTATTAAAACATGTATCCGTTTTTCAATTTTGGTCTTCTATATTTTAATTATTTCATTTTCAATCATATTTTGTCGGAACTTTCAAAATTGCTGACATGGCAGTCTGAAAATTTGATGTGGCCGCTAGCAAATCTGATGTGGCATCAAAATTTCGGTAGCCACATCACCACTTTTGAAAATTTATAACAAGCAATGACTGAAATTGGAAAAAATTAAAACATAGATGACCAAAATTGAAAATCGAATACTTAGTCGTCAAAAAATGAAAAATGTCTTACATATAGAACCAAAATTGAAATTAATCAAAACTTCTAATAGCACAATACTTTAATAAAAATATTAAATTTATAGTATAATTTTTTCACATAAGCTTATAATATATCATTGAAAAACTCTTTAAATATATATTAATATGAAACTAATTTAGTCTCAAGTTTAAAATGTTGAAGATTTGTAGAAGAAAAATAATCAAAACATGTAATTTTTTTCCGTAAGAGTTGTAAATGTAAATGACTCTTGTCTTTTTTATTTTTAATAATTAAATAGAAAAATAAAATAAACATTAAATTACTTTACTATCCTCAATAAAGAATTTTCTTTAATTAGAACTCTATTACACATCAATTAAATTTAATCATGTAAGGGTTAAAATTGACATTATGGAAAATGGACGAAACATCCATACTTACATATTGTGTTATAGATAGATATAAATAAAGATAATAATAAATATTGCTCTGAATGGGTATCTTCATTAATAAATTCATGTATATGGAGTAATTTCCCCTTAAATTGAAGGGAATGATACTTAAATTTACAATGCAAGTGAAATGTCCATAATCATTATAATTGACATTTTTACATAAATATGATAATTCTTGCATACATGTGAAGTATAGACAATGACAAAATAGGGCATTAAAGAAGAAATGATGAAAAGGGGCATAAACAGTTGGAGTGGTGAAGCTCTTCCCTTCCAAGAAAGGTAGCCTACAGATCCCATCTACACTCTTCCTAATGGATCCACCTTAGCTTAACCTACAAATTACCATACTCAAATCTCTCTCTCTCTCTCTCTCTCTCTCTCTCTAAAACCTTCAAAATGTAACAAGAACCAACTAACTTCTATCCCATTTCATTCATTCTTCTCAGTTTAAAATCCATCAAAGTCATCCATCCATCTCCCAAATGGAGATGAAAATCTTCATCTTCTCTTTCATCCTAACATCTCTCCTCTTCTCTCTCCTCTACATTCCCACCAAAACCACACATGACCCCATCACCATCATTAGGGCAGCAAAGACCTTCATCATCCCAAAAGGCCTCAACAGACCTTACAATGCCACATTTGCATACTTGATCTCAGCATCATCTGGTGACACTATGAAGCTCAAGCGCCTCATGCTTGCCCTCTACCACCCTGCAAACCATTATCTGATCCATCTAGACGCCGGAGCACCCGAGGAGGACCATCAAGAAATCGCAAGATTTGTGTCCAGCAATGGTGTTTTTAGTGAAGTTGGGAATGTTAAGATTGTAAAGAAGGCTAATTTGGTCACATATAGGGGCCCAACTATGCTTGCCACCACTCTCCATGCCATGTCTATGCTGTTGAGAACTGCTGAATGGGATTGGTTCATTAATCTCAGTGCCTCTGATTACCCTTTACTCACTCAAGATGGTATGGTGAGTGCTCTCTTTTTCAACAACATTATGTTTTTATGCACTTAATTAGCCAAGAAATTAATTAATGTTGGGACTTTCTTGATTAATATTCTTCATTGTTTGATTCCATGATTCTAGATCTGATCCATGCCTTCTCAAACTTGCCTAAAGATCTCAACTTTGTACAGCACACCAGCCACTTGGGTTGGAAAATGTAAGCCTTAATTAATTAGCTAGCCTCACTAGCTAGCCACTCAAATTAAGAACACATTTTTACTAATGAAAAAGTTGGGGTTTTTTTTATTAATATTTTGTGCAGGAATAAAAGAGGGAAGCCAATTATAATAGACCCTGGATTGTACAGTGCTAATAAATCTGATATTTGGTGGGTGATTAAGCAAAGAAGCCTGCCAACTGCTTTCAAGCTTTACACAGGTTGGTTTTGCTTCATTTCATTTAACTTTCTTTGATCCATATTCTTTTTCTTACTTTTCAATTCATATTTGTGGCTCACAAAAGTTCAATTGGCAATTTGGCTACCACCACATGTGGGATTCTGAGAACAATGCCTAAAAAAGGGACAAATAAGACATATTCCACTATTCACAAATAATCACATTATATTTTTGTGTGTGTATATATAGAAAAGAGATATCAAAATACTATGCCTACTTTGGACTTGGAAGGCAAAGTGTAGCTTATATATCTAGAAAGCTTTAGTTTATTTGACCCGAATTTAAATCAAGATTTTTACAATTTGGAACTTTAGCAGTAAACAGAATAATTAAAGAAAGATGGGAAGAGACAAAAAAGAGTGGGTTGGGGAATAGAAGTCTTGGGAAATTTGTGGAATGGGATATTTGATTGTGACTGGTTTGGTTTGTTAGCTGTGGGATGGCATAAAAAATATTTACAAGTCACTAAGTTGGTGGTACTTTATCATCAAGAAATGAATAAATAATAGTTTGGTGGTGATTTTGATTAGTTATTATTAGCACATCAATCACTGGCTTTCAAAGTCATTCATCTCAATAATTTTCATTATAGGTATACCAAACTTTATCTGCATTATGCCAATATTTATGCCTACCAAATTTCAGTTTTCTTTTACTGTCTTTCTTGTAAATGTGTGTGGTTTGGCACAGCTAGTGGATTTCTTTTAAATGTAAATATGAATGTATAAATTGTATCTGGTTTTTTTTTTTTTTAATGAGTTAGGATAAGTTTCACTTAGGAAAGAATAAAGATTGAAAAAATTCGGATGATCAAGTTTGCACTGACCGACCAAACTATATCTTTAAAAAGGTTGGGATAGGATAGTACTTGAACTATAAAATTTATTACTAATTAAAAGATGATAGTATTTAAAAGAAATCCATAAATTTAAGGCAAAATATTTTATGCAACTGGTGCATGGATCGCACCCGGGTCGACCCGCCCCACGCGCCTCTAACGCACGTTTTTACGCGCCCCAACACGCTCTCACGCGCCCCCACGCGCCTGGTGGGTACGCTCAAACCTACCAAGATTCGCTCAGGCAGTCATACCCTCATGTTATGTTAGGGTTACCCTCATGTTATGTTAGTGTTACCCGTGTTACCCGTGTTACCCTAGTGGGCACTCAAACCCACCAAGATTCGCTCAGGCAGTCATATCCTCATGTTATGTTAGGGTTACCCTCATGTTATGTTAGTGTTACCTGTCACGAGGGTAACACTAACATAACATGAGGGTAACCATAACATAACATGAGGGTAACCCTAACATAACATGAGGATATGATTAACATTTTAGTTTAGTGGTTTTAAACTAAGGGTATAAAATCTGGATATGGGGTCACATTAACATAACGCGAAGGTAACCCTAACATAACGCGAAAGTAACCCTAACATAACGTGAGGGTAACGAGCAAAACCCGCGAAATAAGTAAAGAGGCACGGGTTGGGCGGGCCAGCCCAGCCCGCGCGCAGCCCAGTTGCACGGATCACAGATCCGTGCAACTGGTGCACAGGAGACTAACTCTAAATTTAATTCTTCACGAAACAAAAGTAATTGGAATAGATGTTAACATGCCCTATAATTTGATCAGATCTGAAAAGGGTGTGTTCTTAGTTCTTGTTACACTAGATTAAATTAGAGTTCCTATAATATATAAATATGGATAAATAATTGATTTTGGCCTTTCAAGATAAATCTCATTAAATCCATCCAAATTAATTAATAATATAAATTTTTTCTCCCCGTGGTCCAGTGATCTGCCCACGTGGCTCTCCATGTGCTCCTCATTGGGCGAGGGGCCTTCACACACAACCCCATATCTCAGATTCTCTCTCAATTGGGATTTTATTTGGGCCGGTTTAGTTTTGGGCTCAAATAGTTGGACCCAAAATAGGGCCTCACATATATGGGCCTTACATATTGCAGGATCAGCGTGGACAGTCCTGTCAAGATCATTCGCAGAGTACACGATAGTAGGGTGGGACAACCTCCCCCGATCCCTCCTCCTCTACTACACAAACTTCGTGTCATCTCCAGAGGGCTATTTTCAGACACTGATATGCAACTCAGATGAGTTCAAGAACAAGACAGTGAACCACGATCTTCATTACATCACGTGGGACAATCCTCCCAAGCAACACCCCAAGTCACTGGGCCTTAAAGATTACAGGAAAATGGTCCTCAGCAACAGACCCTTTGCTAGAAAGTTCAAGAAGAACGACCCAGTTCTCACCAAGATCGATCGAGATCTCCTGAAACGAGGGAGCAGGCAGTTTTCCATGGGGGGTTGGTGCTTGGAAGATGAAGGAAAGAATGGAGTGGATAAGTGCTCGAGCTTGCATGGGGACAAGTATGGTGTTTTGAGGCCTGGAACTGGTTCGAGGAGATTGAGGATTCTGTTGGCTAAGTTGATTTCTGGTCAGGGTTTTAGTAGAAGATTTTGTAGATAAGTTGAAGGTATTTTCAGTTTTTATGGTAATAAATGTTGATTCTAAAACTGGGAGTGGAAATTGAAAGATATGATGAGGAAATTTGATATAGAAGGGATTTGATTTGGAAGTTTATGTTTGTTGATGAGTCATTATTAGCTTAATTAATATTATCGTAGTTCAAATGAGATTATAAGGTCTTTATTATATATATATATATATATATATATAATCAGTGACAGACCTAGGATTTTTACTCAAAGGGTCAAACTAAAAAAACATATTAATTGTAAAAATAACATCTTTAATCAGTTACAAATTTTATAAAGTTAATATAATACAATATGAATAACTTCTAATAGTAGTAACTTCATTGTCTTTCCACACGTAACATATTAATTAACATTAAAATAAATTTGTTACACTAAAATGAATAAATTAAACACTATTACAACATTTTTATTCAATCTTCCATGTTCTCAAATGTTGCATGCATGATAGCTTCATTGTTATTATTTCTAATATCAACATTGAATTCTCAAATTAATTCATTAAACTTCTCATAAATTCAAATTTTATTTGGGGTGTTACATATAATGTTAAATCTAATGAAAATAAATAGTTTAATTTATATTTTATAAATAAACATAATATATATAGATATATATATATATATAGGTAAAATATTTTGTACAACTGGTACATGGATCTATCTAGGATCCATGCACCCTGGTCGACCGGCCCCACACGCCTCTGACGTGCGTTTTCACGCGCCCAACGCGCTCTCACGCGCCCCCACGTACCTGGTGGGTTCGCTCAAACACACTAAGATTCGTTACAGGCAGTCATACCCTCATGTTATGTTAGGATTACCTTCATGTTATGTTAGTGTTACCCTCATGTTATGTTAGTGTTACCATCATGAGGGTAACACTAACATAACATGAAGGTAACCCTAACATAATGTGAGGGCCACTCTAACATAATATGAAAGTATGATTAACATTGTTTTTTACCTTCATGTTATGTTAATGTTACTTTCATGTTATGTTAGTGTTACCTTCATGTTATATTAGTGTTACCTTCGTGTTATTTTAGTTCAGTGATTTTAAACTAAGGGTATGAAATCTGGAGATGGGGTCACATTAACATAACGTGAAGGTAACCATAACATAACACGAAGGTAACACTAACATAACGTAAAGGTAACGACCAAAACACGCAAAAAAAGTAAAGATGTTTGGGCTGGGCGGGCTAGCCCAGCCCACGCGCGGCCCAGTTACACGAATCTTAGATCCGTGCAACTGGTGCACAGAAGAGTAACTCATATATATATATATATATATAATATACCTAGTCTTTAAAAAAAAAAATGAGGGGGACCAGTGCCCCCTACCCCATCTAGGTCCGTCAATGTATATAATAACAATTACATCTCCAAATAAAAATGTCAAACTTTTCCCACCTCCAAAATGGAAATGAATTATTTATTATTTCATGTTTATATATTAAAAATTATTAATATTATACTAAACATTATTCATTGGTAATAATATCATCTATGGTATATATTGACTAAATCTTGGAAAATATAATTTATGTATGGTATATGATGATAATATGATCATATATAATAATGTTCAATAATTTATAATATCAATATTAAAGTTATGCTTTGTTGAATAAGTTAAAATAATTCAACGATTTGATTTCAAATACTCTAAATCATCAAAGTTCAAAAAAAGTATTAAATAAGTATTGTATCTCAAAGACACATATATAATTTTGTTCACTTATATGGAGAGATATTTATAATAAAAAGAAAGTTTTGAATTTAAGTTGGCTTATTATAATTTCATCCGTATGCAAACATGTGATGTTAATCATTTTACGCAAAAACTAATTGCATGATAGTTTCTGTGAGACGGATCATTTTCACCCACTTATTTAATTCATTTTCACAAATTTATATATGAATTGTGAATCATGGGTTATAATTGTCCCGTCACACCGAAAAAAATCCATGAGACGTCTCACATGAGACTTACTCAACATTTTGTGACACTACAATAAAAACGCACAAAAGACAAGGGTTGTTGTTGAAAGGGTTGTAAAAAAAACACGCTCAAAGACAACGCTAAAAAAAGCGTTGTCTTTTTAAAAAAGACAACGGTTTTTAACCGTTGCAGAAAAGCTTTGTCTTTCTAAAAAATTCTCGCTCAAAGACAACGCTTTTTACCTTGCAAGTTAGCGTTCGTTGCAATTTAGCTTTGTCTTTATGCGTTGTCTTTGAGCGTATATTTTTAACAACCCCTCCAACAACAACCCCCCTTTTTTAGAAAGACAACCCTTAATACTGTTGTCTTTGAGCGTGTTCACTAATGCTTTTAGCAACACTTTTTTTTTTCCGTTGTCTTTTTATGCGTTGTCTTTTGGAATCACATTTTTTAATAATATTTATAATTTTTATATCCTGAAATCATTTAATAACAATATATAAACAAAAAATACATTAAAAGAACATTTTATCTTCAACATAACATCATTAATATCATACAAAAATATCAAATCCTCCAAACAATATATCAATCCATAACACTTGAAATTATAAGATGTTACGTCTACAATACTTCAACTACTAGCAAAATGTCTACAAAAGTCATATCACCTAGTTTTCATAACATGGTCTTCATGAGAAAAGCATCATGCACTTCACAATCGCTCCATATGTGCCATCGTAATCTGTCAAATGTACCAAAAAAGACAAAATTCATGAAATATAAATATTAGAACATGTCAGTAAAAAATGACCGATAATGTCATTTTGAAGCTAACTATCACCTTATATTCTACCCATCTATATGTTCTTAAATGCATTCAACCCATTCAACACGCACTTCATCAATATTAGATCTAGCTCACTTAAGATGTGCAAACTGTGAAAAATAAATATATAAGAGAAATCAACTATTTTCAATTTGGTGAAATACAATATATGCAAACAAATTAAAATGCAGTCATACATACATAAATGTGAATGTGATATAGATGCAGCATCCACATTGATTTTCAGAAAGAAAACCAGAGGTTGTACCACGCTGTGTATAATGATTTGATTTAGATGGAAGTATCTCAATTTGAAATGAGAGGGAATATGAATTACACCTATGTTGGAAAATTTTCATGTATGTGAAGTAGAAATAATCACTTTTGTTTACAACTTTTGTTGAGTTGAGTATAGTAACATAACCACTTCTCTTTAGTCTAAGTGCTACCTGAAAACCATGGAAGAATGAAGTTAATTAACATAAGGATGGAGATGATTTTATAAACAATATGTTATGTTATGAACCTACTTCTACATGAGGCTGAGTTCTAGCATCAGGGTATTGCTTCAGGTGGTTTGGTGACTGTCTTTGTTAGGACATATTTATCTAGTGATATTTGTCCATTCCTCATTTCCTCTTGTACCTACAATTTAATATACACAATTTACTCATGGCTTTCTGCTATAAACTTGGTAATTTTTCCTAGAATAAAGCTTAGAGTATAACTGCGCACCCTATAAACAACATACAACTCAAACTCTCTTCTTCCGACATAAAGCAAGTTGATAGTATGAACAACAAAATTCACCCAATAACAAGTGAATAAGTGATCAATAATTAATACACAACTTCGTAAAATTGGTGGCTTAAGAAGACAAATGCAGCAATCCTGGACACATCTTCGATGGGGCAGCTAACAGAAACCCACACACTATTGAAAAAATTCTAGTAACATATTCTGTTTGTATGTTCAATCATTAGATTTTAATAAGTATTCAAGAAAACAAATATCAAGATAATTATTGATAGCATATATATGCATATCTGCTGCTAATAATGCTAATCTTAACTAAACACCACTCCCAAACCAAGAAACAAATGAAACTATCATGACGCCAAACATTTTTCTATTACGTAAAAATGCATACAAGATCATGAAATTACCTTCATGAGAGAGTTGTGTATGACTTCAACAACATCCTCACAAGACTTGATCAGGCAAACCGTCTGATCAAGCAACTCCTCAACAGTCTAGAAAAGAAAATGAAAACAATCCAATCAGCAAGCTTAGAACGATTGAGCTCTCAAAGCTAAGAATAGCTTGCTGCTAGACTGGACTTGAAACTTATGAATGATTGTGGATGATTTGTATTTGATATCTTGAGCTTTTTGATCGCTAGAGTTTCAGGTGCTCTTCAAGTGCCAGTTTTATTGTACTTATAGGCGATTTGAATTTTGTCCATTCAGAGAGAACATCTGCTTTGCTGCTTTCATAGAGTACGTGGTTTTCTTTGATTTGTTCGTACACTGGGTGTCTAGAATTGTACCCTTCTGTTGCTGCAGTCGCCGCCCTAGTCTGTCATGTCTTCAGACTTTCCTTTATGCTTTTGATACGTGGCATTGCTTGAGTGGTTGTAGCTGCGGTTTGTGCCTAACGTAAACTTTATGCACGTTTCTCGAGATAACTGCTACTTAAAAGGTAGCTGACGCTTACTGATGTTTCCGTTGTCTTCATCTTATTCCTTTCATTAGTGAACATCAACATCTTTTGGACAATATGTGACCAGTATCCTACTTGAAGCAGCCTGCTGCAGATTATATTTATCTCTGAGGCTATTTTGCAGCAAGGTCTTCAGGTCACAGTCTTCAAGCCTCCTGATCCTAATCTAAGAATCTTACAGATGAATCTAATACATAAGATCCTAGCGATTTTACAAAGGAATCTAATACATAGGATCCTAGTCTGTTACATGTTTTGTCATTCATCAAAATCTTACATAATGTTCCTTATATTCCTTACAATTTCCCCCTTTTTTATGATGACAAAACTTCTTCTAAGAGGATCAAAGGCTATATCAAATTATTTTAACAGATCAACTTCTTATAATCAAATCAGCGAAATACATATATATAATAATAAAAGAAATTTTCAGTTTCAAGAGATTAGCATAAGTTCACGAGCAGTGAACTTTTTCAGATCAGAAACGGATATATATTGATATATATGTATATATATATTATAACAAGTTCAGAAGATAGAGCATAATCATTGTAAAACAGTAAGCAGAAAATATGAAGAATCAGGGAGCAGGAGAGTTTACTGTATCTTGAACCAGGAAGCTTTCTTTCTTTCCTTGAGTCCTTCCACCAGTTGAGAATAAACTCTTGATATGTTGGTTCCATCAGCTGTTTCGTCTCAGGCGTCTCATCGTATCTTAACCAGAAATCTTCACAGAAGGGAATGATTTCTCCTCTGTTTATTCTACCTTTTATCTTAATCTGGATTGGGAGAACACCTCTACTAGCAAGATCCTTGAAGCATTTGAGCCCTTCACGATGATTTTTCCCTTTGATAAGTGTGGACTCTTTGCATAACAAATTGTAGTACTTCAAGTATTTTGCTTGTTTGAAGCTGTTGATATGCGGAAAGGATGGACAGTGAGTGGTAGGCAGATCAATCTGGAGCTCCTATGGTCTGGACTTCCATCAAGAAAGATGCAAAGTGAGTCTGGTGCTTTCTTTTCATCTGCAGCAAGAGCTTCCATATCAGGTTGCTTCTGAGGAGGGTAGAGATTGGACATTAGCTTCTTAATTTGTGCATCTGATCTCTTAATGAGTTCTTCTTTAACTCTCCTTTTTTTTTTTTTTTCTCTTCTCTCTCTTCCACTCCTCTATGAAGACCAGGATGAACTTCTGAGATTGCTTTGGATTTTCTTTTAGTTGCCCTGTTATCTTGTTGTCCACTAGAGCTTCCTCCATGACCTCCTCTGTCGCCTCCTGAGTCCTTCCTAGACATTATTGTTAGTTGTTTGCAAGACGACGGATCCACTGGTTGTCTTTTCTGCTCGATCCTCTTAGATGATGCTTCTTTCCCCTTATGGTTATCATCAAAGTCCCGTCCAACCGTAAATCTCAACATTGAATGTACATCTGATAGCAGGTCAGCATGATCCTCCAAGGTTTGATTCTGTTTATGCTGAGAGTTGGAGATATCTTTGAGGGAAGTGGTCACAAATTGTTGTTCCGGCTCAATTTTTATTAGCCTCTTTCCTTAGGAAATGAGATTTTCATTCATGCTCTGGATGGTGTCAACCAGGATGGTGGAAGAGGTTAGGGAGGAGATCAATTTTTACAGTCTGGCCAAGGTTGCATTAAAGGTATCAAGCTTGAAGGAAGCCTGGAACCGATCCTTCCTTGCCTCAGCTCGCATCTTTTGCTTGCTTTGCTTAAGGATATCCTAAGTTTTCCTATTGCTTTGAGGATGTCATCAAGGGAACTCTGTTCAGCAGTCTGCACAGAAAGAGAAGGGTTTAGAGGTTTGGATTTTTCAGCTCCAGATTCACCCTGTTCACTGGATGATCCTTCATCGCTGCTGGAGCTAGACATGAAACTTTCAGTGTCTGCACTGTCACGTGCTGATTCATCATCATCTGCCTCCGCATGAGCTGATATCTTCTTGTCATCAGCTGGTATCCTTTCCTGAGGGACATCTCCCTTCCAGGCCTGCAGTCTCCGTATTGTTTCTTCAGAGGGCCCTGCCTCCTTCTGCTCATCTTCAACAGCTATTTGTCTCAGCGAAGTCTCTTGTAAGGAGATCTCCTTAGCAGTAGAGTCTTTAGAAGCATCTTGTTCTGCTGAAAACATATCAACAGTAGGCTCTTTGTTAGCAGCATGTTCAGTTGCGGCCTCCTCTGCAATCGTCTTTTCACGATTCACAGGATCTACAGAGATTACACCTTCCATCTCTATTGGTGTAATTTCCTCAGCCGTCTTATCAACCTCCATTGGTGTCTTATCAACAGAGAGTTCTAGCACCGAGGTCTCTTCTTCAATGATAGCTGATTTTAGTGTTTCTTCAAGAGCAGCAGCAACCGCAAGGACATCCAACCTTTCAGCCTCCAGAGTAGTTGGTAAAGAATTCCAGGGTGAAGAATTCTTCTGACTGATTAGTGGAGTATTTAACGGATGTTCAATTAATACTGCTCCAATGGATGATCTTTCACCTGGTTGAATGAGCATAGCCTTATGCTTCCTCCTTGGTTCTACCATACTGGCATCTAGAGCCTGTTTTAACATCCTCTCTTCTGCTTCATCTATTCCAAATGCCTTTGCTTGTTTCTCTGCGAAGCCCATTTTATCCCCAGCAATAACTTGTTTAGTTGCAGCCTTCAGAATAACTTCATCTTTGTAGAATTCAGGCTGCTCAATAGGTTTCTTTCCCTTCACTGTTCTTGGGGATGGTGGAGGTAGTTCAAGAGGTGCCGCCTGTTTCTTCTTTTCTGCAAGAGCAACCAGTTTCATTTCTGCTTCATAGTTTTCTTTAAAATCACTCAATTTCCTTTTCCGTAGTCCTATCAAGAATCTTGAATCCAATACTTTTTCTTCCCTTATATCAGATACCTCAGCCCAGTTTAGTGTCCACTCTTCCTAAGTATATAGGTCTTCCCATTCAAACATAATCGGGCTGGGAAGATGTCTGTAATTCCACCATGTCATGAATCGTTCCCACTGTTTCTTAAATTCTGCTTTCATCTTAGCTATGTCCAGGACTACTTCGGGTTCAGAGTCCTCAGCACTCTCCTCTTCCTCCATTTGTATCTGATCAATTACCTTTTGTATAGCTTTCTCTGCATGCTCAGTGGTCTTAATCTCTGATTCAGCATCCGCATCTTTCCTTGAGGGAGCAGGAAGCATCAACATGGGTGATAGTGATACTTTATCATCAGAAATTCTCAGCTTCCTCTTCACCATCTGTTTCCCCCTCACCCTTGTACTCCTTACTTTCTTCTCCTGCCCAGGTGGAGAAATAGCAGCTGCCGAGCTTTCCCCCTCAAATGAGCTTTCCTACACTTCCTTTTTTTGAGACTTCTTCTCTTTTGCTGCTGTAACCTTTCTGGTTACAGGGGAGACCTTAGTTCCTTTCTTGGTGAAGATCCTGCCATATCCTATGAATTTGCCCTTTTGAATGGGCTTACCCTTTGACAAGTTGTGATCATCAAACCCAAGGATGGTATTGATTACTAGTCCATAAGTTGGCTTTCCTACCTTTTTCTCAACTTCCTCTTTGAGCCTTGTGAACACATATTCGGCTCAGTTCACCTTCTCAGCCTCCATCAGGGCCATCATCATCCTGTACCTCAGGTTGGTACATTTGTCAAAAGAACCATACCGGTTCTCAATGATATGGCGACATATGTCATGGAGCATTTGATACTCCACCTGGAAGAGCTTTTTGTTGCAGCTCTTGTTCAGTATCAGCAGGTCTTCTGAACCTGTGAATCTCTTCCAGTATTCCTCCACTATTTCCTCTCCATAGTTGGCCAACTCTCCTCTATCCATTCCTTTAGTGAGTAGTTGGAAGATTTTTCCTAAAAGACTGGAAGTGATTTCGATCGTCTTCTTCCCTACCTTAGACATGATCTTCGTTTTGTCTTTAGATATTTCTGCGTTATTGTAGAACTGACTGACCAGGTCCTCGCAGTAGGGTTCTCTGTAGCGCGAGCAGAAACCCCATACCTTGGATTGGTGAAGATTGTTCAGAATCATCTGCATTAGGTCAATGTAGTGTCCTTTGTCTCTGATGGCTTTCAGTAGTATTTTCTCATCGATCAACCGACCATCAATGACTTGTGTATTCTTGGGTGCCATTTGAGAAGTGGTAATTGAGGTGAGATTTCTGCAAAAGTAGATGTGAGCAAAAACTTGATTGCTAGGTTACTAGTTTGCAGAAGTTTATAGAGCTAGAAAGTGTGAGAGTGTAAAAGATTTGATCAAGCGTAAACTCCCTATTCATAGAAAAACTTCCTGTGTTTTGATTAACGGCTTAGATCTTTTTGGAATTTGAATGGTTTCTTATCCCGCAGTTGAGGATCCTTGCATTTAATGCGCTGATTTGCTTTTTGTCTTTTCAGAGATCTTGAGGGACTGATTTGCAAATATAGCCGTCTTTTATTGGGTAACCTGTCCTGATTTGATGCGCTACGTCTTGGGATTGACAATTTTTCATAATCATGTGCATCGTGGGTTCCTTTGTGATGATTAAATCTCCAGGTGGCTTTTGTTGACGTGTCTTTCAGTAGGCTTTATCGGCTACCTTTAACAGAGACCTTTTGACAGGATCGTCTCTCAGTATCCTTTCTTGAAAAATGGTTTCTGTGCTTTCCCCTAAGCTGTAGAACACTTTAACAGATATGTTAGAAGAGTTAGATTATTTTGATAATTCCCAACTCGTTTCTTAGCAAAGAAAATCTCGATTCACAGAGAGGTTTTGTAAATATGTCGGCTAACTGTTGATCGGTGTGAATTTTCTCTAAAGAGATATCTTTCTTTTCTACATGATCTCTGATAAAGTGATGTCTGATGTCGATATTTTTAGTTCTCAAGTGAAAAATTGGATTGTGTATGATTGCAATTGCACTTGTGTTATCACACATGATTGGAATATTCTTTTCAACAATGTCGTAATCTTGAAGTTGTTGCTGAATCCATAAGATTTGCGCATAACAGCTTCCTGCAGCAACATATTCAGCTTCGGCAGTGGATGTGGCTATTGAAGTTTGTTTCCTGCAGAACCAGGATACTAGACGATTTCCCAATATTTGACAAGTTCCGCTGGTGCTTTTCTTGTCAATTTTACAACTTGCAAAATCAGAGTCAGTATATCCAATTAATTTGATATCTCCTTCTTTAGGATACCACAAGCCTATTTCTTGGGTTCCCTTTAAATATCTAATTATCCTCTTAGCTACTGTGAGGTGGGATTCTTTAGGAGCAACTTGATATCTTGCGCATTCCTACTGCAAACATGATGTCAGTTCTGCTTGCTGTAAGGTAGAGCAGTGACCCGATTAATCTTCTGTATTTTGTGATATCAACAGCTTTTCCTCCTTCGTCCTTATCTAAGCTTCCTGAGGTTGGCATTGAAATGCTTACTGTACTTACATTTTCCATTCCAAAATCTTTGATCAACTCTTTAGTATATTTCATCTGATTTTGTGAAGGTTCCTTGATTAAGCTGTCTGACTTGCAATCCAAGGAAGAAGCTTAATTATCCCATCATACTCATCTCAAACTTGGATTGCATTAGATCTGAAAACTTTCTGCATAGCTCTTTGTTGGTTGATCTAAATATGATGTCATCCACATAGATCTGAACAAACAGGATGTTGTCTCCATCCTGGATTCTAAATAAGGTTTTATCCACTTTGCCCTTCTTGAATCCATTATCCAGTAGGTATTTTGACAAGGTGTCATACCATGCTATCGGTGCTTGCTTCAATCCATAAAGAGCTTTTCTCAGTCTATATACCATTTTATCAGCATTTTCTTCGAATCTGGGTGGCTGTTCGACATAGACTTCTTCTACCAGCATCCCATTTAAGAAGGCACTATTCACATCCATTTAATACACCATGAGATTCTTGTATGCTGCATAAGCTAGAAAGATTCTGATTGCTTCTAGTCTGGCTATAGGAGTAAAAGTTTCATCAAAATCAATGCCCTCTTTCTGGCAGTATTCTTTTGCCACTAGCCTAGCCTTGTTCCTTACAACTTGTCCTTCTTCATCTAGCTTGTTTTTTAACACCCACTTGGTTCCAATGACTCCTTGATGAGTGGGTCTGGGAACCAGGTACCAAACTTGGTTTCTCTCAAATCCATTCAACTCTTCTTGCATGGCTTGAACCCAGTTGGTATTTTGTAGAGCTTCTTCTGGATGCTTTGGCTCTATATGTCATATAAAGCAAGCAAACATGGCCTCGTGTGGATTTGCTCTTCTCGTTCATACTCCAGACGTGTGATCTCCAATAATCAGGTCTTTAAAGTGATCTTTTAGCCATCTTCTTCTAGCTTCATCAGTTTGCTGGGGTTCCCCCTCTGTCAGATCTTGGTTCAGATCGGCAATCTGATCATTTTGAGGTTCCTAATAGTTTTCAGGTTCTGGTATCTGAGTAGGTACCTGCATGTTATGACCATATATATTTTGGGATGGTAGCATTTCATCCGTATTTTGAAGATTTAGTAACTGCACATCAATATATTCAACATGATTGTTGTTGATGTGAGTTTTGTTCAACTCTTCTTGAAGTTCCTCAATATCAGCCTTGCTGCAATATGATTCATCAAAGATAACATGCACAGATTCTTCTACAACAAGTGTTATCTTGTTGAAGATTCTGAAGGCTTTATTTACCGATGAGTAACCTAGGAATATCCCTTCATCAGATTTGCCATCGAAGGTTTTGAGATATTTCTTTCCATTGTTAAGTACAAAGCACCTGCATCCAAAGATGTGAAAGTAATCAATGCAGGGAGAGTAATCATACCACAGTTCGTAGGGTGTCTTGTTTAGACCCTTGTTTATCAGGCATTTATTCTATGTGTAGCATGTTGTGTTGGTTGCTTCTGCCCAAAACCTCTTTGGCAGCCCAGCTTCGGCTAACATTGTTCTTGTAACTTCCTTCAGAGTCCTATTTCGTCTTTCAGCAACTCCATTTTGCTGAGGTGTTCTGGATGCTGAGTATTCGTGCTTGATTTCATTGTTTGAACAGTAGTCTTCTATGAATTTTTTAGTAAATTCAGTTCCCCTATCTGTTCTGATCTTTACTATACTCAGACAGTTCTCTGTTTGCAGCCTTCTCAGGAACTCTGGCAGACGTTGCTGAGTATCAGATTTCTTTGCAAGGAAGATCGTCCAAGTGAACCTTGAGTAGTCATCTACTACTACTAAGGTATATTTCTTCCCAGATATGCTAATTGGGTCTATTGGTCCAAAGAGATCCATGTGAAGCATATCCAGTATCCTTTCTGTAGAGCGAAGAGTTTTGTTTTTGAAGGAGCTCTTTACTTGTTTTCATTTCTGACACGCTCCACAAATGGCTTCCTTTTTATAAACCATGTCGGGTAGTCCTCTGACTAGTCCTTTTCTAGCCAGCTTATTCATGGTCTTGAAGTTCAGATGACTCAACCTCTTGTGCCATAGCCAGCTAGCTTCAGAAGACCCTTTGGCAATGAAGCATGTAGCAGTAGTTGCTGAGTCCCATTCAGCAATATAGATGTTACCTTTCCTGGTTCCAATGAGCTTGACTTCCTGAGTCCTATTGTCCTTGATGAGGCACTTGTTGTGATTAAATTCAACACAGTAGCCTTTGTCACAAAATTGGCTTATACTCAGGAGATTGTATTTCAAGCCTTCTACATGGGATACTTCCTTGATGTATATTTTTCCTTTGATTAGATCACCAATGCCTTTTGTACTTCCTCTGGAGTTGTCTCCAAATATGACCTTGGGTCCATTGGAAGCCTTATAGTTGACAAGGCTCTTCTGATTTCCTGTCATGTGTCTTGAGCAGCCACTGTCAATATACCATATTTCCTTGCTGCTCCCAGACACTAATTCTTGTACTCACAAGAGAAATCACTTTCTTTTAGGTACCCATACAAGTACAGGTCCTTTCTGGTTAGTTTATATTCTCCCTTTTGGAATCCATACTTGTTTACAACAACTTTTCTGTTGTAATCCTTATTAGTTCCTGATCTTCTACTAGTACCCTTAGAATATGACATGTGTGTCTGGTGTGTTTGTGTCATCTTTGTTTGCTTCTTAGAATCATGAATTTCTTACAAGTATGAAAATTGAGTTCCTTTAAATTTTCTAGGTTGTTGTTTATGGTTCTTGCTTTTAGTATACTTATATTGTTCGAGCCAGCTTTTGACAGATTTAGACTTATAGATAGTTTCAAGAGGTCTTTTACCCTTTTCTTCAAGGCTTCCTACATTTCTGCTTGCAGTTCCTCCTAAGTTAAATTATTCATTTTGATGAGGAATAGTTGTAGGCACAAATGTAGGTACCCTTGAAGTATAGTAGTTGAGGTGGCATCTTCTCCACAGTAACCTATGCCTTCAAACCTTTTTAGACTTCTTTGGATATTTAGCATATCATCTGAGTCTTTAGAGGACTTGTTAAAGGTATTGACTGTTTTAGTGAGGACCTCCTTCTCTTTTACTAGCTTAGTGACTTGTAATTTGAGCTTACTGATTTCATTTTCGAGGTTACTGCATGCTTGACTCATAGATTTTTCTAGTGCTAATAGTCTTTCTAGTAAAGCATGCTCTCTCTTAAGCTCTATATTCTCTATTTTTAACTCCTCATGAGTTGAAGTGATTTGCTCAAAGTCATTCATGATTTGTTTGAATGCATAAATCATGTTTAGTCTTTCATCAGTTTGAACAGGAGAGTTAAGATATATTACCTCGTCTTCAGAGTCGTCGCTTTTCGCCATGAGGCAGATTATGGCTTCATCGTCAAAAGATGAGTCCTCTGAATCACTATCGGTGGTTGACTCTTCTTTTTTGGATGTCTTCTTGGGTATAGCTCCCTGAGAGGATTCTGCCTCACCCATTAGCGCCCTTAACTTATGGGGTTCTTGTCTTCTTCTTTCTTGTCTCACCTTTCATTCATCTTCTGGATATCGGTGGACTTCTGGATGTGGGCATTCCCTGGCATAGTAACCTGGCTTCCTGCAGTTATAGCAAAGGTCGGTAGCTTTGGAGTTTGATTGGGGTGACTGCCCACTGGTTCCAGTTTTAGTTTGTTTCCTCCTGAAGCCATTTGTTCGTGAGTTCCTTCTCATGAACTTTTTAAACTTTTTCAGAAGAAGTGTCATATCTTCTTCTGCTGTGGCCTCCAGGGTGGCTGTTTGATCCCTGGACTTTCTAGCTTCCAGAGGTTGTCTTGCTATTAATGCAGTAACCTTTGAGTTGCTTCCTTCAGTTTCCAACTTTCTTTTGTTTATATCAAACTCAAAGGCTTTGAGATCTGAGAAGAGATCGAATGTGCTCATAGACTTTAAGTCCATAGACACTCTCATAGTTGTTGTCTTGCTATCCCATTCGACAGGGAAAGCCCTCAACACTTTCATATTTTTCTCCTTTTGAGTGTAGACTTTGTCCAGAGACTCAAGCTCATTGATGATGGTTGTGAACCTTAGGTCCATCTGTTCCAGGGTTTCTCCAGGTATCATTTCAAACAACTCGAATTTCTGAGTGGCTGTTGAAACTTTGTTTTCTTTCGTGAGCTCGGTGCCTTCGCATATTTGCTCCACTTTCTCCCAGATCTCTTTGGTTGTTCTGTAAGTTTTCACCTTACTGAAAGTTCCTTTATCCAGAGTGAGGAATAATGCATTCTTTGCTATGTTGTCAAGATTTGCTCTTCTCCTTTCATCAGCAATCCATTCTTCTCTAAGTTTTTCCAGAATGGCTGGGTGTGGGATGACTCCTGTATCTCCTTGTCTATCAGCTGCTTCATCCATAGCCCTAACAAACAATGAGTTAACTTTTGTAATTCTAGGTGGTCCTTCAGTGATGACATACCCACATTTCATCATGCATGGCCGACAGATGTGCCTGCATGCGAATTTTCCAATCATCATATTCATCAATGGAGAACATAGGTACTTTATGAGAATCCATGATGATAGCAAGAAGGGTTTTCAGAAAAGAGACGGGATCAAGGATTGATCAGATAGATCGGACTTTTAATCCAACCCACTCTGATATCACTTGTTGGTCCCAAGTAGTAGTAGGCTTAGAGCGGGGAGGGGGGTGAATAAGCCTACTCAAAATTTTCAAGCTTTTCTTTTTCGAAAGATACACAGGCATTTAGTAAAAGCAACTTACTGTCTTAAAGGTTACTGCTTGAGCAGTTACTTTAAACTTTATAACAAAAAGAGTTTTATGCATAGCAGAAATACTTTTAAAGCAACACTTCTTTTTCTGAAAATAAAAACTATGCTCACAAGAGATATGCAGATGATATACGCAGATAAGCAACGATATCAACAAGATAAATGAAATGTAGCACAATAAAAGACACATCGATATATAGAGGTTCAAGGGAGGAGTAATCCTTCTATGTCCTCTCTTCTCCTACACAAGGAGGAACTTTTGTTAGGTCAAACGGTTGATTTACACAAGTCTCGCTTAGATAACCTAAACCTAACAAGAACTGTCAGTCTCTCCCACACAGGGTTACTGCATAGTGACCAAACACTCTAGCCCACATAGAGCTCTTGTTCTTCTTACTAAGAATGAAAATACTTGATCAGGCAAACCCTCTGATCAAGCAACTCCTCAACAGTCTAGAAAAGAAAATGAAAATAATCCAACCAGCAAGCTTATAACGATTGAGCTCTCAAAGCTAAGAATAGCTTGTTGCTAGACTGGACTTGAAACTTATGTATGATTGTGGATGATTTGTATTTGATATCTTGTACTTATAGACGATTTGAATTTTGTCCGTTTAGAGAGAACATCTGCTTTGCTGCTTTCATAGAGTATGTGGTTTTCTTTGATTTGTTCGTACACTGGTTGTCTAGAATTGTACCCTTCTGTTGTTGCAGTCATCGCCGTAGTCTGTCATGTCTTCAGACTTTCCTTTATGCTTTTGATACGTGGCATTGCTTGAGTGGTTGTAGCTGCGGCTTGTGCCTAACGTAAACTTTATGCACGTTCCTCGAGATAACTGCTACTTAAAAGGTAGCTGACACTTACTGATGTTTCCGTTGTCTTCATCTTATTCCTTTCATTAGTGAACATCAGCATCCTTTGGACAGTGTGTGACCAGTATCCTACTTGAAGCAGCCTGTTGCAGATTATATTTATCTCTGAGGCTATTTTTGCAGCAAGGTCTTCAGGTCACAGTATTCAAGCCTCCTGATCCTAATCTAAGAATCTTACAGATGAATCTAATACATAAGATCCTAGCGATTTTACAAAGGAATCTAATACATAGGATCCTAGCCTGTTACATGTTTTGTCATTCATCAAAATCTTACATAATGTTCCTTATATTCCTTACACAGCAGGAGGAATTGAAAAGGCCAAGCAATAAGAGGCCTCTCAGCTGGAGGTTGATGCTATAGAAGAGAAGTTTAGCCGAGAAGAAGTAAAGGAGAACAACGTACCAATGGTTGTTGTAGAAGAGGAAAAACAGCTAGAGGAACCCGAAAAGGTTGATGTTCCTAAACAGGATGAGGATATAGAAGAGACCCTCGAAGACATCCTCGGTAACTCTCCTGGAGGATCTGTTGGAGAGGTAGCTGACTTCGCCGATGAGCTTGACGAAGAAGATGAGCTTTCCACTTCCAGTGTTGCAGCCTACCTGATGAAAGACAAAACTGTGATGGATCCTGAAGCACTGAAGGCTTGGGAAGAGTCCATCAGGAGCCCGATGCAGCAACCAGGATAAGAGAATGACGAGAACTTACAGTTCACGGTAACCACACCTGCTGAAACCTCAACTCCAGTAGCTGCAAGTTCTTCGACCCCTGCAGAATCTTTCAGCAAGATTGTCACTTCAATTGATAGCCTTGCAAATGTCCTGCAGGAACACAAGATAGCCAATCCTCAACCCACCGTCGACCTGAAGAAAGTAGTAGAGCAGCTTGAAAAGATCCCGAGTTTTCTCAGGGATGAGCTAAACGAGGAATGGAAGAAGTGTTGGTCCCAAAACTGCTGTAGGTAGGCTTAGAGGGGGAGGGGTGGATAAGCCTACCTTCTTTTCAAACTTTTCTTCTAACTCTTTTTCGGCTCACTTCTAATATCAGTAACCTTTTGGGAGGTTACTGATTAGTGTGGTTTGCGAAAGCTTAATACTGAGCCGAGTAGAAGATGTGCAGCTTATTAGAGAGAACGCATGTATGCATGAAGTGCAGTTAGCAGATAAAGACGCAGGGATGTATAGAGGTTCGAAGGTGGAATAATCCTTCTACGTCCTCTCTTGCTCCTCTCAGGAGGGAACATTGGTTAAGCTGGTTGATTTACATAGACCTATCTATTATAACCCACCCTTAACGAATAAGTAGTAAGCCTTCACACAAATGCTTGCCTACTTTCTCTTGACCCACACAGGATCTTACACTACCCACCCAAGATCCTCACTTTCTCTCCTAGAAAGTGGTAAACTCAGCAGGACATTACTCCTCACACTGAGTACTCCGAGACAACCTTTTAGAGAGGTTTATCTCCTTCTTCTTCAACTGGGTGCAGTAAGCTTGGCCTCCGTTTGCAAACTGATTCTGCTGAAGCTTGCTGCTGATTGGTAGACTGGGTGTGCGTCTTCTTGGGGTGTGGAGTGTTCGAGCTCTTCTTTTTTTCATTTGCTCGTTTTAAACACTCTCTTCTCTAAGGCTTCCCCATCTTTCTCTGCTTCTCTATTTTTAGCTTTTATCTCTTCTTTTGCACTTCTCTCTGTGAGCTTGGATATTCTGAGGTGCTCACTTCTTCTTTCTTGCGCCTTTGCGCTTCTCTCTCACACACCTTCAGTCTTCAGTCCTCCTCTTTATAGGGTTTGAAATCTGCCCGTTGAAGGTAGACAGATTTCCATCATTTCTGCGCCGCACTCCTGACACACGCCAGCTTTTTACTTTCCACGTGTCTTCTTCTGGTTGGCTCCTCTTCTCTTTTCTCTCTACCGGTAACTTCTTGTGTCTATCGGTAACTTTGACTTTTCTCCCCATGCCCGCTTTGCAGCTTCCTCCTCTGGCTTCACTCTGGAGCTTCCTCTTCTGGCTTGCTCCTTCAGGTGGCTCGAGGCTTCTGTAACATATTGCCTATGCAGTATGCTTTCGGCATGGTCTTCCAGGGAGCTTCCTGTCCCGCTGTATTCTGCTTTGGCGAGGTCCCTTCCAGTAGCTCCCTGAAGTCAATAGTATCCTTATTAGTTCATCCGATTCTTTTTAACCATTCTCTTCAGTATCCTTCCATTGACACTTTCTCTATTTCTTTTAATCTTCTGTAGTAACATATCCTAAGATTGGTTATGCATATTAGAGTTACTTTTAAGGATTTGTCTCATCAAAACATTCTACAAATGTATCCAACAATTTTCCCCTTTTTGATGATGACAAAACCTTTACAGAAGATCAAAAGAATATAACATCTCAAGCACAAAAAACATATTTAAAGTATGGCATTATAGGGCATAGTACTTTCATATACAAACCACATATACGTCTAAAAGAAAGGGCACAAGGAATGAGCTTTTTGAAGAACAGAAGACATTTTATTAAGATAAATCATGTACATTACAATGCAGCAAGTAGAGTACAATAAACATCCTATCTAAATACATTATTCTATTCTTCTTACTCTTTCATTTCTTTCTTTTCCCTACTTGTTTGCTGCTGGCTTCTTTCTTCTCTACTTTCTTTCCCCTCACTTGATGCAGTCACCTACTCCCAGTGGTTTCTTCTCTTTGGCTAGAGAGGAGAGCTGTTGGGAGGTGTGAGAGGCGATGCGAGAGAGAGAAGGAATTCGTTTCGAGGAAAGTGTGTAAAGAAGTAGAGAAGTTCAGGCGTCACTAGCTTGCTGCCGCCTTTCCTTCTCCTTCAATCTCCACTCATCCCTCCAACTATCCTTCCTTCTGATTCTCTTGCATCTCAAAAGAGAATTCACCTCATAGAAGGGGTGAAATCTCCTTTTCTCCACGTCTGGAAGTCTTTTGATCTTCTATGACCCTTCACATTTTCTTTCCCCTTTTTGACATCATCAATAAGATGACGCTTTTAGGGGTGCTGGAGAGGGGTCCCTAGCTCTATCCCCTTGCCCTGAAGAGTAGAACTTGAGTGCAGGTTCTTGCAGGTGCGATGGGAGGTGAAGGTCAGAAGATCAGCTCTTCTGAGAAGGGTTTGCTTAGCGAGTATCAAGCATGAAGGGTGAATATACGTGATTTGGGGTGTGCTTGGTTGATTATTTGCAGAGAATGTGTCTTTTGGAAGGGATGAAGAGAAGGGTTTCCAACAATCGGGGTCCATGATGCTTAGGGATGAGAGAGAGAGAGAGAGAGAGAGAGAGAGAGGACATCTTTTTATGCTTTATGAAAAATAAGAGTGCACGTATTTATAGGGATAGAGATACTCCCTGTTGCAGTTGGATCTTTCGAGATCTCATTAATTGCTCCACCAGTTTCCAATAAAGGTGTTGACAGTTTCTACAGCTTTATGTATTTTCTCCTTTGTTTGAGATGACGTGGTCAACTGTTGGATCTCCACCTTTGGATTCTTCTTATCACACTGATGGAATTCTTTTAGGGTTTTGAAAAGGTAATTTATTTCTGAAAAAGGTGATCTCTTTTAAATGTATGCACGTGACCAAGAAATATTTTCTTAGTAACTGCTCTGACTTGTAACATCCAAGATATCCCCTTTTCCAGTGACTTGATGATAAATTCTGATGTCAAGTAACCTAGTATCCATTTCATTAGTGTCTAGCATCCTGATACCTAGCAACCTGGTGTTCAGGGATCTAGTGTCCAGCATCCTGGTATTTAGCGTCCTGGTGCCCAGCGACCTAGTGTTCAGCGATCTAGCTCCAGCCCCTGATATCTAGCATCCTGATATCTAACGTCCTGTTATCCAGCGACCTAATCTCCAGTTACCTTGGTATCTAGCATCCTGATGTCCAGCATTCTGCTATCTAACGACCTAGTATCCAATCTCCTGGTGTCTAGCGTTCTTTCGTCAGAATTCATCTTTTTTTTTGAATCCTTCTACCTTTTCCATTAACTTAATGACAAGTGTTCTGATTTCTAGTGGCCTGAGCAAGTGTCTGCAACCTGCAACAAAAAAAACAACCGCAATTAATGGCCCTGATGCCTAAGGAGGAGTTTGTCTCCTACTTTTTCAGGTGCGTATTAAATTGGGTGTACCTTGAAGATCATGAAGATCATGAAGAAGAATGCTGAGTGTCCAGATCGAATCAACAAGGAATATACTTGAGCATGAATGGATCAATGGTCAGGATGCCACAGCAGAAGAGAGGAGCTTAAATGAAGACGCGTAGAATGTGCACCCTTCAACTGGTGTAATCCAGAAACTATAAAATGAAGAAGTAAGGTTGAGAAAGAAGAAGGACTGAAAATTTGAAGATCGCACCCTAAACTTCCAAAGCTTACAGCGATCAACGAGCTTAAAGAAATATCCAACACTTTTCAATCTCTCACTCAACCCGAAAAAAAACATTCTACCATTGAAGATTTTGAGTGTTTTTGTTTCACCACAGTTTAAGATTTGTATAAACCTTTTACATGTTGTGTGTGTAGGTTGTTTAATTTAGGTGTCCATAATTGATAGGATTTAAATCCTTGTTGTGCATGCGTTTTGGTCTTGTTGAAGACAACATCCTGTGTGGATCCTGTCTAGTTGCTGAAACCTAAGAAGGGAGTAGGAACTTTAGTAGGCTTAGTTAGAATCCTTATAGTGTTTTAGTAAGAGAAGAGTCCTGTAAATCTAAAGCTCTAGTGGATATCCTCCTTGTGAAGGAGAAGAGATGATGTAGAAGGCTTACAACACATTCGAACCTCTATAAAGGCTTTATGTTCATTTACTGCTTTCAGCATACATTTCTATATCTTGTTGCATGCATAACAATGACCTTGTTTATATATGAGCTTATATGTGAATCTGATATTTTAACTTATAGTTAAAAGTGTTAGAATATATCTGCTGAACTCTCTATTCTTTAACATATTCTGCTGTGCATAACTCTGAGTGTGAAGCTGCAACAACAAGTTTGCTGCAAGTAGATCACTAGACTGATATGTTGCTGTAAGCAGCAATAGCTTTCAGCAGCTTCCAGAGTATAGAGAAAAAGAGCGAAAATGAGAGAGGTTCATTCACCCTCCCCCCTGAACCTTTGCATCCACTTGGGACCAACAAGTGGTATCAGAGCGGATTAGGTTAAAAACTAACTCTTCGGGTTACCTACCCAGATCCACCCTTGACTACATCGCTGTTTTTGTGTCTAAGTGTTTTACTGCTTTCTTTCATCATGGATTCTATGCATGCAAAGTTACATATGTTTACTATTGAGGATTATGACGACTAGATAATAAGATTGCAGGCACATCTATCAACCATTCACGACGAAATGTGGTACGTGATCATGGAAGGACCTCCCACCATTACTAAGCCAAACTCGGTGTTTGCCAGAGAGAGGAGAGAAGAGCCCACTGAAAAAGATAAGGATGATGATGAAGGTGAAATTGCTAAAATGGAGCCACCTAGGATGCAACCATACATATAAAAGCCTAGACAAGAATGGACTGCGGAGGATAGAAAAAGATCCAACCTGGATAACATCGCAAAGAACGCTTGGTTTATTACCTTGGACAAAGGAACCTTCAGTATAGTGAAAATGTATATAATAACCAAAGATATATGGGATAAACTGGAGCAGATTTGCGAAGGAACTGAGCTAACCAATGATAACAAGATTCTACTGCCACTCAGAAGTTTGAACTGTTTGAGATGAAGACAAACGAAACCTTATAGCAACTTAACCTGAGATTTACAGGAATAGTGAATGAGCTCGAGTCCCTGGGAAAAAGCTACTCACAAAAGGAAAAGAAGATGAAAGTTCTTAGGGCGTTGCCAACAGAATGGGACAGCAAAACCACTACTATGGGTGTCTCAATGGATTTAAAATCAATGAGTACGTTCGATCTTTTCTTGATTTCAAGGCATTTGAATTTGATATCAACAGAAGGAAAAATGAACAGGAGGAAGACAACAACAAAGTCACTGCCCTTGCTGCAAGAAGCTCAAAGGAGAACAATGTTGTAACTAAGCCAGTAATTACAACAGAATTTGCTGCAATTGCAGAAGATGACATAGCGCTACTAAAGAAATTCTCAAAGTTTATGAGAAAAGACAACAAGTCAGGGGGAAACTTTCCTAAAAGGACAAACTTGCAGCAGCCGCCACATTAGCAAGGACAACAGTCCCAAGATATAGCAGAGTCAAGAGACTTATGCTACAATTGCAGAAAACCTGGACACTATGCATAGAATTGCCCTCACCCTGTTGTTCGCAGATATCCACCCAAGGTTAGAGTAAAGAGAAAAGAAAGAATGAAGATGGAACGACAAAAACTCAGAGCACTACTGGTAGAAGTTGAGAAATCTAAAGGAGCAAGTACATCCACGGAAGTTCAAGAAGAATCCTCCTCTGTATCAGACTCAAATGAATCCACCTCAGAGGATGAAGCAATGATCTGCCTAATGGCACAAATTGAGGAGGATGCAGAAAAAAAGGTACTCTTTAAACCTGTCTCTTCTAAGTCTGATGATACTAGAATGGATAACTTTGTAAGACAACTTCTTAGAAACTTTGAGAAAATCAACTCAGAAAATGAGACTCTGAGAGAAGAGAATGAGTTGCTTAAGCAAGAAGCAAGAATCTTGCAGAATGGAAGTATGAAAAGGAAATTGTGAAAAATCAAATGAGAACAAGAACAAGAAGTGTGCTAAACTAAAAAACAGAGTAATGGAACTTGAGATAGAAGTGATCAAGCTTAAATCCACCATAAACTTATTCAGCCGAGCCTCAGAAAAATCAAGAGATTATATAAGTCAACAAAAGATACTGGAATCAAGACTTGGGATAGGATACAACAAAACAAATGAACTCCACAAAGAAAAATCAAGGGGAGAATCGAAATTCATCAAAAGAGAAGTTCTATTTCTCAATGAAAAGATGGAAATGCTGACGGTTAAAGAAGATATCCCTAAGTGTGATGTTGTAAACATAGAAACAAAGAGTGTTGAAAGCTACAGCATACAGCAGAATGAAGCTGGCACTGACAAATCTAAGGTACATCAAACAACAAGGTTGCAGCACAACAAAAAGAAGTGAGGAAGTAAAGTCCGACAAAGAGACTGGGATTTTATAAACACATCCCTATTCCTTAAAGATAGAAGCAAGATTGAACCTAACACTGCAAAGAAAGATCATAAATCTAACACACCAGGACCCGTACGTGTATGGGTGCCTAAACCTGAATGATCTTCTTGCAGGTACAGACGCCAGGAAGCAGCGGAGACCCATGGTACATTGATAGTGGTTGTTCGAGACACATGACTGGCGACAAATCTTCTCTGAGCAACTTCAAAGAATGCAAAGGACCAAGAGTAGTTTTGGGGATAACTCAAAAGGAAACACCTTGGGTTCTGGAAGATTAATCAGGGGAGATGTACAAATTAATAATATGTCATATGTGAAAGGATTGAAGTATAACTTGTTGAGCATTAGTCAATTCTGTGACAAAGGGCATATGGTGGAGTTTTCCAAGACCAGTGCCTAATCAAAGATGCAACAAGCAAAGAAGTTAAGCTTGCAGGAACAAGGAAAGGGAATGTATATCTTGTGGATTGGAACTCTCCAACAATGCCAACATGCTTTATTGCGAAAGGCTCACCAGAAGAAAGCTGGTTATGACACAAAATGATGAGTCATTTGAACTTCAAAACGATTAACAAGCTAGCCAGGAAAGGACTTGTGAGAGGATTACCCGACATTGCATTCAAAAAGGAAAGCATATGTGGAGCATGTCAAAAGGAAAACAAATCAATGTATCCTTCAAGGAAAAGATACAACGATTATCATTCAAAATTTTGGATCTACTGCACATGGATCTCTTTTGCCCCATTGATCCTACAAGTCTGAGCGGGAAGAAATACTCCCTTGTAATCATTGATAATTACTCAAGGTTTTCCTGGACAATCTTCCTAGCTAAGAAGTCAGAGACACAATCAAAGCTGCCAGAGTTCATGAAAAGGATTCAGAATGAGAAGAACTCAAACATAGTAAAGATCAGGACTGACAGAGGCACTGAATTCACTACTAAATTCATAAAAAAATAACTGCGTAGAAAAGGGGATCCAACATGAATACTCAGCTGCAAGAACCCCTCAGCAAAACGGAGTAGTTGAAAGAAAGAACAGACCCCTTAAGGAAGCTGCAAGGACAATGCTTGCAGGAGCTGCCATGTCTAAAAGATTTTAGGCTGAAGCTACTAATACTGTATGCTACACGCAAAATGGGTGATTAATCAACAAAGAACAAAACAGGACTCCCTATGAGATTTGGTATGGGTATCCTCCAAGTGTAGCAAACTTTCACATCTTTGGATGCAGATGTTATTTCTTGAACAATGGGAAAGAACACCTTAAACCATTTGATGTTAAGGCTGATGAAGTTATATTCCTTGGATACTCTTCCATGAGCAAAGCTTTTCGAGTCTTTAACAAAAGAACTCTCATGGTGGAAGAGTATGTACATGTGGTCTTCGATGAACCACACTGTAATGCAGCTGAACTAGAAGATCTGAAGAAGGAATCTGAAGGAATCATGCCTAAGACCCAATTTTCCTACATTGAGAGTTCTCATCTTCACATACTCTCTGAAAGGTTTAACAAAGAAAGGAACTTGGATGCATCAACTTCAGATACTGCAAGACAGGTTACAGCAAACCAAGATGCTGCAATACAGTATACAGAGGAACAACTTAGAGAAGAACAGGATACAGAACCCCTAGAAGAAGGAGACTCTACAACACTGCAACCTGGAGATGTTGAAAAAAGATAGGAGTATACAGATCCAGATAGAACATGGCTAAGGAATCACCCAAAAGATCTCATCATTGGTGATCCAAGAGTTGGTGTAAGAACAAGAAAAACAATTCCTCATGAAGTACTGTTTGCATGCTTCATTTCACAAATCGAACCTAAAACCATAGAGGAAGCACTTGAAGACAACAACTGGATTCAAGCAATGCAGGAAGAACCAAACAGATTCGAAAGAAATCAAGTGTGGAAACTTGTACCCAGACCATCACATTAAGGGGTCATCAGAACGAGTGGGTATTCAAGAACAAGTTGGACGAATCTGAATTAGTTATGAGAAACAAGGCTAGACTGGTTGCTAATGGGTATTGTCAAGAATAATGAATTGATTTTGATGAGACATTTGCCTCGGTTGCACGCCTTGAAGCTATAAGAATCTTCTTCGCATATGCTGCTCATATGAATTTCAGTGTATACCAAATGGATGTGAAAAGTGCTTTCCTAAATAGACTTCTTGTGGAAGAGGTATATGTTAAACAGCCTCCAGGATTCGAAGGTGATACTGCAAAAAAAGTCTACAGGTTGCAGAAGGCACTGTCTGGACTCAAACAAGAACCAAGAGCATGGTATGATACACTGTCCCTTTACCTTCTTGAGAATGGGTTCAGAAAAATGACAATAGACGAAACTCTCTTCATAATCCAAGATGGTGATAACATCTTGCTAGTCTAAATTAATGTTGATGATATTATCTTTGGATCAACAAACAAACAATTTTGTGAGAAGTTCTCCGGCCTCGTACAAAAGAAATTTGAGATGAGCATGATGGGAGAGCTAAGCTTCTTCTTAGGACTGCAAGTAAAAGAAATGGATGCTGGAATTTTTATCAACCAAGCTAAGTACACAAAAGAGCTGATCAAGAAGTTTGGAATGGAAGGAGGAGCTGTTGTAGGCATACCCATGACCACATCCATGAGCTTGGACAAATATGAAGCTGGAAAGGAAGTTGATGTTACAAAGTACAGAAGAATCATTGGATCTCTCCTATATCTTACAGCAAGTAGGCCAGACATCATGTTTGCAGTAGGAATTTGTGCAAGATTTCAATCATGTCCCAAAGAATCCCATCTCGCTGCAACTTAAAAGATTATCAAATATCTTAAAGGGACTCAAGATATTGGCCAATGGTATCCTAAAGATGGAGGATTCAACTTGAAAGTATATTCAGATTCTGACTTTGCAGGTTGCAGAGTGGATAGGAAAAGCACAAGTGGAACTTGCCAATTCGTAGGTAATAGGCTTATCTTTTGGTTCTGCAGAAAGCAAACCTTCATTGTTACATCCACTGCAGAAGCTGAGTATGTTGTTGCAGGAAGCTGCTGTGCTCAAATCCTATGGATACAGCATCAACTCAGAGACTATGGCATTGAAGAAAAGAAACTCCAATCATGTGTGATAACACAAGTGCCATAGCAATAACTCATATTAAATACCTGTTTTCCACTCAAGAACCAAGCATATTGACATCAAACATCACTTCATCAGAGATCATGTTGAAAAGAAGGATGTTGTTCTTGAAAAGATTCACACAGATCTACAGTTGGCTGATATCTTCACCAAACCTCTGAATGAAGCAGATTCTCAACCCTAAGGAATGAGCTAGGGATAATCAAGCTGTAATGAAGAAAGCAGGGTAGAGGTTACAACGAAGTGAATGTTGTAAGGTAGAGAAGGATACAGAGAGAGAGCTTGCAGTAACATGTTTTTGAACAAGTTACAGCAAGAAGAAATGTTGGAGTAAGGGGGAATGCTGCTTTCAAAGAATATCAAGATGCAAGGATGCAGGGATAGAAGAAGCGCACATACTAAAGAAACCATGCTGCATACAACAAGGATGTTCTGCTCAGGTTACAACATCTATATGCATGGAGCATATGTCTGTGAACTTATACCTGAAGCAGCACATTAAACACTTAGTGCTCGGAGCAATAAATTTTTGGTGTTTAATGCTGAAACCTCGGATAACATAACAGTCATGATTAAGAGCGGAAAATATGCGCTTTAGCATTTAATGCGCAAACATTTTTGTGTCAATAATTGTAGGTGCGCGCGTAAGCAACTGTTCAAATTACCCAATATTTACGAAACTGCTACTCCGTATTTTTGAATGGATCACTGGATGAATGACATTCAACATAATAGAATGATTGTAGCCCTTGATCGATTCAAATTCTGGGAAGTTTCCAACAAAACCGATCTTCCTCAATTTTGCTAAGATCATTCACCACAACAAAAATTATAAATAGCGACGAAATTTAGTGACAAAAGGGGATTTTGTCGCTAATGTAAATATTAGCAACGAAATTTTAGAGTTTGTTGCTAAAATGGCGACGAAATTTAAGATTTCGTCACTAACATTTGTATCTAAATTAAAATAAATTGGAAGAAATTTTAGCGACAAAATCTTGAACTTCTCATCACTAAATTAGCAATGAAGTTTCACATTTCGTCAATAAGTTGGCAACAAAGTTATAAATTTCATCACTAAATTTATATCAAAATTTATATAAAACAGAAGAAATGTTAGTAACAAAATTTTCTTATTTTCATCACTAAGTTACTAGCAAAGTCTAAAATTACACCATTAAAAATCTTTTCCAATTTAAATAAGATATGTTTAGCAACACAGTTTTATAATTTGGTCACTAAATAATTAGCAACGAATTTTTAAATTTCCTCACTAAGAAAATATCTAAATCTTAATTTAAATAAAATGAAGCAATTATTAGCAACAAAACTTAAATATATTGTCACTAAATATGTATGTAAGTACATAAGATCCCGCTATTTTCTCCCGCTATTTTCTCCTGCTATTTTGAGATTTTCCGGCGGCATGTGATTCTCTTGGGATTTTCCGGCAAGTGGCGCAGCTATATCCTCCCTCTCTCCCTGTGATTTTCCGGCAAGTGGAGGCATCTATTTCCCCGCTTCTCTCCCCGTGGTTTTCTGGCAAGTGGTGGCACCTATTTCCCCTTCTCCTCTCCCCGTGATTTTCCGGCAAGTGGCGGCAGCTATTTCCCCCGCTCCTCTCCCCGTGATTTTTCGGCAAGTGGCGGCAGCTATTTCCCCGCTCCTCTCCCCATGTTTTTCCGATAAGTGGCGACAACTATTTCATCCCCCTCTCCCCGTAATTTTCCAGAAATTGCATCTATTTCCTCAACCTCTCCATCACTGCGAGCTGATTCTAGGTAGGGTTTAATTGTTCATGATCGAATCAGGAAAAGAATTGATAATTTGTAGTTGTTGCCCTAGCTCTTTATACATTTCATGTCCCTTTCCCTCTTTTCATTTTTCTCGACCTTGAAAAATATCTGCTATAGTGTCCAGTACTTGATTTCTTATTTGTAAAAAAAATAAAATGAAGATGAGTTTCATTCGATTATGATAGCTGCTATAGTGAGCTTCTCTCATTCTGAAATTTGCCTTGTCTGGTTGATCCATATGCTCTGTATCTGACTTTTAATTGAGAGCTGTGTGTCTGTGACACATATCTTATGTTTTTTTTTTTTTTTTTGTTCTCTCTTCTTTTTATATTTCTTTTGTTGGGTTGGTGATGAGTGTTTGGGCTTCTGTTTCAGGTATACAACTAGCCCTCATCTTGTTGGTACAGTTTGGAGAGAGATATATATGTATGTATGTGTGTGTATATATATTGTTCTTGGTGTTCTTGATACCTTTTTGTTGGCTGTTATATGGACAGTTTTGGATTAAAGCTATGATTGGTTAGATTTTGTTAGCTATAGCTCTTAGTTTTCTAATTAATGCAGGAAAGAAAATGAGCACATCCTAGAATTTGACCCTCGAATATGAATATTTCACACCTTATATGATATCAGTTATTCTCCAGGGTAATTTTTCTTATGCGGAGATTATTAAAAACAAATTCTGGATGTAATATATTTGAGAAATATTTCAATTTTATGTCATTCTCTCTTCTGTGAGTCAATCTATTGTATTGCCTTCTGATTGTTTTGGTGTTGTGAGATAACTCAGTGATATCACAAGAAGTTAATAGTAAATAATTTTTGCTTAATTGTTTCTACAGGCATAAAGACATAGGTTGCAGCCGTTGAACAAGTGGGTGTTGGATCAACACTGAAAGTAAAAGCTCCTGTTCTTGTTGTTACTCGACCCTCCAAAGGAGTTGGCAAAGTTGTCGCATTGGCTCTTGGGAAAGCTAGTTGTAAGGTACAATTTGTATTTGTTCACATTTTGTTGTATATTAGTGTGTGATGCTATTGGTTGTAAGTTAAAACCACTTATATGTAGACCTTTTCGGTGTCATTTAACATATTCTCCTATATCTATTTATTTCTTCAACAGATTAGTACAAATCATGAATAGAAGTTGGATAGTGAATCCAAATCGTTTAGCTTCAGAATATATAAATGGCCTAAATCAGTTTCTAGAGTTTGCTGAAAATTACATGGTCAATGAAAATTTGTCAAAGATTCGATGTCCTTGTCAAAGATGTACGAATTTGTATGAGTTTGACTTGAATCATGTTCGAGGACACCTTTATAGTCGTGGGTTTTTCAAATTATACAAAGTGTGGACCTTTCATGGAGAAGCTAGGAGACCAAGCGATCATACAAGTTTCACAAATGAACATGAACATCTGAATGACCTCGAAGATGATGATACTTTCTTTGACATGCTTGGTGATTTAAGGGATGCCGAAATTGCTAGTAATGGGTTTCGATCAAATAACATTGAGAATGAAACTAGAGAGGCTCTAGGAAAAGGTTACATGTCAATGTTTGAAGAAACACATCAAGAGTTGTATCCAGGGTGCACAAACTTTTCTGCATTTAGTTTCCTAGTGAAACTAATGCATATTAAAGTTTTGAATGGTTGGAGCAACAAGTCTTTTGATATGTTGCTCGAGTTGTTACGAGAAGCATTTCCAAAACCTAATGCTATTCCTAACTCTCATTATGAATCCAAAAAAATGTTAAAAGAGTTAGGATTGGGTTATGAGTCTATACATGCTTGTAAAAATGATTGCATTTTGTTTTGGAATGAAGATGAGGATAAAGATATATGTCCAGTGTGTAAAGAGTCTCGGTTTAAGTATGATGAAATGAACAAGAAAAAGATCCCTCAAAAAGTCCTCCGGTATTTTCCGTTGAAGCCAAGACTCAAGCGATTGTTTTTGTCAAAGCACACTGCAAAAGAAATGAGATAGCACAAGGAGAAAAGAATTGAAACTAATGGTATCTTAAGGCACCCTGCGGATGCTGAAACGTGGAAGGAGTTTGATAAATTGCATAAGAAATTTGCTGATGATCCTAGAAATGTTCGGTTGGGGTTGGCAACTGACGGGTTCAATCCATTTGGAAATATGTCAAATGCGTACAGCATGTGGCCAGTTTTACTTGTGCCATATAATTTGCCACCATGGAAAATGATGAAACCATCTTATATGATAATGTCTCTTTTAATTCCCGGTCCTAAAGCTCCTGGAAAAGAGATAGATGTATATTTGCGTCCCTTAATCAATGAATTGAAGGATCTGTGGAATGAAAGGGTGGAAGCATATGATGCATCGACAACACAAGTGTTTCAGTTACGTGCTGCTATAATGTGGACAATTCATGACTTTCTAGCCTATGGATCAGTATCTGGATGGAGCACTAAAGGTTATAAAGCATGTCCTGTATGTCTTGAAGATACTATATCAAGTCGTTTGCGAAGTAAGATATGTTATACAGGACATCGTCGATTCTTACATTCCAGACATTCATGGCGAAAAAACAAGAGTTTCAATGGAAATTTCGAAAATGAAGGTCCTCCTCGTAGCTTCAATGGTGGTGAAATTTCAAGCAAGTTAAATTCATTGCCTCAAGTTATATTTGGTAAAGACAATTTGGTAACTGGAAAGAGAAAACGATTAACGATGAATTCAAATTGGGTTAAGAAGTTGATCTTCTTTGAGTTAGAATATTGGCCCGATTTGAGATTGAGGCACAATTTGGATGTTATGCATATAGAAAAAAACATTTGTGATGCTTTAGTTGGAACATTGTTAAGCATTGATGGCAAGTCGAAGGACACAATCAAAGCTCGACTAGACTTGCATGATATGGGTATAAGAAGTGAACTGCATTTGAAGAAAATTGGGGATAAAGTCAGTAAGCCACATGCAAGTTATACATTGACATTGGAAGAACGACGAGAATTTTGTCGGTTCTTAAAATCAGTGAAGTTCCCAGATGGTTTTGCAGCAAATATTTCAAGGAATGTGAACGTGAATGATGGAAAATTACATGGGTTGAAGACACATGATTGTCATGTTCTTATGCAAAGATTACTTCCCGTTGCCATACCAAAGTTCTTACCAAAGGACATATGCAACACGCTTGCTGAGTTGTGTGAATTTTTCAAAAAGCTTACTGCAAAAACTTTAAACATTGCAGATTTGATTAAGATGGAGAAGGATATAGTACTAATTTGTGCAAAATGGAAAGAATATTCCCTCCAGCCTTTTTTGACATCATGATTCATTTGTCAGTTCATCTACCGCGTGAAGCTATATTAGCAGGACCTGTTTCATCACGATGGATGTATCCATTTGAACGATATTTGGGTACATTAAAGAAGTATGTCCGGAATAAGGCTAGGCCAGAAGGTTCTATTGCGGAGGGATATGTTGTGAATGAAGCATTGACTTTCTCATCGATTTATATGAGTCAAATTGAAACAAGATTTACTAGACAAGAACGAAACAAAGATGTTGATCACCTCATCTCATGCAAATTAAGTGTATTCTCACAACAAGTAAGGATGATGAGTATCCAAAGAAATCACAGGTTATCATGGGAATTGCTAACGAAAGCACATTGGTATGTTCTCAATAACAGCAAGGAAATAGAGATTTATAGAAAGTAAGTTTTCTACTTTTCCTACTTTTGTTTTTGAAGCTTTTGGTTATATGTTGTAATTATTGTGTTATTGTGCAGTGAACACTTGAGAATTCTTTCAAACAAATTTTCTGATTCGAGTAGCATTCTTCAATGTCATGAATTGGAGTTTCCAAATTGGTTCAGAGACAAGATGGTTAGGTTAAGATCACTTGAGGATTCAGAGGCAACAAATGAATTGTACTCTTTAGCATTGGGACCAGACGCTGAAGTACAATTGTATGATGCTTGTATTGTTAATGGTATTCGATATCATACAAAATCTCGTGATGCTCATCGAACTTCTCAAAATAGTGGGATTAGTGTACCGTCATCTGATGAAGGGGATAATTTGGACTTTTTTGGAGTTCTCAAGGATGTTATGGAAATCTTTTATAACTTTGGATACAAGGTCCAGCTGTTTTGGTGTGAATGGTTCCAATGTAGCCCAAAAAAGAAATCGATTATGCAAGAGTTTGGTCTCACATGTATTGATATATCGAAGACATGGTATGAGGATGATCCATTTATTTTGGCTACACAAGCACGACAAGTGTATTACTTAGATGATATCAAGCATGGGAAAAATTGGAAAGTTGTTGTAAAAGTGCAACAACGAGGTCTATTCGAAATGATAGAAGAATCTGGTCCATCTGAAAACAATTTTGTTAGTGAGCCTAATCAGGAAGAATCTTCATCAAATGAGATAAGTTTTGCAGTTTGTGATGTTTTAGAAACTTCTCAACTTTGCAGAATAGAAGTTCAACCTCAATGTGTAGAATTGCCTAATTCAATATCTAAATTATCTGATGGCATGCATGAATTCATTAATGATGAAGATGAAGATATTGAACTAGAAAGTGATGATGATGCACATATACTTCAATCTGATGAGGACACTAACTAATGCTCGGAATCATGGTATTATTATCAATCTGATGAGCACACACACACACACACACACACACACACACACATATATATATATATATATATATATTATTGTCATGGTATATGTGTGTTTCTCTAGAAAATGATTTTTGGTATTCTTAGTTAAAAGAAATTTATTCAAATAATATATATATGTATAGATATGCCGCCAAAAAGAATTGAAGATCACCCTAGGATCGATGAACTCAGTGGAAGCAATTCTATTGATGAGGGAGCTGACGAGGATCTTGTTGATGAGGGTTCATCAGATGGTATGTTTTATGGATTTTATTTATGTAAATAGAGAAACATGTGCATGCATCTACTTATTATTTATTTATCTTCTTATTTATACATATCAATTTGCATATTTTAGGATTGTCTCCGCAAGACATGTCATATATATTTTGTTAATTCATCTTATTTATTTAATAATTGTTTGTTAATAATTTAATAGATGAAGGTGTAAAGACAAGAGCAATCCCCACTGTGAAGCTCAGAAAACTAGTAGAAGAAAATGGGCCACTACCACTCACATTCCACAAATATGATGGTAGACCGACTGGGAAGTATACAGCTATGTTTTCAACTGAAATTGGTGTTGTTGTTAGAAGATTCGCTCCTCTGGATGTTGATGACTGGAAAAATATACCCGAAGAGAGAAAGATACCCATGTTTGACAGAGTACAAGTTAGTAAAATCATCTATCAATATTTACTAACTAATTTTACTTCAATTATTGAAAGCGTAAATATTTTTGTATCTTCTCTTGTAGAGTTTTTTCAATGTGGATTTCAGTAAAGGCCCAGATTCTGTCAAGAGAGAGACTGAAATTCTGATGAGCACTCGATACCGTAATAATAGAGCAAAAATGCATACTCACTACAAGACATTGATTAATTTACCGTGGGCGAAGCGATTGCAAAATATGCCCAGGAAATATTGTAGGGAGAAAAAAGATTGGGAATTCTTATGCAATTTGTTTGAGAGTGAGAAATTTAAGGTAAAATGAAATTTCAGATTACATATTTTGCCTATTTGAATAACCCTAACTATAATTTTCTTAATTTTTTTACAGGCTCGATCTAAAAAAAATGTTGAAAATCGATCAAAATTGCCTTTCAATCATTGTGGTGGTTCGAAATCCTTTGTGCAATATAGCTATGAAATTGTACGTATTAACATTAAAGTTTTCTTGAAAAGTAAATATATCTTTGTGGCATAAAATTAAGTATTGTGTTTTCTTTTAGGGTGGTGGACAAGGAAAAGCTAATCGTGTTGCATTATTTAAAAAAACACGTTGCAGCGAGGCAAAGGGTTGGGTAGAGGGTGCAGAGCTTGTTTATGTATGTAATTATCTTGTTTTTATATTTATTCTTTATAAAATATATTTTGTTCTAATATATGTGTGTATTTTCTTTAGAATGAAATGGTTGAACTTCAAGAGCAATACCGACAGACACAAGTGGATGATGGACAACCTATAGATGAAGTAGAGATATCTGGACGAGCTTGTGATACAATACTTGGGAAGCGATCAGGATATATTAAAGGACTTGGAAGTGGACCAAAGCCTACCAAGTTGACTTCTGAAGTTAGCTCTCGTCGAGCATCTAGTGTAGAGCTGAAGCAGGAGCTTTCATCTACTAGAGATGAGTTGGAGAGAACTCAAGCATCATTGAAAATATCGAATGAAAAAATAGAACGTCTTGAGGCAACTCAAAGTCTGATGATGCAACTTTTCCAAAAGATTGCTCCTGATGCACTACAATCTTTAATTGGGCAGTCTTCCTCCACGGCTTCCTCATTGTAGTTTAAGGTATGTACGAATTAATAAATACATTTAAGAATTTTGCTCTTGCAACCCTTATTCTGGTTATGTTAAGTACTTTTTCTGAATAGCATTGTCTATTGTTGTAAATATACTATCAATGGTCCACTTAAAATGGTTGTTGATACTGACTTTCCTCCAAATTTTTTTACGTTATGGTAGAATTGAAGCAGAGTCGTAGTACTTCTCCTTGCATTAGTCTTAGGCTATATTCCCTTTATTATTTAATGTTGGCCATATATGGGTATTCTTGGCACTTACCTTGAATTCTAATATGTGTCTAACTCTTAATTATAGTTGATTGAGATGGAACTGAATCTCCTATCATTATAATGAAAATGCGGAATTTTTTTATCAGATTTTGTCTACAGAATAGAGAAAGGAAGTAACAGATGAGGAAGAACTAAAAAGAAATGGTGTAAACTGTATACTATTGAGTCTGTGAAGAAATTAAAGTTAAAGGAAGGCAATACATTGGGATGGTAGGAACAGACTTTTGCTAAATGTTAAATGGTGTAATATGCAATTTTTTCCTTTTAAGATAGGTGCTTACCACTTCACCCTTCAGAAAGCAAGAATACTATGAAAAGGAAAATGTGGTAAACATTCTCAGCATATTACAGACCTTTTTATAAAGCATATACCGAATTGTCTGCTAAATTGGCTTAAGTTGCTAGTTTTACCCTGCAATCTTGATTTTAGTCTGCCTTTATCAGCCTAATGTTTTCTTTCCCCCCTTTTTGCTTACATTGTGTAAAGAATATGTGTTTGTAAGAGTTCTGAGCATGAAGGAGTAATCTCATATCAACTACATACTCCTTAAGAACTTTATATTAACTTTTGATTCCCCCATGTTGATAGAAATGCTGTTTTAGTGTTTACTTTGCCTATGTCAACATATTCATTATTGTAGGAATTTTTGAAGTATTTTGGAGTTCTTTGTCTTATGTTGTTTCTTAATACTAAGTATGGTCTTTAATATGAGTCTATACATGCTTGTAGTGTGGTAAGTTCTATGGTGTTTAGTTCTATAGTATGTTATGTTATTCTATATACTAATATTTATTCTATATCTTTTTTATAGGTTGATGATCAATTGAATGGAATGTAGTACAATTGATTTGCTTTTGTATTAGAACACATTTGAAGTGTTAACTAAAGTTGTAACTTTTAATTAGAAGTTGATGAATTGTGTTGGATTGAACATACTCATTTTGACTTTGACCTTTATAAAATTCATCCAATATGTTGATATAATTTTATTATTAAATATCACATATTATCAAATATCTCAGGTATAAATTGCATAAAATAAATAGAATTGAAGCAGCAATAATTCTAATTTTAGCAACGAAATGCATAAAAGTCGTCGCTAATAAATAAGATAAATATTCACATTAGCGACAAAGTTTAAAAAGTTTGCCACAAATGTTAGTGACAAAAAGGAAATATCATTGTCGCAAACAGATGTTAGCAACAAAATTATACACATTGCCACTAAATTAGCACCGAGTTAATCAAATTATGTTGAAAACTTAGCGACGAAAATGTTGTATGATTTTTGTTGCTAACTCTGACATTAGGGATGAAATTTTTTGAGTTTGCAACAAAATATGTTTGTCGATAACTTTGCAATGATAATCTAATATTTAGTCGCAAAACATATTTAGTGACGCTTAAATAGCGTCGAACCTGGCGATGAAAATAAATTGTCACTAAATCTTATTTGCGACAAAATTTATTAAGTTAGCGACGAAAATTTTCGCTGCTAAATTTCATTTTTCTTGTAGTGATTCTTAATCAAAAACTTAAACTTATCTTCTCTCTCTTTCTCTCTCTGCAAAATTCTTCCTAACCCTAGAACTCTCAAATCTTATTCTACAATGACTCTCCCCGTGAAGAACACTATTATTATAGAAGAAAGACTTATCAATCTTGAAGGGTTGAATCAAAACCTTGAGTTCGACACTAAATGCATCGAAAAGATCTTCAAGAAGCTGCAGGATACAAAGATTGCATGCTTTGTGCAGGACCATGGATGCAGCTAGCTACTTGATATGTAGAAAATTGGTGCATTTTATTGTGATTTGATTTGAGATTATATAATCTTTTATATGATTGAATCCACTGTTTTCGTATCTATATATGTTTTTTGTATCAAAATACTTCATATATCATTTTCACTAATATTCAGGAATTTTGGAGTATATTTTGATCAAGAGATATGTTCATGGGCCGAGAAATGAACACAAATCGAAGTTGGGGTAGTTTGGGCCCAGAAGCCCATCACACTAGATCACCCAGTGTCAGCCCAGTCTGCCAATGTGATCCGTCTGCAGCCCAGCCGAGTGAGATTGTGTACGAAATTTTGGACCAGAATAGGGTTAAGCCTATCGCCAAAGGACTTAAAAAGATATGTTCACACACATAATTAGGGAGATATCTTTCTTTTCTTTCTCTCCAAGCCACTCTAGAGAGAGAATTATTTTAATATATTAGTTTCTTTTCTTATGAATTATTATTCTACTTTCACGGATTCGATTTCAAGGATGATTGGATAATTCTTCAATTCCGATTAGCAGGGATGTTTGAACCCATAAATTTATTTATGTTTTGATTAATTCGGTTTCCCTTCTCAATGTTTGATTGAATTGATTATGTTATCTGTGTTGAATGATTTCGATTATTGATGTTTGATTTAGATTGATCACCTAGGTTAAGTGTTTGATAATTGATTGCTAGAATCTTAAATCATGAATCCTAATTGGTGTGGTTTAATTTTCATTGGTAGTAAACTAGAGGCCGCGCATCTCTAGGGTAGCATGATTCTAGATTATCAAATCGAGCTTGTGTATTTGGAGTCTAGTTCATCCTATCGTCTTGGTGATTAATGCATTTGATGAATTAAATCTAGAGAGCTTATTCTAGGTTGTTCAATTGAATAGGGTTAATTAGCGATCTTAACCTAATTTAACTAATCTTAAGAGACGATTCGGTTTAACAGAGCTTGTTGTTAGACTAGAGGTGATAATTTCATGATAATCTGAGAGAGGGTGTAACATTGATTAAGACATAATTGATATTGGGTAATAACTGAACTGTTAACTGGAATGTTTTCCATCCTTTTGATTTCTTGTTTAATTTGTTTTCTAGGTTTTTAGTTGATTTTAGTGTTAGTTACCAATCAATTTAAAACCCCCCATCTTTTCTATTTCTTGAATTGAACATATGTGGCATAATTAAATCTTCACTCCTCGTGGGATCGACTTCGACTTGCCCTACTACTCCGAAGCATCTGTGAAGAATTTCTACTCTACTGCCTAAATAAGTGAATCCGATAGACATTGTCTTCTCCGTGAAGGGAAATGAGTATGAGGTTTCCGTAGAAACCATTGGCAAAGCCTTCCATATCAGTGCAGAAGGTATGGGAGTGAAGGCTTTGACACAGTTTGAAGAGGACAACTCCAAAAAGATGTGGGAACTCTTCACCGGTGAAGTGAACAGTAAAGTTAGGAAGAGCACTCTGAAGAAGGCCTTCAAGTTAGAGTACTCGTTGCTGCATGATATATGTGCCTATATCATTGAGCGCAGATTGGGGTGCTACGACAAGTGTACCGACCTTCAGTTTAGGATGATATCTGCGATCATGGCCGGTGAATCTGTCAACTGGAGCAGGTTCATTCTTCGGAATATTTGGGAAGAAGCTTCAAAGGTTACTCCTCGGAGAAGCTATGGGATTGCCATCTGCGTGATTTTAAACTATTTGAACATCCCACTACAAGATCCGGTTCCCATTGTCGCAGGTAAGTTCCTTGGTGATCCCAAGAAGGGGTAGAAAGTGCAGCCCAAGGAAAAACCAACTACCACCCCCTCTGTAAAGAGACCAAAGAAAAAAGGAGGAAAATGTTACAGAGGGAGGATCGAGAAAGGAGAGAGCTAATGCAAAGGCGGCCGCCAAGAAGAAGAAGGAGGAGGTCGTCAAGCCTTTGCAGAAGGTGGAGCTAAAGAAGGCTGCAACGGGAGAGGAGGCTGCAACAAGTAGGATGGATGCAGCAGAAGGAAGTGCAGCAAGTAAATATAACAAGTAGCTTAGCTGCAAAACAGAGCAAGAGTTAGAAGACAAGCAAATTAGCACATAACAAAATATGTAAGCAAATTGGAGTAAGTTCACGAGAAGTGAGCTTTTGAGAAATAAAAATCATGCTAATTTGTACTTGTTGGAAATAAATACATCAAAATTTAACCAAAGGCAAGTATCTAAGAGTTTTAGACATAAAATAATATAAAAAGAAAGCATGAAAAACATAAGACTTCATCTCCTCCAAGTGGATGATCTCTCGGCTATCTCATTTGGAGTTCCCTTCCACCAATTCTATATGGACTCTTGGTAGGTTAGGTCTTTTCCATGATGGCTTTGATCTCTCCATCTTCTTCATATCTCAGCCAAAAGTCTTTGGAGGAGGGGATGAACTCTTTCTTCCACAGCCTTTAGTTCAAATTGATCTCCAGAGGCAATCCAACTTTTCTGGCCAACTCTGTGTATCTCACCAAAGCTTTCATGTTATTTGGATATTTCTCAAACATTGAGGACTCTTTGCATAGGAATACATAGTACTTGAAGTATTCTTCTTCTTTGTAGTCCTTAATCTCCCTGAAAGTTGGATTCTTAAGCGTTGGCAGAGTGACCTCAAGAGGGGGTCCATGAATGAAGGTTGGATCCCTAGGATTGAGGCTTGCGTCTAAAAATGCCATCAAATTTGGATTCCCACCATGCTGAAAGGTAGGATGAGTCTGTTCTGGATATAACCTTGTCTGGGCAGCTCGCTTGAGAGACTCTTTCACAGTAGTATCAAAGACATACAGATACGAACTTACTTTCCTGACGATCTCTTCCTTTCTACTTCTCTTATGTATGTGCCTCTTCTTTCAGAAGGATAGGACATTTCTCTTGATTGATCATCTCTAGACCTCCTCTTGAGGTTGCTAGAGTATCCCCTAGCACCTTCTCTGCTGCTTCTGCTTCCTCCATCACCAGAAGCATCATCTCTCCCACTGAACTTGTTGGGCTCTTTACACTGAGAGTCGTAAGAACGACCTTGACCAATATTAAAGACAACTTTGTCTCCACTATGTCCATGAAGTTGTTTAGATGGAAACTTCAGTGTTGATGGAGATGTGAGTATTATCATAGTTAATCAGTAGATTTATCATCTGCTCTTTTCAGCCGCTTCAAAGCTTTCATCATCTTCTTTTCTCGGTTGGTAGGTGGGGGAGAGTTGTCAGGCTTCTGGACAGGCGGCTCAGGATCAACATCCATCTTTCTTGCCACCACTATAGTCTTGCCTTTGTCAAAGTTGTTATTCTCATCATCATAATCATCTTCTTCAGAGTCACTGCTGGAGGCGGAGCTGTGACTGCTTTCACTGGAGCTACTGGATCCATCATCACTAGATCCAGGTTCCTTCTCTCATGCACCTGTTACATCCTGGGAAAATGCAGCCGACTTCTCAACGACACTGACTTGTTGTTGTTCAGGTTAGTCTTTGACCTATCCTACTTCATTGGTTGTTTGTGGTTGATCAGCTTGCTCTAAAGTAGGTTACTGCTCAGCCTCATAAGGATTGGTTGCTTCGTTCTTATTTTCAGTAGCTTCCACTGTTAGGGAAGCCTGTTGTCCCTCTCCATCCATTGCTTCCTTAGGCAGAATAACTTGCTCTACCGATCCAGCCTATTCTCCCTCTATAGCTTCTTCTTTACCATCAGCAGCTTGCTCATCTAGCACAACTTGTTCTGCTTCGGGTTGTCTCACAGCTTCTTCAGTTTCCTGAACTTGCTTTGTCAGAAAGGTTGGAGAAGCATATGAAATGATAGCTTTTTTAAATAGTGTGGCTACAACCTCTGAATTCTCAGCAAGATCTAGTAACTCCTCAATCTCTATTGTAGCACTTAGAGCATCAACCATCTCAACATCAAAGGGAATTGACTCTGTGGCAGGTGCCTCCACTTTTTGATGTTTAACAACAAGCATCTATGCTCCAATAGCCTCCTCAGAAGGTAGACTTAGCTCAGAAGGGTGAGCGTAATCCAGCATGTCTGTAACTTGTGCATCAAACTCTGGAGGTGGTGATCTGGTAGCAGTGAACTCAACCTGTAAAGGGAGTTCAAAATAAGTAAAACTTGAAGAGGTACCTTCACCAATCTGAATTAGTGGAATCTAAGGTCGGCCACTTTGCTCCCTTAGGCTCAACTCTGTTGCAACCTTCATCATTCTCTCTATTGTCTCTTCTTCTCCAAAGGTAGCTACCTGCATGGCTACAAATCCTTCCTCATCACCTGCTCTTATCTCTCAGCAGCAGGATCAAGTGAGAATGTGTCACTCGCTGGCTCAGTGACCTCTAAGATTTGCTTGCCTTTTTGAGTTCTAGGAGAGAGAGGAGATTGCTTAACAAGTTGATGTTTCCTCAAACTGGCTATGAGCTCGGCCTCAGCGTTCGCAGCTTCTTGGAACTCTTTTCACTTCCTCCTTCTGATGGTTGACAGGAACTTTTTCTCCAAAACTTCAGAGAGATTCAAACTTCCGACCCAGTTTATTGCCCATTCATCTTCCTCCTTCAATTCTGGCCATTGGAACATCACCTCCTAACCCTGATGTCCATAATTCCACCATACCTGGAACTGCTCAATGACCTTCATGAAGTCACTCTTGACCTTCTCCATGTCAAGAGTAACCTCCTACTCTTCTTCTATCCCTCCGGTTTCCACCGTCACAGCAACTTCAGTAGCCACAACTAGAACTCTCTTCATCACCTACTCAGGAGCAATTTCAGGGATAGTTGGGGGAGAGAGAGAGAGAGAGAGGTCTTGGGGAGGTTGTTGGCTCATCCTCAGTGATTATAAGCCATCTCCTCAGGCTTTTCTTAATAGCTCGCTGGATGCTTTTCTTCTTATTCTGTTGTTGAGGTGGAGAATCAGAAATGTCCACACAACTTGGGGTTCTATAGTAGACTTTACAATAGGTAGGGGCTTTGGCTCCTCCTCTTCCCCCTCACTGGAGCTACTTCTGCCTCCAGTTTTCTTCCCTGCAACAACCTTCTTGGAAAGCTTCTTCCAAGCAAAGACCTTGCTGGCTCCTATGAACTTTCCCTCTGGATGGTTTTTCCTTTGGACAGGTCAAAACCTAGGGTTCTCAGCAGTGTTTAAAATCAGACCATAGCCTATCTTCCTAGTGGCCTTCACAACCTCCTCTCTTATCCTAGTCAAGATGTACTGAGACCAGTTTATCTTCTCCTTCTTGATGATTGCCATCATCATCCTGAAGTGAAAGTTAGTACATTTGTCATAACTGTTTGCCCTGTTCATGATTATGTGGCAGCAGATGTCTTGGAGTAACTCGTACTTGTACAGAAAAACCTTCTTGGAGCAACTTCGGCTCATCCCTGAAGAAGTCCTCTTGCCGGTGAACTTGAGCCAGTACGCTTCAAATTCATTCTCACCGTAGGTGGCAAGGTCTCTAGTATACATCCCTAAGGATGGTAGGTTGAAGGCAGTCTTCAAGAGCTTGTTGTTGATGAAGTAGGTTGCTCATTCCATCCTGAAAGCTATGTCGGCCATATAATCCTGGACCCAGGCCCTGGAGTGGAACTTGGAAACGAGCTCCTCATCGTATGAGGACATGAAGTTGGAGCATAGTACCATTAGTCCTGAGTTTATGATGCATTTTAGGATGACCTGCATCAGATAGGGACCTCTCATTTCCTCCTCGCAGCAAGAGATGACCACAGCCTCGTTCACAATCATTCCATCAATGATCTGGTTGTTGTATGTAGACATTTTCAGAAAGGGTGAGATAAAGGTTGTCAAGTGTAAAGAGTAAGGATATGAATAACAAGAAAATTCTTAAGGAAGATGGTAAGTTGCAGAAAATATGTGAGCGTAAAAGAGTAAACTGAGTAGAGTTTCAATTTATATATGATCTTCTATAAAATATATGTCGATTGATGTGCTAACTAGTGTCCTTCTAAAGATTGAAGGGATCCAATGGTGTAGATTTAAATCCCAGGTCAAAGGTTGCTCAATCGGACCATGGATTGTTAGTCCCAAGTGGTAGTAGGTTTAGGGGAGGTGAATAAACCTACTCAAATTTTCGAACTTTTCTCCAAAAATGTTATGTTCAGCTTACTGCACAGGTAGCTAGAGAGCTTACTGTACAGATAATACTGCAGTGACCTTTCTGAGAAAGGTTACTGAACAGTTCAAACTTTAGAGTTTTATGCAGCGGAAATTCTTTTATGCAATCTTTTAAAAACACAAGTATGGAAGATATATTTCTAAGCACAAATGAGATATGATGCTTAAGATATATATGCAAATGAAAGAATATAATAACAAGATATGAAAACACTATATATAGAGGTTCGAAGGTGAAGTAACCTTTTACATCCTCTATACCTCTTCACACAGAGGGAACATTGTTAAGATAGTTAATTTACACAGCCCTAGCTATTATAACTCAGACTTAACAAAGAGTAGCAAACTTCCCACACAGGTTACTTGCCTTACAGAAAGTGAAAGCTTAGCAGAAAACTATTCCTAGCACTAATCACTCCTAAATGTTCGATGACTTATTTTTAACTTATACCGCAAGTGTACAATGTTAACTATAGATAGGGCGAGCAAGGTCGATCCTACATAAACTAGTGAATTAGAATCTAGTAAAGTTCCTAATTTTATCTAAGTGACCGAATTAAGAGAATTTAATTTAAAATATATATCTGAAGACAAATAAATGAAATAAAATATAAAACAAGAAAATATCAAGAAAATCAAGATTCAAACAAGGATACTTAGAGAACGATTTCATTCTATTTCAATCTACTTGTTATATTTTCTTTGATCCTTGTAAGAGTTTTATCATCATCAAAAAGGGTGAAATTGCTAGGAATTGTATAAGTTTTGATGAGACAGAAGGATCGTCTCGAATTCACAAACTCGCTATGTTACCAATAGGAACAATCAAAATTGAGTCAATCAAGTGAAGACAACAATGCAAGGAACAAGGACAAGTCTGTTGTAGCGCATTAAATGCATTGTACACTGAAGATAAGCAGAGGAAAATGTGCGGAAGGAAAAGGAAACAACGGAGGGATCCGAATCGGACCTAAATGGGAATGACACAGAAGTTTGTACAGACCCGAGGTTGGCGAGTCTTCAAGAGCGTGAGCCCTTATGAATGACTTCTTTTTAAAGAATGAAAGTCATTCCATCCACTCAATCCTGCCTTATGGTTGGCCAGAATGGAATCGCGTCTAAATCCATCATGGATTAATGTCTCTTCGATATGTTGCTCCACTCTAACCTGTGCTTCGATAATCCCTACCAGCCGTCGCAGACCTGCAATGACACTTGCTCGATTAGCTTCGTTCCTATATAGTTGGTATGCATAAAGTCCCGGTACTAATTGTAAAATGTGGTACAAAATGAATTGAATTATTCCCCGGCGTGAGCGGAATCTAGGAGAGCCAAAGACTCCTCAGACTCCGACTCTTCTTCCTCAAAGCCGCCTTCTTTCCGTTCGAAGAGGGTCAATAATATCGATTAAGAGGGCATGGGTTTCGCCGAAGAGATCGGGGAAGAAACTATGTACCTCATAATCGGCGCATTAAATATGAGGAACCTGCTATACTTCAATGGGTAGATTTCTCATCTATAAATAGAAGATTGAGTGCAACTGAACAAGAACACTGAACTATTCTACATGCTCAATCAAGATTACAAGCATACATACTCAAGCTATCAAAAGTTCAGTCACTCAATCTAAAGCAACATGCTAGCTATCTTTCGGTCTAAACCTGATCAAGAGCTTGCTGCATAGAACGTTGAAAAAAACCGTTTTATCCTTTAATCTTTTAGATTGTGTTATAAGTACCTAACAGAGGTTGTTATACTTTTTAATGTTTTTAACTCTTGTAAAAGAGTAAGAGTCATGGGTTGGACTAGTTCGATCCTGTGTGAGTCTTGGTTTGTAGTGCAACAACCTATGTGGAAGCTGACTACTTCTTCATTTTGTTGATTGTAATAACTAAGTTGTGTAAACCAATCTTCAGTAACAAAGTTCCTCCTGTTCAAAGGAGTAGAATGGACGTAGAGGAATTACTCCACCCTCGAACCACTATATATCCATTTATATTTTCTGTTTAAGCTTATTGCATTCGAAGCATATCTTAACTGTCATTGTATACATCTGTCATACAACATAAAAATCATCTTCTAAAAGTCATATCTTAAAAGTATTTCCGCTGCACATAAAATTCTCTAAGTACTTAAGATCTCACTGCCCAGCAGCAAGCTTTCTAGAGCAGCAAGCTTGAAGATTGATGTTTCAGAACAGGTACTTAATATTTGTTTGGAGTAAAAGTTTAAATTTTTTGAGAGGGTGTATTCACCCCCTCTAAACCTTCTACCACTTGGGACCAACACGTTATTATGGTAGTATGAAATTCATAATTATATAAACAATGATAAAGTTATATAATGTACTTTCCATTGTAATATATAATCTTTTGGTCTTAGATTTATTAAATTATGAAATGCTTATTGCATCCTATATGTTTTATCTAAAAGATAAATTTTGAATTTAAGGTCTCTCAAAAAAATAATATATAATTTTTTAATGATATATTAAATTAAGAAAATTTATTTATTTGGAGTAATTATACATAATAATATCTATGTTTTACACATTATAAATAAGTTATTGAACATTTGTTTGCATAAGTTTCTTTTAGGCCAATTGTGACAAGTACAATAAGTAAACTAGTACTCAAACATCGTATTATGGAAAGGAGAAATATTTAAAATTGATAAATTATATGAGTATTAGATTAAATTGAAAAAACTTGAAGAATTATGTTATTTTTCACTATCTATATAAAAAATTGAATTGAAATTTGTTTGTCATATCACACGAGCACCAAATGAGATTGAAATATTATCGAAACGTTATTATAACATAAAATAATATAACTATTTCCTTGGCTAAGTTATTGAACATTTGTTCACATAGGCTTTTTCCGAACTCATTGTGACAAAAAACAATTAACAAAGTAGTTAGACAATATATATATATATATATATAATGAAAATAAAAAATATTTAAGATTCATAAATTATAAGGTGATAAATTAAATTAAAGTATCTTTGGAGAACTATATCATATTTTATGGAAAACATTTTTATATAATAAAAAATTACTATCATTTTAAATTTATTTGTCCCACAAAGGTAACAAATGAGATAATTGAAATATTATAGAAAAGTTAAGTTTTACATTCTAAAATCATGTTACCTCTGCATATTTCATCTTGGCGATGTACTTCCTTTAAGTTTTATATTGACAAACACTTCTATTTTCATATAAAATGAAGAGAAATAAAGGGAGAAAAAAAAATTAGAAGTTACTTATCGTTAAATATAATTTGAAAAGATCAAAATCATTAATAAAGTAAAAAAGAATCAAAGCAATGTCGTAGTAACTAACAAATAGTAAATATTTTGAATTATTATTTTCACATGAAACTTGAAATATTTAATATTTTAGGTTATGCATTATACGGGTAATAAATTAGATTAATTTTTTTCCAAGAAATTTATCATTTTATGTGTTCAACATTTTTATATCAAAATATATAAATAGTAAAACTTATATATCCATGCGTCGCACGGGACTTATACTAGTTCAATAATAGACGAACTGTGTGTATATATATTGCACAAATTTTCGATTAGATTTTTCGCAATCATAAATCTAATTGAATATATATATATATATATATATATATATATAATTCAAATTAGTCAAACATTCCAAATAAACCTAATTACATAAATCTTACACTAGTCTATATATAATACAAAATCGACAAATAGAAATTTTAGTAATCTGAGGTGCTTAATTACTAAATCACAATAGTTGTACAAATATATATTTAGTCCTACAATGAGAATATAACATTCAGATAATATTCAAGCAAAATGAATGCAATTCAAAATTTTCGTTTCTCTATTTTTATAGTACTACTTTAATTGGTTTCCTCTCAAATCTTTTCGACTTCAGCAATTCGTGTTGCAAAATTTGAGGATGAAGAAGTAACCCAGCCTGATCAGGTTCTCATCTCTTCCATTGATCACATTAATATTCTAATCTTTATTGACAAATAATAAATAAATAAATAGGTTGTTTAATTATATATTTTTGTACGTGATGTTGTAGGATCACATGGTTAATGATGAAGAAATAAGTACAAGTCATGTATTAATGGATGAGGAAGAAAGCTTTGATGTTGAGACAACAATCATAGATTATACTCCTCCTCTACTCATCCTGCTCCACCACCTAATTAAATGTTGACTACCAAGAATTAATGTTTAAAGATTTATGAAAATAAATAAATGTGAATTAATTATTAGCTAATATAATTAATTTATGTGTATAATTCCAATATTTTTAATAAATGGTCAAATAAAAAATTAATTAAAAATGACATTTTAGAAAAATAAGAAATCCTTAATTTGTATGTAGTGCTTACCGATGACAAGGATAAGAGAGAGTATGTAAAATAACATTATCAATGTGAAATTAATTTAATTATAATCTAACACAGGGCCGTACCTTCCATTAGGTGGACGGTCGACCGACTCAGGCTCGGAAAAAATACGAGTTTTTAGGGACCACAAATATTTTTTTTATATAGATGCTTATATATTTGTATTTGTTCAGAAAACCTTTAGAAGTTATCATGTATCCCGGTGGTGGGGTGGGTCTCTACTTTTTAGACTTCATGGGTTGAGTGTTCGAGTCCTACTTAAAGCGTCAAACCATGGATTTTCTTAGCTGATGTTTCACAAAAACTTTTATGGATGCGCACCTTTAGGTTACGTTAACCTTTCAGTTATGTTAAGGATACCTTTATGTTATGGTAAGGATACCTTTCAGGGATACATTTCAGTTATGTTAAGGATACCTTTAAGTTATGGTAAGGATACCTTTCAATTATGTTAAGAATACCTTTGAAATCCTGATTCCAGGTTACATGTTATGTTAAGAATACTTTTTAGTTATGTTAAACATACCTTTAGGTTATGTTAAGGATACCTTTAGTTATGTTAAGAATACCTTTTGGTTATATTAAGCATATCTTTAGGTTATGTTAAGAATATCTTTAAGTGATGTTAAGGATACCTTTGAAATCGTGATTCCAGGTTACATACCATGTTATGTTAAGAATACCTTTTAGTTATGTTAAGCATACCTTTAGGTTATGTTAAGGATACCTTTAATTATTTTAAGAATACCTTTTGATTATATTAAACATACTTTTAGGTATATTAAGGATACATTTAGGTTATGTTAAGAATATTTTTATGTTATGTTAGAGATACCTTTGTGTACAAAATGTGTAACACAACTACCTTATGGATAAGGTATCTCTAACATAACATAAAAGTATCTTTAACATAACATAAATGTATGCCTGACCTAAATTAAATGTATGAAATTTGGGCACAAAGGTATCCTTAACATAACCTAAAGGTATCTCTATACATTACCTAAAGGTATTCTTAACATAACCTAAAGGTATGTCTAACTTAACGTAAATGTATGAAATCTGGGCATAATGGTATCATTAAGGTAATCTAAAGGTATTCTTACGCATTACATAAAGGTATTCTTACGCATAACTAAAAGTCATGACTAAAATTGAAAAAAAAAACAAGCGCGAAAAAAAAAAAAAAAGAAGCGGGTCGGATTACCCGGATCCGACCCGGGTGTATGGATCTAAGATCCATACACCTGATGCACAAGAGACTTACTCCTGATGTTTTGGCTATTTTAAAAATACACTCCTTTTATTATGTATAGTATTTATATAATTCTTTGTTGGTTATTAGTTTAAAATTTTTCTTTTATTATGTAATAATATTTTGGTTGATTATTAAATTTAAAATTTGTGAGAGGAATAAAAATTTACCATTCCTATCTCAACCTCAACTTAATATAGTAGTGTTTACTTATTTATATTTTCAAATGTTTTTTTTTTTTTTGTAAAAATAATTTGTGATTTTTTAATTGAGATTCTTAACTTTAATTTATATTTCTCATATCATTGTATGATGCTCTGAATTCATGGTTTGTGAATTTATATATATTCAATTCTCTTAATTGTTAGAAGGAAAAAAAAAAATCAAGCATATAGACAAACTAGATAATAGTCAAGTATTTATTCTATACTTACTCATATATTACCTTTTACAATTATATAAATATCTTGAATATTATTGTAAATAATATTTTTTCAAACTTGTTCTTTGTTATTTCTCGTCATATAAATATTTGAATATTGTAGATGTTTTTTTATAAATTTGTTCATTTTTTATGATTATATAATTATTTTGAATATTGCTAATGCTTCAATATTTTACGCTAAGTAATAAAATTAGGGCCATTATAAAAGTTCGACTCAGGTCAAAATAACAACAGGTCCGGCCTGATCTAACATATATATAACACAGTCCTAATACCCTACCCACCATGTGCACATTAATATGTGTCTACTAATGACGTGTCAGATATCTAACATTTCAATTAATTTTATTTTTCATATAATTAGGAGATGCAATCATTACATATCAAAGTTTGACATGTCAAAAATTGTCCACCATACACGAAAATTTTAACATTATTTTCATATATAACATATATGATGTAATTGATTTATGTTTGTAAATTTAAAATCATCCTTATCAATTTAAAAATACATAACATGCAGACTAATATTCTTGGCCTACGAAAGATGTGCTTATGTGATGTCTAACCAAATATACATAATGATTGATTTTCTATATGTTGTGTCTATATGGGGTTAATTGCGCCGAACCTCCCTATGTTTAGGAAATGTTGCGTCGGAACCCTCTGTGATAACGAAATTGAATGGCGAACACATGTAAGTTCAGAAAGTCAGCACAAGCCCCATTTAATTAATTTAACTGGTGTTAACGCCGTAAATTTTTGACACCTCATCCCTTTATGTCTCTGTATACCTTGGGGCTAAAACATAATTTCTACAGACCTTGGGGTTCAACTTATGATTTTTCATAAAAATATGGGTTAAATCCTAATTTTTGAGAAAAACTTGGGGTTTGCAAAACAGCTCCTAAACCATATCAAATTCTCAACCAAAGACCTTCACCCCCAACCCCTGCAAACCCCGTTTCTTCTCCCCCATTCAGGGTTTGCCGCCACCAGTACTGTTAGTGACGAACCTACAGCCGTCGTCATCGTTCTGCCGCCACCGCCCTCTTTTCTCTCTCCCTCTTCTTTTATCTTCTCTCTCCCCCTATGTTCCTCTCTTTTCTTTCTAAAAAAAAAAGTCAAATTGAAAGTTCTTCTGGAATGTTCTGAAGAATGGGATTCCACATACCGACTCGGCTTCTCTGCCCTCGCCGCAATAAAATCAGCCACCGCCGATCCTCTACGCCCAAGGTGAAGTTGTTTACCCCTCATTGGTGCCCACAGTTCCTTTCTTGGGTCATTCGTCAATATCGGACGCGCCACCCCTCCTCCCCCTATTCCTCCCTACAAGAATTTCCCTCTTCTGCCCCCTCCCCGCAGCAACCATGCCCGAATTCTGATCCCTAGACCGGAGAATAAACATTCTGATCCGATAATAGAGGAAGAAAATGAAGAGACATTTTGATCCGATAATTGAGGAAGAAAATGAAGATGATATTGAGACGGAGTGTTAAAGTCGAGTGACGCATAGCATCGTCCCACACCATGAGGGACGCCCAGCACCCTCCCACACCATGAAGGTTGTCATAAATCAAGAGAGCCTTAGCCACAAAGTGAGCATCCATCCTAAAACCAATTGGTAATAGGAGGAGTGTCTCACTAGGCTTATAAGGGACTCTCTCTTCAAGCATTTTATTAATGTGAGACAACTCATATGTGATCATTTATCAATTAAATTGGAATATTCCAACACGTCCCCCTCACATGTGAGTCCTTTGTCAATCAAATATAATCTGAACAGGATCACCCAGCTCGATCCGTGGGCCCCACTCTGATACCATGTTAAAGTCGGGGGACGCCCGGCACCGCCAGGCACCGTGACGGTGCTAGGCGTCCCCCGACTTTAACACGGAAAGTGGTCATAGCTTGAAACGACGTAGTAAGAGTAGTGGCGGAGGTGGGAATCGTGGGATCTTACCTCAAGAGGATATGGAGGACGAAGTTTTGCATCCGCCTCACACTAATGATCATCCACCACCATCAGATTTGGGTCTTTTCTTTATCTTCTGTTTTCTAATTTTATTTTTCTAGTTTCAAATTTATTAAAATTGAATAATTTCATTAATACCTGTATATGTATATATTTTAAGCATTTTAAAAAATTGTAAAAAACTATTATATAAAATTCTAAAATTTGACAAAAAAAAAATTATGAGTTCAATTCACAAATAATAATAGTTTGTTTCATGAAAATTATCAGTAAAATTATACCATGTGAGTTTTAAGTTTTAGAGTTAGTCTCCTGTGCAACTGGTGTATGTACAATTCGGGTCGGGTCCGGGTCGACCCGGATCCGCGCACTTTTATTTATTTTATTTTTTTTGAATTTTATTTTTTCACTTCAGGTTGTTACCTTTATGTTATATGCATGTGACCTTTATGTTATATAAGTGTGACCTTTATGTATAAATGTAATGACCTTTATATACTCTAACTTAGAAAAAAATGAAGAATTTTAACAAAATTTGTACATATTTACGTTTATGAAATATTAGCTGCACATATATCCATCATTAAAATGCACTGAATTTTGAAAATTTCAAATTTTTTCAAAGTTATGGATTATAAAGGTCATAATATTTGTACATAAAGGTCACAAGAACTGTACATAAAGGTTACAACAATACAACATAAAGGTCTTAATCTGAAGCGAAAAAACCTGAAAATCTTCATTTTTTTCCTAAGTTACTGAACATAAAGGTCATAACATTTATACATAAAGGTCACACTTATATAACATAAATGTCACATCTTTACAACATAAAGGTAACAGCCTGAAGCGAAAAAAAAAAAAGAAAAAAAAAGAAAATCCAGGTACGCGGATCCGGGTCGGATCGCCCCAGTTGCACCAATCCAGATCCGTGCACCTGGTGCACAGCAGCATTTGCCTAAGTTTTAATGCATTGGCTTAATTAACTAACAAAATCTTTAGTTGCCTCATAGTAATCTTCATTGCATTATGTATATATATTACATATCATAATATTGTTTGACGATCATAATGATCTTCTCGCATCATTTTAGCTTTTTATTGGTATATACAGATTATAAATTTTATAATTTAAATAAAAAATAACAATAATTCTATGTTTCATAACTGGTGAAGAATTGATACCCTGAATTTGGATTAAAATACACGTCATCATTTTTTTCCGACGTGCAGACCTTTTTCCTGTAAGATAGAATAAATAAATGAAATTAAATATGTGAACCCCGGCGACAACCATACAACCTGCAATAAAATCAACCTATTAATTATCTCTCTTTTTAAGAACTGGTTTTTTCAATTCCTAAATTATTGTCCTAATTATTGAAGGCCTCCAAATGTCACCCCTGAGTTTCTAATTTTCTCCTCGCACGTCTTAACTAATCTTCTTAAAATTAGATGTACTAATTAGATAACCTCCATATGTCAACCCATAACTTTTAATTAATCCTGATTTTAATTTCGGCTCTCTGTATTTTATTCAACTAATCTCTAGCCAAAACACATTTATATATACTCATTAGCAATTGATCCCATTAGAATCGATTTTCTATTGCAAAATAGTACAGCTCGTGTATTTTATTACATTAATTAAACCTATATATATGTATATATTATATATCCAAAATAAAAACACAAATCTTGTCATCACCTTGTATTAATGTACATCGTGGGTACGTATTAGTATTAACATGTTTATTGATAATGTATCAACTAATCACATAATAGGAGAATTAATTATTTTTAACTAATACTTACAAATGTAATTTTTGACACATTAATGAGCTCATCAATACAGTACTACAATGATTATGTCCAGGGACAAATTTAGGGGTCGGCCCCCTTGAAATTTCAAAATTATTACTTTTATATGTAATTTTTTTAGATATTTTTCATTATTTTCAATGATTTATAAGAGTTCGGTTCCCTTGGATAATAAAATTTTAATTAATAGATAATTTTGCCCCCTTTGCAAAATTTTTTTCTAGATTTGTCCCTGATTATGTACTATTTTCAACTAAACATAATGAAATATTATTTTACAATGAGTAGGTCTCATATGAATCAGGTCAGATCCATGCATCCAGGTCGGATCCGGGTCAGGGGCGCTTTTCTCTTTTTTTTTTTTTTTTCCGTGCATGATTTTTGAAATTTTGCACCTACCAATAGGTTATGTTAGACCTACTTTGACGTTATGTTAGACATATATTTACGCTATGTTAAACCTACCTATCTGGCCATATTTCATACCTTTTCTTTTTTGCGCTTGGTTTTTGAATTTTGGCACCTACCACTACGTTATGTTAGACATACATTTACGTTATGTTAGACCTACCTTTATGTTATGTTAAACCTACCTTTCTGCCCAAATTTCATATACTTTAAATTTTTTTTAAAAATATCGTAGATTGCCCACATGTACCATTACGTTGTATTAGACATACTTTTATATATAGTTAGACCTACATTGTGTTATGTTAGACCTAATTATTGTAAAGGTATGTCTATTTGAGCAAACTTAGATGAGCTTCAGCGCGTGGGGACGCATACACATGCTGGTCGGGTCAGGTGCATGGATCCATGCACCTGATGCATAAAAGTTTTTGCCTTTTACAATTTCATTGGGTCAGTAGATGAGAAGACCAAACATGGAGAATGATTGGTTTTCCTAAAACAAGACCAATGACATATATAATAGTACTATTAAAATGTGTATCGCGTATTCAAATCAAAATCAAGAGATTTTTTTCAATCACCCTTGCACGTTGCCGACTTTCTACCACCTTTTCACCCACAGAAAATAAGTAAAACGACAAACAAATAAATCAATAAACAGGCTTCTATCTCTATATAAATCCCAGAAATGTTCTACATTTTATGCTCATCGATCAAGAACGTCAATTTGTGATCATACATTTGTTCATAGTTTAGAAGAAATGGAAAAGGTGGTAGTACTTGTTGTTCTAGTACTATGTTGCACCATTGCTTCTGCTCAGTTAAAAGTAGGGTTTTACAGTTCAAGTTGTCCGAGGGCCGAATCGATCATTCGAGGAGTAGTCGAACAACGTTTTAGCAAAGATCGTTCCATAACTGCTGCATTGCTTAGAATGCATTTTCACGATTGCTTTGTTAAGGTGTGTTTTTTGTTTTATTGTTTTGTTTTGCACAATTGTTTCTAGCTATTGCTTTTTTGTCATAAGTAAATAACATTATTTGTAGTGATGAATGAATGGACTGTGTGATCTGTCATTCTCTTAATTACATACAACATTTTAACTTACATGCAAATTCTTTGGTATTTGTACAACGTTTTTTTTTTTTTTAATATCGTCATGTAAAATGAGAGTAAATTAGACTACTTTTACATATTTCAATTTCGGTCCTTCAATTTTTTTGTTTGAAATTTTTGTTTTACATATTTTGTTTGAAATTGTTGACGTTGATTTTCAATGTCGTAAGGAGAATTAATATTCCAAATAGAATGAGAACAAAAGTGAAATATATGAAGTTAATGATTACAATACGAAAATTGAGATTTTCCTTTTTATTGATGATTTTCTTGAAATCAATAAGAAATAAATCAAGTCGTGATTATTAGAATCTAACATTTTCCAATAAAACCGATTCAAACAGGGGTGTGATGCATCAATCCTGATAGACTCGACCAGATCCAAGCCCTCGGAAAAGGACGCCGGACCAAATCTAACGGTCCGAGAATTCGAACTCATCGACGCCGCCAAGCGAGCGGTGGAGGCGGCCTGTCCCTCCACCGTCTCCTGCGCGGACATTATCACATTAGCTACCCGGGACGCGGTGGCTCTAGCCAACGGCCCCAAATACAGCGTGCCAACTGGCAGGCGGGACGGCCTGGTTTCCGATCCCATGGACGTGAATCTTCCAGGCCCACAACTATCCATAGCACAAGCTTTTTCGTTTTTCAGTGCAGAAGGGCTAACCCTAAACGATATGGTCACACTTATGGGTGCACACAGTGTAGGTGTAGCACATTGTGGCTTTTTCCAGGACCGACTTTCCAATTTCCAGGGCACTGGAAAACCTGACAGGACCATGGACCCTGGATTGGCAGCCAAGCTTCTGAAGACCTGTGGGACCGCATCCAGGCCGTTTAATACTGATCCGACGGTGTTCCTGGATCAGGGAACCTCGTTCACGATGGATAATCAGTTCTATAATCAGACCATATTCAAGAGAGGGATAATGCAGATTGATCAGGAACTAGCCCTGGATAGGTCCACTGCACCAATTGTTAGAAGCTTTGCTGCCAATGGGGCTGCCTTTCATCAGAGTTTTGCCAATGCCATGATCAAGATGAGCAAGATCCAGGTTCTTGTCGGAAAAGCTGGAGAGATCAGGAAAAATTGTAGGGTTTTCAACCCTCGTTCGACCACTAATCCTCCTAGGAAGATTAGTCCTCCCAAGAAAGCTAATCCTCCTAAGAAGAAGATTAATCATCCTAAGAAGAAGGTTAATCCCCCTAAGAAGAAGGTTGGTCGAGGACACCATTAAGATTAACTATTTTGAAGTAAGTGAGTGTTTTTTAATTAATATTTCTGGTAATGAATTGTTTGAAAAGTTCATTATTATCTGAGTTGCCATGTTTGTAATTCTGATGAGCATACATTGTTAAGTTGATGTAATGAAAATCAATGATATACGAGGTTTATTCAATAAATATATATACATTTTAATTATTCATTCTATCTATTGTAATCGGCTTTGAATAAAAATATTATACGATCTGCTATTGTTTGGTTTGCTCATTGTGAAGATGTTTTTTGCTATGTTAGATTTTAATATAATTTTCAAAGTGGGCTTCTCATTTGAGTGGTAATTATATTATGTTTTACATATATATACATATATATAATTCAGTTGGCCCAAATAAGTGACTTGGTTTGTGGGCTTAATAAATAAACTGAATATGGACTCATCCAATGTGCAGAAATCCAATAGCAGGCCTATTAGGCTTAGTGGGCTTCATTGGCCCATAATACTTCAATTTTTTTTAGTCCCAAATCAAATTTCGAAAATATGACGACTTATTAAATAATCTTCCATGTTCTCCTTTTCCTTCAAACAAAATTTACAAGTTAAATATGATATATATGATAATAAGACCTGATATTACTATAACCAATTGTCAGCATACAACTGGATGTTATATAAATTAGGTGTAAATGCCTAAAACAGTATTCTGATCTAACTGTCCTGATGTATTAAATGTTTAGACCAGTATATTATTTTAATTAGATATATATAATGATCAGTTACTTAAAAGCGACTAAAATTAAACAATATCTTAAATGAGGGATGTAAATTTTACTATTTCTCCAGTTTAGATGCTCGAACTTCCCACTTAAATTACTCCATCAAACAATTAATTCACACTATTCGTATCACATGAGACAAAGGTTTGAAGAATAAATGGGAAATAAATTAAAAAGGTGTGAATATAGGTGTGGATTAAGAGAGATTGGAGTAGTGTCCAGGAATGTGGAAAAGATAATTTCCATTTCTTGCAAAAGTACAACAATCAAGAAAACCTTGTAAAGTAGACAAAAGTGGACACCTAACAATGTTAATTATGCAGCTCGTTGGTAAAAAAGTAGTGATATGAACCTTAGAATTTTATTATAAACATAGAGAGCGACCAAACATAACATATTCAACTTTTGGGGACTCTGTGTGTGTGTGTGTGTTTTGGACATATATATATATATATATATATAATTAAGGTGTGCCCTGCCATGTTCTTCCTACCTTTGCTAATTCCACCAGTACCAAACCCTACCCCCGACCACCTTTACATATTATTCTTACTTAATTACATCCTATGTCTATATTTTTGCCTTCTTTTTCTAGACAATCTTTTTGTCTTCGTAACCTTCTTATGATTCCATTGTCACTCAACTTAATTACTCAAATTTGTAACCAATCTGTGTTCCTTTTTCGCATTCATGTTGTTAATTTTGTTTATAATATTCGTGATCAAAAGTTCATGTTCCTTGTCTTTCTTTCTGAATGTTAATATTAATCTTACTTAAATATATATATATATATAGTACATAATAGCTTTTTTAACTATTATGTACATAGTATTTAATTTTAGGGTTCATTTCAATTTTAGTCTCGTATGTATAACTCTTTCCCTTTTTTGACAACCAAGTATATGTTTTTCAATTTTGGTTCTGTACATATTTCTACTTTTTCCAATTTTGATTCTATATGTTTCAAAATTTTCCAATTGTAATCAAATTTTCTGATCTTGGTCTTGTATGTTTCAAATTATTTAAATTTCAATCCAATTTTGATCAGATGGTAGTCAGAAAGTCTTATGTGGCATCGGCGATTTTGATAATTCAGATTGAAATTGGAAAAAATTGAAACATATATATAAGACCAAAATTTAACAATAGTTAAAATTGGAAAAAGTAGAAACATACAGGATCAAAATTGGAAAACATATAATTGGTTGTCCAAATATGGAAAGTATCATACATACGAGATCAAAATTGAAATTAATACTTAATTTTATTTATTTATTTGGCGCTGTAACACGTGGAATTAATTCTTAAAATTTTGGTAGGAATCATCGAACTTAGTATTAATTAATTAGCCACAATATATTGATCACTTAAAAGGTATATTTGTTACAGTTTCTAATCTAAACCTTAAACTTTTTATTAAATTATCAAATGTAGAAAAAAATAATAAAAAAACAAGAACATGTAAATTAGTTACAACACCTGACCAATTAGCGTCTGTTATCTTATCCATCATGACTCATATAAATGTTTCAATCCTTATTATGTTAAATATCAAATACGATCATTAACTTCAAATTATAATATTTATAAAGTAGGATGAACATTGTTACATATTAACGGTGAATATATTAAAATTTACTAGAGAGCATCTTATTAAAAAGATCAACCTCAATTAGTAATATTCAGAAGATATATATAGTAGTGGGGGACCAAAGATGTTCGAAGGTCAACTCGCTCAAATCACGTAGGTTTAGATGGTCCCCAAATCCAATTATATTTCAATATAAAGACAGAGGAAAAAAGAAACAGAGAATATAGGTTTTCTAATCCAATTATTAACGTGTCCAAAAACACACTGCTTCATCGCGTCACTCTCATATAATTTAGGTGTCCCATGACAAGTTCATGAGATCTTGTTCATTTCAAAATTAATAATTAAAACAATAAAGAATGGAACAAAGATAAGGAAAATTGCATAATGCGGTTTTGAATTTTAATAGTCATATAATTAACACTTTATAAAGATGAGATATTACTTGAGTTATTAGGCTTGTCGTTCATGTGACATAGACATTGAATAGATTTATTGCTAAAACAGAAAAAATACAAACCTTTCCATATTTTCTACCTTAATAATTTTGGTCCATTTGTGAGATGAATGCAAAACCTGTTGACTAAATTTGTTCTCATATTCATTTGAAAAGAACCCTTAAAGCTGGTTTATACAATCAAATAGACAAAAAAAAAAAAAAAAAAATTATCAAATAAATTTGTTCTCTTAAGCAATTGAGTCAAATTAAAAACATAAATGAGATGCATGAAAGAAAATAGGTGATTAGAGTTCAGAAAAAATACAAATGATTCAGTGTTGAGTGAAATTATCGATGATAATGAAAACGGTACATGTGATTCACATTAAACTGCAAGAATTTCTTGATAAGCCCAAAAGAAAGAACCAAATGGCAACACATTAATTAATGAGTACTCCCAAGAAAAGGAACAATGCATGTGTAAATGTTTGTACAAATCATGAATCCTTACAAAAAAATGCAGAGAAGAAGCAAAAGCGTGTCAAAGTCGGTTTCATGTTTGATTAGTTTTTGTCTCATCAATTTGCAATTCTCAGAATAATAATAAATAAATAAATACAAGTACCAAATTAAAACTGTTTTATATAATATAATATAAAATAATAATGTTTGGAGAAAGTGTTCGAAGTTTAAGCCAACCTTGATGAGCCTCTATTCTCCAGTGGTTTAATTAAATATATATATATATATATATATATATATCTATATTAGAAACGATGGAGGTGTGAAACGTCCGCCCAATGTCAGAAGAAGATCCATTTTTACATTTTTTCTAATTCTTTATTCACATGGACTTGCACGCCCAAACCCTACATTAATTTATTTGGAAATACCTCCCTCTTTATCCAAATTCAAATTCACGGATAAGAAACTTATACACCCATCTTTTTAAGAAATAATTTTTTTTATCTAATTTGGATAGTGAAATATTCTTAATATTCTCAACTTAAATTTGTATTGTTGTTCGTTGCAATACATTGTAATTTAATTCAAATACACAATGTAATACATTGTATTCAAATTAAATAATGTAATAAAAGTTCAAAAATTAATTTGGAACTCCAAAAACATCATAACCCACTTTTTGCAATCACATTTTCATATTCTCATCTCCTCTGAAGAATCGCTGCAAAGCTTGACCAATTTTTTCATTTTTCATGATCCTCATCTCCATTGAAACCTTGAAGCTCGTCAAAAACAACTGAAGTTTAATTGCTAATCGTAAGTTTCATTTTTATTTCTATATTCTGAGTATTTAGTGATGTTTCATTGTAAACTCCTCATGAATTTTAGTGTTTAAATTTCTGTTTGAAGTTAAGTTGATATACACCATATTTAATAGCACAGACTCTTTTGTTTTAGGTTTAAGCATTATCCCTGTATGTTGATTTTGGGTAGTTCTGACATATGAGAATGATTCTTCAGGATATGGCTCTCTTATGAAGATATGTTGATATGGATGATATTTAATAGAGAGTGAACTCTTTTGTTTTAAGTTTTAGTTTTTTCGCCATTGATGTTGGGTAATTCTCATTCTGATAATGAATGTTCACGATTTGAAATGTAATATATATTCACGATATGAACTGATAATACGTGTTCACGATATGAAAATTTAATACGTGTTCACCATATGAGCTGATCATAATACATGTTCACGATATAAGGTGATAATACATGTTCATGATATGAAAATGTAATACATGTTCACGATATTAACTGATAATACGTGTTCACGATATGAAAATTTAATATATGTTCATGATATTAATTTATTCCCTCTCTAGTCTTTCAATTACCTTTTTGGCCTTCTTTATCTGCCTTCTTTGGATGCTTATATATTATTGATTAAACTAAGTTACCAAGCTGTACTCATCCATTTACACTTAACAATCATAATCAATTAGGTTAAAATTGAACATTTGCAAAAATAAATTTAAACCAAGTCGATCATCATCAGATTAAATATTTGGGCTACTGTACATTTGCACTTAACAGATCCTAATTACAACCATTTAAAGTGGAAAGGGACCTTAAAAGTGGTGTTAGACTAGGTGATACATATATATATATATATATATATATATATATAGTCTTTAGTTTTAGGTTAGCAATATATAGTATAGGGAATATTATTGAAACAACCAAAAGTTGCATAATTTTTTATTTATGTTTAATTTAGTTTATTGAAGTCGGCCAAACCTGAGAGTTTATATAGTATTAAATAACAATATAATACCTTATTTATACATTTGGTAGTGTACATGTGGCGATAAAGTTGAAATGGCAAAAACTTGTGTGCACCGGGGGCACGGATCTAAGATCCGTTCCCCCAACCCGACCCGGCGCGTGGGCCGCCTCCACGCGCCCCCACGCGTGCCCCTAACTAAGTTGGTGTGCGCCCACATACACCTGATTACTTAGTTGATGATTCAGTGATGAGTATTACATGTATACCCTATAGATATTACGCATATACCCTATAGGTATTACACTTATATTTCTTAAGATTTAATGATAGGTATTATGTGTTTACTCTATAGGTATTACATCTATACTCTATAGGTATTACAAACTTACTCAATTAAGGTATTGATTTTTTGTTCTATAGGTATTACATGTATACTCTTAAGGTATTACATGTATACTCTTAAGGTATCATGTGTTCATTCAATAAAGGTATGAATTATTTGTTTTTACTTTTGTGTAGGTATCACATGTTTACTCTAAGGTATTACATGTATACTTTATAGGTATTACAAACTAACTCAATTAAGGTATGAATTATTTGTTCGAATTTTTGTTCTATAGGTATCACATGTGTACTTTATAGGTATTACATATTTACTCTATAGGTATTACATTACTGTATGGTGAGTTTAATATCCATGCAGTCGGTCAGAGCGGATTGAAGAAGTGGAGTCACATCAGGAACTGCAAAAATCTTCTTAATTCATGTGGTGATGTTTTCTGATGATTTTCTACAAATCTGGGAAAATGAAAACACGATGAAGATGTTAATACTCAACATTGTTTTCTCTGTAATAATCGTTGGTTTTGGTCAATCCATATGTAATATATTTATCCCAAATAAACAGATGTCCTCAGAAATCAGGGAAGACATTGAAAAAATCACGCTGAAATTGATTTTTGATCACCATATTCGTGTTCTTTGATGTTCTTAGGTACTGATTATGAAAAAAAGTGTCATCAAAAGCCCTTAATCGATTCAAACCAAAAAATGCATCGAGTTATCAATCAACACCTTAGATCTTTATAAAAAAACCACTTCATTTCGTAATTTTCACACCAAAACAGATCAATAAACTCTGAGTATTCTCCTCTCACTAATTTATTTTTAAGAAATTCACCTATCTATGAAGAATTGCAGTTCAATTTTCTGGAAACAAACAAAGAAGAAGAACGCAAAAAAAAAAAAAAAAGAACGCAACAGAGAAGAAGAAGAAGGAAGAAGAAGAATGGAGAAGAAAGAATATGTGTATAGAAGAAGAAGAAGTAGAAAAATTAGAAAAAAAAAAAGGAAGAAGAAGAAGAAGAGGTGCTGTGGAGAAGAAGAAAAAAGAAGGAAGAAAGAAGAAAGAAAAGGTGCAAGAAGAGGAGAAAGAAGATGAAATAAAAATTAGGGTTTTAATTATATATAGTGTATTTGGGTCGGGTTGGAGGCACGGATCTAAGATCCGTACCCCGGGACACCCAATTCCTACTCTTTTGAAATAGCAGATAATTAAACACACATTAGTTAGATACATAATTGGTTTGCGTAGTACTAAGTAGAGGTTGGAGATAATTAATTAATTAGTTCTGAGTTGATGCATCATCATGGAATTTTGACTTTTGAATTAGATGTTGGCCAAACGCACACACTCATATTTTTGACTTGGAAGAAAAGTAATATATATATTTGAGTGCAATTGAACTTTAACTACAATTGGTAATTCTTCCATTAATGAATCAAATAGTTAAGCACTTCCCTATCGTTGAATCTTTGTTAGATTGATTGAAAATCAAGATAAGTATTTTTTATAATTAGTTTATTTAACATGATATAGTCAAATCGAATATCACCATACTATAAAAAATTGATTCGTAAATACATATTTGGAATTTAAATTACAAATAAAGAATTCGATTTTGTAAAATTATATTGATAACATAACTTTATATAATTTTCTCATTACATTTTAATTGAAGTGAGTTAAGTATTTTTAATTGAATCTAGTTTCACGAGACAGAGCAACTTATAAGCAAAACATCAAAATTCACGCATGGGAAATGAACTCTGCTTTTAAACAAAAAGTCCTATTGTATACACGTACACAATTAAGTTTGAAATTAATTTTTATTTTTATAAGTTTTTTGTGTTAAATTATTATGGGTTTGTTGAAGAGTCAAGGGCAGAGAAACAGCAGTGAGAGTTCAATGTTTGCGGCCGTACTGTATCCAAAAGAAAGCATGCTATTTGCTTTCATATTTATTTATTTTGCCTTTTCTTTCTTTTTCTGTTCTTACATTTCATAACATAATTTAGAGCATGAGGATTGGCTAACAAAAAAATGTTTTTAAAAAAATATTATTTGTTAAGTAATGTAAGGAGTTAATATGTGTGTGTTTTTATAGGTGTTAAAAAAGTGTGGGTCATATTGTGAAAAGTAATAATAAACAATTATTGAAGAGAGAGAAAGATAGAAAAATTTATTATTATAATAATAAATTTGTATTTTTTTTTTATAGTTGGTTGAATAAAATTCATTTTTTTTCAAAGGTATGAACAAATTTCATTTTTGTTAATGGATGAACAAAAATTTAATGACATAGGAAGAGTGAGTATAATTTGTATTATGTGATATTTTAATTTCTTTTAATAGTATTTTTAATATTTCACCAAATATTCCGCTCGAAGTTGTTTCAACATGCATGCATATGTTTATTTTTCTTTTTGACTTGAATTGTTTTGATTTTATTTCTAATTTAATTATTTTTCATAATTTCAAGTATTATACTCTCTCAAAGATTTTATTTTAAATGTGAGAAATTTTAAATTGATTTTGATTATTTTATTTACAAAATTTAACAAGTAAATTCTAATTTGAATGTTTGTACACTCACCAATATGATACAAATAAATTAGTTAGTAACCACCAACACTGTGGTAAAAAAAATGTATACACTCACCAATATGGTACAAATAAATTAGTTGGTAACCACCAATACTATGATATCAACCAATATAGTAAAAAAATGTGTACACTCACAAATATGGTACAAATAAATTAGTTGGTAACCACCAACACTATGATATCCACCAATATGGTAAAAAAATGTGTACACTCACCAATATGGTACAATATGTGTACACTCATACAACGAAACCGTGAAGCTGGGCATATGAGGTTATTTAATGATTATTTCTCTGATATCATGAGGATGTGTTTCGAAGACGATTTCGAATGCAGAGACATTTGTTCCTTCGAATTCTTAATGAAATTCAAGGACACTCTCTATATTTTCAACATAGGCAAGATGCAACAGGAAGGATGAGACTATCACCACTACAGAAATGCACGGCCGCGATTCGTCAACTTGCTTATGGTGTTCCGGCCGACCAATTGGATGAGTATCTACGAATGGGTGAGTTCACCGCTATCAAATGTCTATATAAATTCTGTCAATCTGTGATTGTATTATTTGGTGATCAATACTTGAGAAATTTGAATGTTTATGATGTTCAACCACTTGTCGAAATGCACGAGGAGCGTCACGGTTTTCCGAGCATGTTGGGAAGTACTCTTGATTGCATGCATTGGGAATGAAAAAATTGTCATGTGGCTTGGAAAGGTCAGTTCACAAGGGGTCATGGCTCACCCACAATTGTGTTTGAAGTTGTCGCGTCTTATGATTTGTGGATATGACATGCGTTTTTTTGGGGTGGCAGGCTCCCGAAATGATATTAACGTGTTTTATGAATCTGATTTATTCAACACAGTATTACAAGGATACACACCCACGACTAACTTTATTGTGAATGGTTCACAATATAAAATGAGATATTATTTAACAGATGAAATCTATTCAGAATGGGTGACGTTTGTCAAGGCTTTTTCCTCTCCGGAGGATGTGAAAAGACGATTGTTTAAGGAAAAACAAGAAGCAGCAAGAAAGGATGTTGAGCGAGCATTTGACATACTACAAGCACGATGGGCAATCGTTAGAGGACCAACTCATTTCTGGTATAAGAAAACATTGAGACATATAATGTTAACATGTATTATTTTGTACAACATGATTGTTGAAGACGAGGGAGAATTAATCATAAATTGGTACAACGACGAACGTGATGAGCCTACACAACCAGTACATGGATCACACGAAAAATTTCAAGAGTATCTTCAAAGGATTTCCGAGCTACGTGATAATCAAATACATTATCAATTTCGAGCAGATTTATTAGAACACATATGGAGACTATTTGGGGACAATTAAATATTAATATTACATTTATATTTCAAATGTATTTCAACGTATTATTATTATTACATGAATTAATAAATTCAAATTTTCCCTTAAATTTCATGTTATATACGAATTGGGACTAATGCAAATATATATATGATATGGATAGAGGATAGGTTTTCCATTTAGCAAAACAAAAAGTAGTAAAAGCAGCCAAAAGTACTTAGAAAGGCAAGGTTCAACAGACATGTCAAGGTTTTTATACGCCAGAACTTGGCAGAACACGTCCAAGCAGAGCTTAGAAGACGAGGACAGGATCACCCGACAGAGCTTGGCAGACGAACAGAAAGTACATGAAAGGGGGTCATCAAGGAGAGCCACGTGGCGGAAATCCAAGGGGTGAGACGAAACTGGAGCCGTTATATATAAGATAAAAAAAGGATAACCTCCTAACAACCTCGAAAAGGGAATAATGAAGGGAAATGAAGGAAAATTCGAGAATGTGCCACCTAAGCGAGAGAAATGGAAAAGGACAAAGGACAAAAGAGTAAAAAGACAACATGACCCCTCCTAGAGAGGGAGAAGAGTATAAATAAAAGGAAATGATAGAGAACAAGGGGATTCTTTGGGCTATTGATAGACATACTTGTTTCTACAGAAAACTCTGAAGATATTTTGTATTCATTATCATCTTGAGATCGAGATGCGAGTGTAATTTTCCATATCATTAATGCTCAATCTTATCTATTTTTGTTGACCCCTCAACAATGGCGCCGTCTGTGGGAACTAGAGAAGAGTAGGGTGAGTCTCCCCTCTTTTCTCTTTTGCTTTCTCTTATTTTTTGTTACTTTCTTCTCCTTTGGGGGAGAGATCTCGGGGAGAAGGGGTTAGTCATAGTTATCCGAGGTGGGGAGAGAGTGTCAATGGCGGACCATATTATTAGGAACTTGGAGAGGGAGTTCCAGGAGGAAGGTGAGGTGGAGACAATGGGAGTATTAGGGGGAAGTGAACCAGGAGGAAGAAACAAGAGGGGTGAGCGAGATGGGGGGAAAAGGGTTTCGAGGAGATACCTGGTGGTGAAAGGATACCAGCTGTCCCGGTGATGTGGACTTTTACCCCGGAGCAGCTGGATGGGCTGATTGACTCGGCAATACAAAAGGCTTTGGCACGAAGGATGGTTAAGAAGCGATGAACAGAAGAAATCAGGAGGCCCAAGAAGTTATCATGCAAATGAGAGGAGGAAGAAGAGATCAAAGCCCTGAGAGTCAATCATATCATTGGAGGGCGGATGAGCTCGAGGAATCACACACTCATACACCACCTGGGCGGGGACAAGAGCAAGTGATGTTCGACAAGATAGCAGAAATGTAGAGAGAGATGTGACTACTCAAACAAAGAGTGCACACCTCGAACAAAATCCAGGCGTTGACGGGAAGCCTATTCACTTACGCCGTTAGAACTGATGAACTACCTTCCAATTTCAAACCATTGACATTTGAATACGATGGAACCACTGATCCATACGACCATTTGTTGAGATTTGAGAATGTGACACTTCTCCACCAATACACCGATAGAGTAAAATGCAGGGTTTTCCTTACCACATTGACACAGGCCACGCAAAGGTGGTTTGGCCAGCTAGTAGAAGATAGTGTGGGGTCTTTCCGGGATTTTAGCACTATATTCCTACACCAATTCGCTAGTGCTAGAAAGCAAAGAAAAACATCCAATATTTATTTAGCCTCAGGCAAGGGGTGGATGAACCTTTGCGGTCTTTTGTCAAGAGCTTCAACTCTGTCACGTTAGGCAGAAGTGAAAATTAGTGCAATCGTCCAGGGATTACTCGAAGGAGATCTATTCAGATCACTCGCCAAGAAACCGGCCATAACATTTGATGAGGTCTTGGCTCGGGCCGATAAGTTTATTAATCTAGAAGATGTGAGCAGAGCTAAGCGGGTTGAAAGCAGATAAACTACTTCAGTATGAGAAAAAGAAAGTGGTCGAAGGCTAGTGGCGGCGCCCCTGCAGGCTAGAAGTGAGCAGAGAATAGACTCTGGACGTGATAATTACAGCTGTTACACTCCGCTGAAGGCACCCAGATCTCAAATATTCCAACTGACGGAGAAATCAGTCTCGTTTAGATTTCCACCCAATCGGTTACTAGCACCGACCCGACCGAAAGGAAAATATTTTTGCGTATTCCATAATGATTACGGGCATGACACCAACACCTGCAGACATTTAAAAACAAAATTGAGAGGTTGGTAAGGCTAGGAGCTTTAAAAAGATTTATGGATGGTTCCCGGGACAAAGAGGAAAAATCTAGAGCAGAGCAGGAAAAATGAGAGGATGAATAAGTTTTAAGAAACAAGCAGGGAAGGGAGGAAGACATAGAGTTGTCTCCCCCGCCTAAAAATGGATCAATTAATATGATAGTTGGAGGCCCTTGGGGAGAGGGTTCACACTGGGCACGGAAGTCAGCGGCCAGGTATACACAGAGGTGGCATGAGGCAGAAAAGGGGCCCTTCCAATCAAGGAGACCTACCCGCAGAGGAGTAAGAGAAGGGGGAGAAGAATATTTTGAGGAGGTTATGAAACCTAGCGCAAACCTGATATTACATTCGGGGAAGATGATGAATCTCCCCTCCTTAGACCTTACACAGACTCTTTAGTGGCGGGAGGGGCGGTTCATCCTGTAGGTATGGTGACGTTACACGTTTTGGTAGGAGTTTAGCCTCGGCAGAGGAGGGTGATGACTGATTTCTTGCTAGTAGATATACCATTAGCCTACAACATCATTTTTTACCGTCCCATCTTGAATGAACTGAAAGCAGTCGTGTCCACATACTATATGAAAGTTAAATTTCCAACCCCTGCAGGAGTAGGAGAGTTGAAAGCCCAGCAGATTAGTTCACAAAAGTGCTATGTGAAAGCGGTAAGGACAGCCGATAAGATGGCTCTTCTGCGCAGAGGTGATAATAGTGGAATTGAGGTCGATCAGAAGAGACAGAAAATGGATGACTTAAGACTGGAAGAGAAGTTAGGAAAGATGGTGGTAGAGGAGGAACTCACCATGGTGGAACTCTTCACCAACAAAAAAGGTTTTTGTACCAAAATAGGGACGCAGATGATGAAGGATGAGAGAGCAGAGCTAATACGATGCTTAAGAAGAAACACTGACCTTTTCCCATTTCAAGCTGTCGATATGACGGGGATTAAGCCAGAAGTGACGAATCACCATTTGAATATCTCATCGGCTACTAGGCCTGTGAAAGAGAAACTCCACAATTTTGGAGCAGAGAAGGACAAGATAATTCAGACAGAAGTGAAAAAGTTGTTAGATTCAGGGCATATCATACCTGTGCAATTCCCAGAGTGGTTATCCAATGATGTCTTAGTTCCCAAAGCGGATAACAAATGGCGTATGTGCATAGACTTCCGAGATCTGAACAAGGCCTGCCCAAAGGACCATTATCCGTTACCAAGAATTGATCAATTGGTGGACTCCACAGCTGGATGTGAAAGACTGAGCTTAATGGACGCATATCAAGGCTACCATCAGATTAGTCTCGACCCAGCAGATGTTACAAAAGGTGTGCTTTGTAACAGCAGGGGGGACTTTTGGATACGTTCGAATGCCTTTTGGGTTAAAGAATGCTAGGGCCACATACCAGCGGATGGTAGACAAGCTGTTCAAGCCTATGATAGGAAGGAATATGGAAGCATATGTAGATGATATGCTGGTGAAAAGTCAAAAAGTAGCAGAACACGTAGCAGATCTAGAGGAAGCTTTTTAGACGATCAGAGGAAGTGGCATGAAACTCAACCCTGAAAAATGCAGCTTTGGGGTGACATCGGGGAAATTTTCGGGGTACATGGTCACAAGGCATGGAATAAAGGTGAACCTGGCTAAGGTCAAGGCGGTTATGGAAATGAAGGTGCCAAAAAATGTGAAGGAGGTGCAAAGACTATTGGGTAGAATAACAGCCCTGAATCGATTCGTGTCAAAATCAGCAGATAAAAGCTACCCTTTCTTCAATATACTTAGAAAAGGATGCAAATTTCAATGGAGCGAGGGATGCGATAGAGCGTTTGATGAACTCAAAAAGTGTCTAGCTAACCTCCCTTTGTTAGCAAAACCAGAGAAAGAAGAGACCCTCTATATGTACCTCTTCGTTGGCGAGATAGTTGTAAGCACTGTTCTACTTAGAGAGCAAGGAACCAAACAGTAGTCTAGCCCATATATTACGTTAGCTACATGCTGCAAGGTCCCAAAACACGATACTCAAAGATAGAAAAGGCAGGGTTGGTGATAATCATGGCGGTAAGAAGGCTGCGCCCTTATTTCTTATCTCATCTAGTGGTAATTCGAACCAATTATCCATTGGGACAAGTAATGGGAAGGATAAGCACCACTGGGCGGATGGTAAAGTGGGCAGTGGAACTAGGATCATCTGAGGTAGAATTCGAACCAAGGAAAGCCATTAAAGCCCAAGCATTAGTTGACTTCATCAAAGAATCCAGCGCTGGACAAGGGAACACAATGGAAGAAAGATGGAAAATATTTGTTGATGGCTCTGCCACGAAGGATGGATGTGCAGTGGGAATTTTGATAAAAGGTCCTGGGGATGAAGAGCTGTAATATGCCATTAAACTCAACTATGTTGTTTCCAACAACGAAGCAGAATATGAAGCAGTTATTAGGGGAATGCAAATGGTGGTTGAGGCTGGCGGAGGAAGTTTGATAGCGTTCACTGATTCACAGTTGGTGTTTCAGCAGTTCCATGGAGGGTATGAAGTCAAGAAGGAATCCATCAAAAAATATTTGAAAGAAATGGCTAGGCTGGGAAACCTGTTAGAAAGTTTTGAACTAAAACAGATCTCCAGAGCTGAAAATGTACAGCTAGACTATCTAGCCAAAGTGGCCAGTTCGTATCCTCTGCTGCAACCCAGAAGAATAACCCTGCTGGTGGCAGAGCAACAGGAGATAAGAGTCGAAGTGGATGAAGTAGAAGACAAGGAGGACTGGAGGACTCCTATAATAAACTCTTTGAAGGAAGCGGAAGTAGCAGAGCAAGGAAAAATATGCGTTAAAAAAGAAGTCCTGAAGTATTGCCTAATAGGAGAACATCTGTACAGAAGATCTTTTACTTTAGCCTACCTTAAATGTATCGAAAAGCAGAAGGGGAATACGTCTTGCAAGAAATACATGAAGGATGCGGTGGAGACCACGCCGGATACAAGTCCATAGTCAGAAAAGCCTTAAGAGCAGGGTACTTCTGGCCAACAATGGGCGCGGATGCAAAGGAATTGGTGCAGAAATGCAAGAGTTGTCAAATGCACAGGCCACTCATTCACTTACCGGCAGAGGAGCTGGGACAGATGCATTCACCGTGCCCCTTCGCTAAATGGGGGATCAATTTGGTAGGTCCGTTACCGCTGGCTTGAGGGTAAAAGAAATTCTTAGTAGTTGTCATTGATTACTTCACAAAATGGGTTGAAGCTGAAGCTTTGAGTAAGATAGATGAGAATAGCATTATCAAGTTCTTATGGAAGCAGATTTGTTGCCAATACGGGGTTCCTCGAATTTTGATCTCAGATAACGGAACTCAATGTAATGGGAAAAAGATTCAAAGTTAGTGTAAGGATATGAAGATCGAACAGAGGTCGCAGCAGTAGCCCATTCTCAGGCCAATGGCCAGGTGGAGGTTACAAACAGAACAATACTCAACGGGCTGAAAGCTAGGGTTGAAAGAGTGAAGGCAAATTGGGTAGATGAAATAGACTCGGTATTATGGCTTATAGGACTACTCCCAGAACCACCACCGGGGTTTCACCGTTCAATCTAGTATATGGGACCAATGTCATAATGCCTGCAGAAGTCGGCATGGAAACACACCGGATAATGACATTCAATGAGGAGTAGAAAAACCAACTCCTAGCAGAGAATTTGGACATGATTGAAGAAGAAATAGAGCTGGCTCGACTAAAAGCAGAAAAGTTTAAAAGTCGTGTTAAACCACTGTATGACAACAAAGTAAAAATCAGGCGTTTTAATTATGGAGACTTGATGATGTGAAGAGCAGATGCATTGAAACCAAAAGGGAAGCTAGAACCAAATTGGGATGGTCCATTCGTTGTAACTGAAGTATTAGGAGGAGGAGCGTATCGCCTAAAAGATGCAGAAGGGAGGGAAATTCCAAGAGCTTGGAACGTCTGCAACCTCAAGAAATATTTTGTTTAAAGTAGAATGTTTCTCATGTAGATCCATTTTGATGTATTCCTCTCTTTGTTATTAATGAAAGAAAGCGACGAGATTTCATGGATCTAATCATTCAAAGTACAAGGCACGAGTACCATGCTCAATATCCCTAGAAAGCAGCCCTACTGGTGGTCAGACCTCTAGGTTGATTGACCAGCAGAGGTGGGGCTTGAACTCCTAATCGCCCTAGAAAGCAGCCCTGCTAGTGGTCAGACCTCTAGGTTAACTGACCAACAGAGGTGGGGCTTGAACAATTAATCGCTTAAGAAGGCAGCCCAGCTGGTGAAAATCAGACCTCTGACCTGGCGGACCAGCTGAGTTAGGGTATAACACTCAGAAACTATCTCAAGGTTTCCGGGGATAAAGACAAGTAAGGTTCGAAAGTATAACCACAAATGAAGGTAACATCTATAAATATTCATTCCATAAGATAGAAAATATCATAACATCATATCAATAACAGGATAATATTAACTAAGTGATAAAAAGGACATCACATCAGATAGATAAAAACAAATATTTGTTCAACAGCAAGAATAAAAGATAGACTTGTCTTAAGAAAAACACAACATTAGAAATAAAATTGTCTTCACATGGTTAAAGAAAGAGAAAATATGATCAAGGAGCAGCAGGGGGATCAGTCGGATTGTCCAGGAAAGCAGAAGGGCCAGTAGGAGCTGCAGGGGTCTGAACTCCTTCAGTCAAATGAGGAGGAGCACTCTAAAGCATGGAAGCTGGAGGAAGGCTAGCATCTTCAGCAAGGAGGGCTGAGACAAGGTAAGAAGAATCCTCTCTGACCACAATCAAATCCACTTGATCCGCAGAAGTATCTTTGAAGGGCTGGGCTGGAGTAATAGAAGTCTTGTCGCCAAGCAGAGGATAGACAAGCAATTCTGGACCCGGCAGAGCATCCAAATCCACATGGGCCGAGCGAATATCAGCATATGCTTTTTGGAGAATAGGGAGCCACCATGCGGACTCGATATCCTCAAACGGATCGCCCTTAAAGTAGGACGAGACAGGCACATCTGCTAGCAGGCCGTTAATATCAAAGTCACCAGAAAAGCCTTGCTCTTCTGCCTACTTACGAGCAGTGCGGAAACCATAAGCATAATAATGACTAATGTGCGGGCCAAAGTCCGCTAAAGAACAACTGCTTTTCAGATAAGTCTCTTTTAATCCAACAACCAGCTCTTTCAAGAATGCTTGCCCAGCTGCGTATAGGAGAAGATTCTGACGGCATGCCTCAACCCCTTCAGTGTACTTCCTAGCCCCTTAGAGACATGATTTCATTTTCTCGTCGGCTACTCGCTTCTTCTGATGATTCACCTCCTGCAACAGCTCACTCACTCGCTTAGCCAAGCCGGCGTTACTCTTCTCAACACTAGCTAACCTCTGCTTAACCTCAGTCAGCTCTGACTCTTTCTCCACCAAAGCTCGAGAAGTCTCCACCTGGTTGACGGCAGAAACTCTGGCTTGCAGTTTGCTAAAATAAACATCTGCATGAAAGAAGAAAAGCTCCAGCAAATGGTATAAGGAGAAATGAGGTAAAATTAATTCAAAGGATAAGTAGCAACTTTAAAGAAGTTATACCTTGGTCATGTGGTGAGCACCCATCGCCAGTTTATTATCTAACGGCTATTTGCTGAGAAGCATATTGTCAGCAGAGGTGACAATAAGCTTCAGAAAGTGACGCGCTTCCTCGGCCAAAAGTTCTAGAATGGATTTTGGCAATTCCAGAGTAAACGAGTCATTAGCAGAGGCCTGGACGAGATTAGAACGAGGACGATCACGAGGAGGATTGGCTGGATTCTCTTGACTCCCTCGAGAGGGTGACCGAAGACGCTGCCGACGAGCATCTGGGAGGGGTTCAGAAGACACCAAAGCCCTTTTCCCCTTATCCGTGGTGGACTTGTTGGCATCTGAGGAACCAGGAGTAGAGCGGACCTCTGCAGGAAGAGAGGGCCGACGGTCAGAACCAGGAGATGGTCGAGGAGGAAGGTCAGAAGACAGAACGGGAAGGGCCCTCCGCCAAGCTTGGTCTGCAAGACAAATGGGATGTCTAAACGTAGTAATGCCACTGAACCTGTAGACTTTAAAGAGCAAGAAAGAAAATAAACTAATACTAAGATCTGAGGGCAGAGGAGCATCTTCTGACGAAAACCCGAAGTGGGAAAGGACAGCTGGCTGTTCAACCAGTCCAACCAGATTAAAGGGGCCCACATTACAAAAAGAATGGTTCAACTTCTCTATGAGAATTCGGTCAGTTTCAGGACAAGTGTACTGGAAAGCTTTATCTTTGAGGGGTTTATTGTAAAGCCAATTATCTACAGGGAAATCCCAGAGGTTCCTAGGGACTGATACAAAAAAGTAATCCTCTCTCCAATTCTTATCTCGGCTTTAGGATTTTCCTAGTAACTTCACTAGACCACGAGAATCAGCACTGACATAAAAAAAAAGAGGTTTGAATTGTAAGGGGAACTAAGAAAAGAACATCTCGGCAGTAGGATTCCCACTATTCCCTTTCAAGATTATAAATAAGCCTATTATCAGCCGAAAGGCTAATGGGACAAATTGATTTAGGGGAACTTTATACAGTATAGATAATCTACAAAGATAATCTGGAACAGGGAAGTGGAGCCCTGCTCGAAGTTGGGCTAGCCAGAAGGATAAATTAGACCCATAAGGGAAATTAGGTCTCTAGAAGGAAAAGGGTTTGTAAAGTGTAAAATTTAGGGGAATGTTGAAGGTAAGCCGAAGTATTTCTAGATTATCTATAGTCATCTGAGAAGGACCACAGACAGAGTTAAAATTAGGATCTGACGATGAATAACTCAAAGGATCAGCATTGGAGACAGATTCCTCCTCATCAGAGTCTACAAAAATGTGGGGCAGGAGGAGTTACAGAAAGAGGAGCACTACGAGTTGGACTCATTGAGTCGGATAAAATAAGACCTTCCAATATCTGGTGGTCTGGTACACTCACCGATGTACCATCACCGGAGGAAGACGAAGACGCAGAAGGCGATATCGGTGAGGCCATAATAATACTTAAAGCCCAAAACAGAAATACAGAAAGGTGAACGGAAGCAGGGATCATAGTAAGATGAACTTGAAAATCTAAAGCTCCACTGCACACTTTTCTACAAATATAAAAACAATAGATAAGAGTTCAAGGATTACCTTTCATCATGGGGAAAAAGGGGTGTGAGAAACGAAGAAGTAGGAGGAAGGAAAGGAAACCAGACTAGCCAGAGAAGAAGACCGAGAAATGCTAGAAAAAGGAACGCCGGGGAAGAAGACCGAGGAACGCCGAAGAAGAAGACCAAGGAACGCCGTGGGTAAAAGGGAGAAAAAATCTTTTCTTCTATCAATTAGGGCAAATGAATGAGAGATGGAGAGGAAGTAGCAAAAGGAGAAGCTGAAAAGACCTGCCTCGAAAAGGTGCGAGAAGGGTACAATCAAGACAGCTATTAATGACACGTGTAGGGTGGAGATCAAGAGCAATTAAAAGTGAATAATAACTAAGGAGGGAAACATAAAAATTTTGAAAAATAAAAAACGATGTAAATGATCTAGCTTTCTACTCGAGAAGAAGATTACAAACGCTGCACTTGACTAGCTCTGCTACACCAGATCTGCTCAAGTGTACCAGGAGGAGTAGCTAATGGGGAAATTAGCTATTTGCTCGAGAAGAAGATTATAAATGTTGAACTTGACCAGCTCTGCTACACCAGATCTACTCAAATGCACTAGTGGGAGTAGCTAATGGGGAAATTAGCTTTCTGCTCGAGAAGAAGATTACAAATGCTGCACTTGACCAGCTCTGCTACACTAGATCTAATCAAGTGCACCAGGGGGAGTAGCTAATGGGGAAATTAGCTCTCTGTTCGAGAAGAAGATTACAAATGCTGCACTTGACCAGCTCTGCCACACCAGATCTGCTCAAATGCACCAAGGGGAGTAGCTGATGTGGATAGAGGATAGGTTTTCCATTTAGCAAAACAAAAAATAGTAAAAGCAGTCAAAAGTACTTAGAAATGCAAGGTTCAATAGACATGTCAATGTTTTTATACGGCAGAACTTGGCAGAACACGTCCAAGCAGAGCTTAGTAGACGAGGACAGGATCACCCGGCAGAGCTCGGCAGACGAACAGAAAGTACATGAAAGGCGGTCATCAAGGAGAGCCACGTGGCGGAAATCCAAGGGGGAGACGAAGCTGGAGCTATTGTATATAAGACAAAAAAGGATAACTTCCTAACAACCTCGAAAAGGGAATAATGAAGGGAAATGAAGGAAGATTCGAGAATGTGCCACCTAAGAGAGAGAAACGGAAAAGGACAAATGACAGAAGAGTAAAAAGACAATATGACCCCTCCTAGAGAGGGAGAAGAGTATAAATAAGAGGAAATGATAGAAAACAACGGGATTCTTTGGGGCTATTAATAGACATACTTGTTTCTACAGAAAACTCTGAAGATATTTTGTATTCATTTTCATCTTGAGATCGAGATGCGAGTGTAATTTTCCATATCATTAATGCTCAATCTTATTTATTTTTGTTGACCCCTCAACAATATATTTATATTTACAATAATTATTTAATTGATTAAAACGGATTTAAGTTTAATATTATTGATATAATTAAAATAATTATAATTATAAAATGATTTTATTTGATATAAATTAAGAAAAAAATTAGTTGATGATGGAACTCACATGTAATGTAAGTAATGTAGAGATATGTGAATGTTTTTAAATTGATGTGGTGTGACGTAGTTCCATCCTCTTAACAAATTTTTTGTTAAGGAATGTCATGCTCTAGCATTAATTAAAAGATCGATGAGTAGATGGGATCTATTAAGGAATTCAGATGGAAACTATGAACCTCACCTCGTACGAACGCACCAACCATGTACTGTACGTACTTTTAATTGGGACAATTTTAACTACTTCTTAGATAAAGCTGCTGCTTCTTCAATTCAATCTCTCTTTCTTTCATGAACTCTCTATTAAACAAAACCCAAATAATCAAACACCACACCCCATGGGATCTTAGTTTCCAAGTGTTAAACAATTCCAGTACTTCCAGTTCCAGGGGCAAAACCGTCATTTCAAGAACCTGACATTCTTTAAATACTCTTGATGTGGACTACCTGGCTCCTAACTAAGTTCACATTCATTCTCTTGATTTCTTCCCCCCCCCCCCTCCCCTCCCCTCCCCTGCCCCTCATTCTTTCCATTTAATTAATTTAGTTGCACTTATTTTTTGTGAAGATCGAAAAGTTGATGGATGATCAAGAACACGACGGCGGCGGCGGCGAGCAGCCGGCGAGGTCGCGGTGGTCGCCCAAGCCGGAGCAAATCCTGATTCTAGAATCCATCTTCAATAGCGGGATGGTGAATCCGCCGAAAGACGAGACTGTAAGAATTCGGAGGATGCTCCAGAAATTCGGCTCCGTCGGCGACGCCAATGTCTTCTACTGGTTCCAGAACCGCCGCTCACGCTCTCGCCGCCGCCAGCGCCAAATCCAGGCCGCCGCCGCCGCAGCCGAAGAGCTGCCCGCCGCTGCATCTCATTACGCCAACACCGCCACCGGTAATAATAATATCTTGTCTAACTACCCAATGATGAGCACAGCGGGCCCGGGCTCCTCCTCGTCCTGGGGGCTTTTCGGAAACGAAGCTGCTCCTCCTCCTCCTCCTCCTGATGGTTATCTCTCCTTTTCGGACCTCCACCACCAGAACTTCGGGCCCCCGGATACTTCCAATCCTCATTACCTCTCTGGTGAGTAACTGACTAACTAACTATCTCCTTCTTCATCTTCTTTTCCGTGGTGTGATTGAGAAAATGAAAACCCTAAGTGAGAGAGAGAGAGAGAGTTGCAGGGACGATAACAGTGTTCATCAATGGAGTGGCAACGGAGGTGGGGAGGGGCCCACTGGACATGAAGGCCATGTTTGGAGGAGATTATGTTCTGCTTAATTCTTCAGGAGTGGGAGTTGAGGTTGATGAGAATGGGTTTCTGGTTCACAGCTTGCGCCATGGTGAAACCTATTTTCTGGTAATCATTCCTCTTATCTATTTAAATCAATCAAACCCTCATTTCTCTCTCTGTTGCATCGGAAATTGAGTCTAAGGAAACGTCAGCCCACAACTTTATTTCTATTACATGTGATGTGCACTGAATTCCATCAACACTTTCACCATCTTTTTTCTGAAAATAATTATAAATGACTTTTTTATTCTAAAATATAAGTTTTATTTTGAAGAGAGAGTGTATGTAAACTCAACCCTAAGTTTCTTTTATTTATATCTATTCCTTAATTTAAAAAGAAGATCAGGTTGTGTTTAGAATGTTTGATTTTTTCACTGCAAGTGTTTAATTATTATCTTTTGACACACATTATATATATGAAATAGTGGTCACATATGATAGAATTAATGATTTTGCATGAGTGGTAAATAGAAAATCTGATTTGTAATATATGTGTGCAGTATACATCCACAGTTTCTAATGTTTTAAAATTTAACTTCATTTAATTCAACATATTTGTTTTAACGCAATTTATCTCCTTCTTAAGTTATATGATTTGATTTTCTATTTAATTGAGGGGAAAAAAAAAAAAAGACATCTGCATTAGCTAATAACAAAAGTTGTACTGTTTTATAATTTCCAGTTTTTTTAAGTATAATTTAATTGATCATCAAATAATGATTTATGTAAATTACTTTCCAGGTTCCAAGACGTTCGTGAGTTTTAGAGCAAATTGCTTGTGGGATCTTCGTTCTTCTTAGAACTTGAAAAGTAAAAATTAAATCGAGCTAATTTTCTTTTATTAGGCTTAGCATAATAATATCTTGATAATTGAATTCGCTTTATGTATTAGTTTCCGATTAGTTTTTTCTTTTAACTTTTAGCATAATAATATCTTGATAATTGAATTCGCTATATGTATTAGTATTCCGATTGGTTTATCTTATAACTTTTATCTTTCTTGGATATCTTGCCTGTGGAAATTAATATTTTTGCAGTGAATATGCATATCTAAATATTCTTGTAGTTTGGAATCCATCGAGTTTGTCACTCATCAGCTCTCACTTTATAAATTCTCTGTAATAAAAACAGTTAAAAATCTATGATTCATACTTTATTACAATAATGCTAATGTATTAGCTCACAATACATGAAGTGATGATGTCATCTGAGTAAATTAATTAATGTATTTGAACTATGTACAGAAAGAAACAATAGAAGATCAAATTTGCTTCATTTAACTATTATGTGTTTTTTCTTCATTATATTTCAACTATACACTACATTTATTCAAAATAATTGTGTTGGAAGCTGTTTTTTATCATGAATTATGAAACATTTAATTGTAGATACCTTCAAAATCAAGAAATCTTTTAGGAATTGAGATCAGGGATTAACGTGGAAAAATTAAATCGAGAAATAGCTTAGGAAAAGACTGATCAGTTTGAAACAAAATTCAAGCTATTTGTTACTTAAAACTTATTTAATAGAATTAATCAACTTATTTATTAGTGGTGAGTAGAGTGAGAGGTTCAAATTTAGAAACGTGAATTCTCTTTCTTGGAACAGATCGAGAGTATAAAATTATGAATATATATATATTTATATCAATCATACTATATATATATAGTATGATTGATATAACAATAACCATAATTTATATTTAAGAGAGCCCAACCCATACTACACGAAAATATTTAAAGAATTAACATTTTTAACATCCAACATCGAGATGTGTACTTTTCTACTACAAAAGATAATAAAGTGATATTTTCTACACTATTTTGACTCGGTCATGAAGAAATGATTGATTAATGATCGAGTGATGATATATTCTATTTATTTATACTATTATTTAACAATTGATTTATCCAACAAATCATATATATTTATAAAAGTAATTAAATTGATAAATGAGGTTCGATTAATAGTGTATTAAACCAAATTTAAATCAATACTCGAACCACTATGTATTTGACATAGTGGTTAGATTAATCCTACAAAATTGGTTCGATTACTAATTTAATTAATCAATGGTTCGATTACATTATTATACACTATTAAATTTAGTTATTAATACTAATGGTTCGATTAAACCATTTAAGTTTAATTTAATTTAATTAATCAACCATTTAAGTAATAGTGGTTCGATTACTAATTTAATTCAATGGTTCGATTAATAGTGTAAAAAACCAATTTTGTAGGATTAATCGAACCACTATGTCAAATACATAGTGATTTGAGTAACCATGTAAAAGTTAAATTTAATTGAATTTGGTTACTCGAACCACTCCAATTAATATATAGTGGTTCGATTAATAGTGTATTAAACCAAATTTAATTGGTTACTCGAACCACTATGTCAATACATAATAGTTCGATTAATAGTGTATTAAACCAAATTTAAATGAATACTCGAACCACTATGAATTTAAACTTGGTTTAATACACTATTAATCGAATCACTAGCTATGTCAAAAAAATTGAACCAAATTCAAATTTAATTAAATTCAATAAAGTGGATTAATCGAACCACTTTATTAATTGAAAAAAGTGGATTAATTGAAGTAAATTAAATTAAATTAAATTAAGTGGATTAATCGAACCACTTTATTAATTGAATAAAGTGGATTAATTGAATTAAATTCAATAAAATTCAATAAAGTGGATTAATCGAACCACTTATTAATTGAATAAACTTGATTAATTGAATTAAATTCAATAAAGTGGATTAATCGAACCACTTTATTTGTCAAAAATTTAGTGCACTAATTGAATTTGTTATTTTAACATTAAATTAAATTAACCACTAATCGAACCACTATAAAGTAAATATAATTTTAATGTAACATAGTACTTAATAGAGGAAATTATAAGTAATCGAACCACTATAATTTTAATTAATCGAACCACTAATTAAAATTAATCGAACCACTTATATAACTAATCGATTAGTAATCCAACCACTTATATAACTAATCGAACCGCTAATTAGTAATTGAACCACTTATAATTTATCAATTAATTTATTAAAGTCTCTTTAGTTAATCAAACCATTGAATGCTATTAATTAAAATTATAGTGGTTCGATTAGTATCAAATACTTATAATTTATTAAAGTCTCTTTAGTTAATGGAACCACTAATGGTTTACTTATAACTAATCAATTATAGTGGTTTACATATAAATTAAAATTAAAATTACCACTAAGTGGTTCGATTAACTAAAGAGACTTTAATAAACTAATGTATATATAATACTATTTATATGTAATGGTTCGATTACTAATTAATATATGTAATCGAACCACTATAATACTATATCCATTATAAATGTATGTAGTATTATATGTAATCGAACGACTTCATTATTAATATATGTAGTACTCGTATCACTCCATTATAAATGTATCTAGTACTTTCTTATATTTTATGTTAGAACAGTACTTTTGTTAAATTGAATGGTCGAATAGTCAAGTCAATTACTTATATTTTTTCGTTTAGTTTGGCACATTTCCTCTTATATTTAAACATAATAATAAACAACGAAAAAGATTTTAAAAAGAAAAGAGTTTGTAGCGATCGAGTACGGAATTCAAATGGAAAGATTCGGAAATGGTCGGTTTAATATAATGTCACCGACAATTATAACCAATCTAAAGCAACTGGTCTGACACTAAGATGCATGTTTCTTTCTACTAATTTTTTGGGGGTTTCTTTTTTCAATACAAAACTTAATTTATTTTTCTAATACACAACTGAATTTTATTTTACTTAATACAGAACTTAATAAAGGTCACTTGATTAGTTTATGATTTTACCTGCACAGCATCTGCATGCAATATAACCTAGGATCAAAACTTCAAATTTCAGTTCGATGGAAATATTGGTGCGTTACTTTAAGGTAATATCAGTAGTATTACCATTTATTGATGTTTTTTTAATATTCTACTGATATGTACAGATATTTTTCTAATTATACTGCTATAATTATACCATGAAGCCTCCGATATCAAAATATTTATCGATATTATGGTGAAATTTTTCGTTTGTGAAATGAATGAAATATTGTTATAATCGCTTTATGAAAATATCAAGAAATATGATTACAACCTAATTTTACATCAAACACATAAAAAAATGGAAATATCATAGACAGAGACGAAGCCAGGATTTTAAGTGAGCAGAGCCCCGATTAACATTTCTCTAAAACACATAATTTAAATAAAATGCAAAAAAAATTGATAAACTCAAAATATTACCGTATTTATAAAAGGGAAATTTTCATTTTACGTCCACTTAAAACACTATTATCCATTTTACGTCCATTTATTTTTAGGGTTTCACATTTAGTCCAATTAAAATCAAAATCAACCAATTTTGGTCCTTTGGCCGCCAGAAATTGATTTTCCGGCTAAGTTCAGCTGACGTGGCGTATCGGAGCATACGTGACAGTTGATGTGGCTTATCGGAGCACACGTGACAGCTGATGTGGCTTATCGAAAATTCAAAATTGGGGGCAATTGAGATGCAATCACCCCCAATTAACCAAAATTGGTTGATATTAGTTTTAATTGGACTAAATGTGAAACCCTAAAAATAAATGGACATAAAATGGATAATAGCGTTTTAAATGGACGTAAAATGAAAATTTCCTTTATAAAATCGTTCAATTATCTATGAAAATCAACATAATTAGAATCATGAACTAAAAATAAGCTTAAACTAACATGTGTCTCTATCTATACAAAAAAATTAAATATTACCGATTATAATTATGTTGTAATACTCACGGGCGTGGGCTAGTTGATTCAAGAGGAATATAGAAAAGAATCAAGAAACCGTGGGCTAGTTGATTCAGGAGGAATATAGAAAAGAATCAAGAAATCCAAGTTTTTAAGAAAAACGTCTCTAAAATCGGGGTGTATATTTTTGTGAGGAGAGATTGTGTCTTTCTTTTATCGCAAATGTTGTTGTGTACCAGGTGCACGGATTTGGATTGGTGCAACTGGGGCGACCCGACCCTAATCCGCGCACCTGGGTTTCTTTTTTTTTTTTTTTTGCTTCAGGCTGTTACCTTTATGTTGTAAGGATGTGACCTTTACGTTATATAAGTGTGACCTTTATATATAAATGTTATGACCTTTATGTTCAGTAACTTAGGAAAAAATGAAGATTTTCAGGTTTTTTCGCGTCAATTAAGACCTTAATGTTGTATTGTTGTAACCTTTATGTACAATTCTTGTGACCTTTATGTACAAATATTATGACCTTTATAACCCACAACTTTGAAAAGAAATGGAAATTTTCAAAATTCAGTGCATTTTAAGGATGAATATATGTGCAGCTACTATTACATAAACATAAATATGTACAAATTTTGCTAAAATTCTTCATTTTTTTCTAAGTTAGAGTATATAAAGGTCATTACATTTATACATAAAGGTCACATGCATATAACATAAAGGTAACAACCTGAAACGAAAAATAAAATTCCAAAAAAAAAAAAAAGTGCGTGGATCCGGGTCGATCCGGACCCGACCCGACCCGAATTATATGTGCACCAGTTGCACAAGAGACTAACTCTTCTTTAGACTCAATTCTATAAGATACGTATCCATTAGAATTGTAATTGTAATCTAATTAGATTTTCTTTCCAATAAGAAATCCGATCTAATTAAGATTTTGATTTGTTTATTGATTTTATGTCTAACATATTTTGTTGATATATTTATTATATTTGAAGAATTAAGAACATATTTTAAACACAAAAACTTGTGTGAGACGGTCTCACGAATGGCAAATGCTGCTGTGCACCAGGTGCACGGATCTGAATTGGTGCAACTGGGGCGACCCGATTCGGATCCGCGCACCTGGATTTTCCTTTTTTTTTTTTTTCGCTTCAGACTGTTACCTTTATGTTGTAAGGATGTGACCTTTACGTTATATAAGTGTGACCTTTATATATAAATGTTATGACCTTTATGTTCAGTAACTTAGGAAAAAATGAAGATTTTCAGGTTTTTTCGCTTCAAATTAAGACCTTTATGTTGTATTGTTGTAACCTTTATGTACAATTCTTGTAACCTTTATGTACAAATATTATGACCTAATCCATAACTTTGAAAAAAAATTGAAATTTTCAAAATTCAGTGCATTTTAAGGATGAATATATGTGCAGCTAATATTACATAAACGTAAATATGTACAAATTTTGCTAAAATTCTTCATTTTTTCCTAAGTTAGAGTATATAAAGGTCATTACATTTATACATAAAGGTCAAACTTATATAACACAAAGGTCACAAGCATATCACATAAAGGTAACAACCTGAAGCGAAAAAATAAAATTCAAAAAAATAAATAAATAAATAAAAGTGCGCGGATCCGGGTCGACCCGGACCCGACCCGAATTGTATGTACACCAGTTGCACAGGAGACTAACTCCTCACGGATAGATTACATAAGATGAATCCTTTTTACCCACTAAGTAAACCCATTTTTATAAATTTATGTATAAATTTTGAAGTGTGGGTTGACTCGTAAAATGATCCCTGAGCCGATCTCACATAAGACTTACTCTATTTTAAGTTAATTTTTTAATTATTAAATATGAAATTACTATTTTACCCTTATTAAAAATTAAAATTTTGAGGGGCCCAATGACCCCCTTGGCCATACATGGCTACGTCCATGATCATAGAAGCATCCATTATACTTGAGGATATTTGCGTTCTAACCCCTTTGTAAGATACATTGCATATGGGAACCAGCTATCTCACTTTTTATGGACTCAATTACTACCTCCGTCCCTGCTATCTTTGCCTACTTTCCGTTTTTGAACGTCCCAACTAACTTTACCAATCCAAAAATAGCAAAGAAAAATTTACTCCCTTACCCTTCCATTTCTTTCATTTTACAATTTTTGCACTCAAAAAACACACATTAATTACAAAATTGCCACTCAAAAACATTAAAATAACACATCACATCAAAGTCAACAGTTTTTTTTTAAACTCTGTACGGTCAAACCGTGACAAAGATAAGGGGGACGGAGGGAGTAAAAATAAAAAATCCTTTTTTTTTTGGATCTAAGACCTTAGTGCCGTACCTAATTAAGGCTTTAATAATTCATTAGTGGAGATGATATGATAGAAATGAAAATTTATATTCCCACCGTCCCAATTATACGGGTTTTTGACGAAGATTAAAAAAATGATTTAAATAAGCAAATGTCTATTGTTCACTACAAGAGTTTCGCTCAATAACAAACGGTTGTTAACCGTTGTGAAAGATCATTTTTTACCATTGCAGAAAATGGTGTTATCGTAGATCCCCTCAACCACAATGGTTATTAATCAATGTCGAAGACAATAACGACAACGGTTTTTACAACCGTAAGCCAAATGATGTATCTGTGTGTGCGTTTACAATGCATGCACAACAGTTGATAACCGTTGTGCTTGTGATCAAAGACAAAGGTAGAACAACGGTTATTAACCGTTGTGGAAGATAATAACGACAACAATTGGGACAACAGTTTTCCTACCTATTGTATACACAACACTCATTCACAGCACATGTACAATGGTTTTTATCTGTTGTTGTTGTATTACTAGACTTTAACAGATTTTAACCGTTGTCGAAGAGGTTAACGACAACGGTTGGCACAAAGGTTTTCCTGCGTGTTGTATGCTTAAATCTCATTTACAACGTATGAACAATGATTTTTAAATGTTGTTGTTGTGTTATTTGACTCTACAACGAATTTTAACCGTTGTCGTTTATAATATCGACAACGGTTTGTATAGTCGTTATTAATCATTGTGGTCTTGATTTTTTTCCACAACGGTTTTCCCTTGTTTTTCCTGTGTTGTCCTTATATTTACAACATCTATAAAATCTGTTGTAATTTGTATTAAGTGAATCATAAATAGAAATTTACAATTTGGAAATGTTTGAAACTTTAACTCAACAAAAACCATCATCACAATATTATCATCATCTTCACTGATCGATCAACATAACCTAAAGTTCAATACGAAGATTAAAATAATCATTAAAAAATAAGTAAATGTCAATTATTCGCAACAGAAATTTCACTCAACAACAACGGTTATTAACTGTAGTGGAAGATGGTATTGTCGTAGATCCCCTCAACCACAACAGTTATTAACCATTGTCGAAGAAAACAACGACAACGGTTTTTAGAACGGTAAGCCAAATGATGTATATGTGTGTGCGTTACAATGCATGCACAATGGTTGATAACCGTTGTGCTTGTGATTAAAGACTATGGTGGGAAAACAGTTATTAACCGTTGTGGAAGATAATAATGACAACGGTTGGGACAACGGTTTTCCTACTTGTTGTATGCTCAACACTCATTCACAACACATGTACAACATTTTTTATCTGTTGTTGTTGTATTACTAGACTTTACAACAGATTTTAACCGTTGTCGAAGAGGTTAACGACAACAGTTGGCACAACGGTTTTCCTACGTGTTGTATGCTAAACACTCATCTACAATGTATGCACAACGGTTTTTAACTGTTGTTGTTTTGTTATTTGACTTTCCCTCGGATTTTTGCCATTGTCGTTTATAATAACGACAACGGTTTGTACAACCGTTATTAACCATTGTGGTTTTGATTTTTTCCACAACTGGTTTTTTCCCTGTTTTTCCCGTGTTGTCCTTGTATTTACAACATCTATAAAATCTGTTGTAATTTGTATTAAGTGAATCATAAATAGAAAATATACAATTTGGAAATGTTTGAAACTTTAATTGCAACAAAAAACCATCATCACAATATAATCAACATCTTCACAGATCGATCAACATAACCTCCTCCTGCTACTAGGTAGGAGTTACAAAGTCTAGGTAGGAGTTACAAAGTCAAAATGATCTAGAAAACATGATAACTAATTCCCTATGATTTATGCACATATTTAAGGAGTTTAATTTTCAAAAAAAAAAAATCAAATTTATCTTTCCAATGCCATTACAAGGGGTATATAGTAAATGACTAAAATGGATTTAAAGAGTATATAGATGAACTACATATTTAGGATATAACAAAAAGAAATATAAGCTTAATTATATAGAATTGGAACGAAGCGTGTATTATAATAAAAAAGGGCAGTAATTTATATTATGCTTTATATAAAGCATATTGGTGCTGGTAAACATATAGTAAAAAAACAGTAAATATTCGTAATTATGTATCTGCTATTAAAGATGCTACCCTAACCCTAACTTTGAGGGCCTTTTTCAAAAGAATCGCTATATATAATGATTAATGAAAAGAATTGGAATGGTGCATGAACATTTTATCCTTTTGGGAAAAGCTGGACATGAGAGAATTGTACGTTGTCCATTTGTTTAATTCATAATGATTAATGATACAATGTTAACTGACATTAGTATTGAATATTATATATATATATATATATTTATATGTGTGCGCGTGCGTCTATAATACATAAACACGAAAACTTGTGTGAGACGATCTCACGTAATGTTTCTGCATAATGTTTTCGTAAGACGTATCCTTTTAACCCATGATTAATCAAACTCATTTCCATTAATTTACATATGAATAGTAAAATGTGAATGGTGGGTTGACCCGTCTCACGAAACATGATTCGTGAGATGGTCTCACATAAGACTTACTCATTCATAAAACACAATAATTTCAAAAACATATATAACTTGGAGCATTTATAATCTCTGGGTGTGACATGTGACAATTAATTGCAACGCATTGGTGTTTTGTGAAACCTAAACTTAGGAAGTTTCACTAATGTGGAATCTAGGCCTGTATACAGAATCTGTTTGGATTGGGCCTTTTGACAAGGATAGTAAGAACCAGCCCAGCCCACTTGCATGCTTCTCTCATACACAATTTATTGACCATACTGCACACTAAGTCCCCAATCCCCTCGCCACATATATAGAAATTGAATCATCTATTCTAAGTTGGTGTTTCATCTTATATTTCATTATTTTTAATTGATGATAACAAATGTATATTGGTGATATCATGGTTGCAGAAGATGGAAATCGCTAGTCGTGCTTTTTCCGAGCGACTAGCGCATAGGGCTACTAGGCGCCATTGAATTATTATTATTATTATTATTATTACCACTTTGGCATGACCTGTATATATACACAATTATCTCTAAAAAATTGAAAAATATAGAGAATATCGTTCTAATTATAATAAATTTTACTCAAATGCTCAAACACACATCAAATTCAAAATAATGCGTATTAAATTATTAACCACCATCTACCAAATAAACAAATAATCAGTTTGGTCTTCAATGTTATTATAATTATAATTATGATTCATTTGAATTGATCTGCTACGGAATTTATAAAGTAAGAGAAACAAAAAAAATTTGGGTTAAGTGACTAAACCAACTAGGCCGACTAGACCGCCTAGGCACCAATAAATATCAAAAATGAATTTCAACAAAAGTTGGATCGGCTAGCTGTCAACTAGAGACTAGGCACCGACTAGTCGGCCGACTGAACCGATATTTACAAATACTGGGTGATGTCATTGTTGGTCCCAAGTGACAGTAAGCTTAGAGGGGGTGAATAAGCCTACTCAATTATCAAACTTTTTCTTTAAAACAAAATGATAAGGCACTCAGGCAGGTAGCTATAGAGCTTACTATCCTGGAGGTTACTGCTTAAGCAGTTAACTTTAGTGAACTTAGTGAAAAATGAGTTTTATGCACAACGGAAAATTAATCTTTTAAGCAAAGCGTTTTTTTTTCAGAAAACAGTTGGTATGCTTATGAGAGATATGCCGCAAGCAAAGCAACTAAGCAAGATATAAAATGTGAACAACAGTAAGCTAAACAGAAAGATAAACACAATAGTTTATAAAGGTTCAAGGGTGGAGTAATCCCTCTACGTCCTCTCTACTCCTTCACAATGAGGAACTTTGTTAAGTAAAATGGTTGATTTACACAAGCCTCGCTTATACAACCTAAACCTAACAAGAACTGTCAGTCAATCCCACACAGGGTTACTGCACAGTGACCAAACTCAACTAGCCCACACAGAGCTCTTGTTCTTCTACTAAGAACACAAGTACTTGATCAAGAACAGCCTCCAATCAAGTAACTCCTAACAGTCTAAGAAAAATACAGGGTTTTTCTTTTCAACAACACAGGCAGCAAGCTTAAGATAAAAGACTCTTTAAGCTGAAGGTAGTTTGCAGCTAGACCGGACTTGAAACTTCTAGATATTGAATAACTTTGAATGCTTGAACGTTTGATTCGTGAGAGTTTCAGGTTTCAAGTTTATCGAGTTGGTTATATTCTTGAAGTCTCAGTTTTCTTCTATTTATCGGTGATGAGAAATCTACCCGTTGGAGAGAGAGCATCTTTCTTCGCATCATGCATAGGGCGACGTGGCCTCTTCTGATTACTCTGTACAAAGTTGTTGAGATCGTACGTCTTTGTTGCTGCAATCGCCATACACAGTCTGACATTTCTTCAGACTCTTTTTTGCTTTATTACGTGGCACCTTTTGATTGGATGAGTTTACGGTTGTGCCTAACTTAAACCTCGTACACGTATTCCGAGGTAACTGCTTCTGAAAAGGTTGTTGATGCTTCCTGGTTCTTCAGTCGCCTTAGTTTACTTGTCTTTCATTCAGCTAGCTTACTCAACATCCTTTTACAGTGAACGTCCAGTATTCTTCCTAGCATCCTGCTGCAGTGACTTGTACTTTAGTCATTTTAAGCTTTCTTTATGCAGCAAGGTCTTTATTTTTTCTTTAAGCTTTAAGTCTTGATCTTCAAGCCTCCTGATCCTATACTTAGAATTTTACAACAGAATCTAAATACATAGGATCATAGGCCCTAATCTATTACATGTTTTGTCTTCATCAAAATCTATACAAAGTTCCTTACAATTTTCCCCTTTTTGATGATGACAAAACTCCTTTAAGAGGATCAAAGACTTATCCAAATTTTATTTAAGGATAATGAACTTGTATAAGAGCTAATAAGGTAGTAACCATCATAAGACAGAGAAACAATAAAGTATCAGAGCAAAAGCTAAGCATAAGTTCACAAGTAGTGAGCTTTTCAGAACAGAATGTTAGTTTTATCGAGATCCTAAATCAGGAAGGTATCAAAGCATGACAAAATAAAACTAAGCAAAGAGATACAAGGAGAGATAACATTATGCAGTAAGCAGGAAGTAGAGAGATCAGGTTCTTTTCAACCAGGTTGCTCTTGATCTTCTTTCGTTGCGGGAACCTTTCCACCAGTTCATTATGGATTCCTGGTAGGTCGGCTCCATCATCCTCCTCATTTCTAGGGTCTCATCGTACCTTAACCAAAAATCCTCATGAAAAGAAATTATTTCTCCTTTTTTCCATTCGGCTCTTCAGTCTCATCTGGATTGGAAGTACACATCTGCTGGCAAAGTTTCTGAAGCATTGGAGTCCCTCTCTATGAGTTCTTCTTTTGATTATGATGCATTCCTTGCACAGCTTGATATAGTACTTCAGGTACTCAGCCCGCTTGTGATTCTCGATTTGAAGATAGCTTGGATTGGTGTCAATAGGCAGATTGATCTCAGGATGCTGCCACTCTTGAAATCTTGAGCTTTTGACATCCGAGCTCCCATCAAGGAAAATGATTAAGGATTTTGGTGTCTCTCTTTCTCGCTCTGCCAATCCTTCAAGATCAGGTTGCTTCTGAGACGGAAATAATCTTGTAAGGCTTGTTTGGGCCTACTTTAGAATATTCTCGTCAGAAGCCTTAAACATCTCCTCGATCCTTCTTCTCTTCTCCTCCCTTTCATCATGCCCTCTGCGTAGACCAGGATGAACTTCTGAGATAACATCAGACTTTCTCTTTGTTGATCTGCTATCTGAGTGTCCTCCTCTAGATCCTCCTCCTTGGCCTTCTCCATCTCCTCCAGTATCCTTTCTAGGCATAATGGCCAGTTGTCTGCATGAGGAAGGATCCTACTGCCTCCTCTGCTCGATCCTCTTTGCTGTATTTTTCCCCTTTTTATCATCATCATATTCCGAGCCTACTCAAAACCTTATCATTAAATGCATACTGGTCAAGATGTCAGTATGATCCTCTAAGGTTTGCTTCTGCAGGCTCTGTGTTAGCAGCCTGTTCTGTTGCGGCCTCCTCTGCAATCATCTCACCATGATTCACAGGATCCTCAGAAATTACTCCCTCCATCTCCATTGGAGTAATTTCCTCAGCCGTCTTATTTTCCTCCACTGGTGCCTGTTCTTCTAAAGTTACTGGCACGGAGGTTTCTTCAACAGTTGTTGCTTGAAGTGTTTCTTATAAAACGGCAGCTACTGCAAGAACTTCCAACTTTTCAGCCTCTGGAGTAGTTGGTGGCTCCATCATCGGTGAGACAACATTCTCGAAGGTGACAGGAGCATCCTGATGAACAGGGATGGTTCCTGCGACATCTGAGTCTTCCACCTCCTCATCAGGAAGGGTCTCAATGTCCACCAGTTGACTAAATGCCCCGCTGGATTCATCTTTAGATGCAGGTGGTGAAGGCATCCTCTGACGAATTGGTTGAACAAATAGAGGTTGCTCAGAGGTCGTTGTTCCACAAGAGGAACCTTCACCTGGCTGGATGGGCAGGGGTCTATCTCTCATCCTAGTCTCCACTAAACTGGCATCCAAAGCCTGTTTCAACATCCTTTCCTCCGCCTTATCTACTCCAAACGCCTCCGCCTCATCTACTCCAAAAGCCTCCACCTGCTTTTCTACGAAGCCCACGTCATCGTCGGCTTTAACCTGATCAGCAGCAGCCTCCAGGATAATATCATCCTTGAAGTAATCAGGTTGCTCGATGGGCTTCTTCCCTTCATTGTCCTTAGGGAAGGTGGGGGCAGTTCTAGAAGTGCAGCTTGCTTCCTCTTTTCTGAAATGGCAGCAAACCGCAACTCTGCCTCCATATTATACTGATACTCCCGCTACTTTCTCCTATGCAGCCCCTTGAGGAAGCCAATCTCCTGTGTCTTTTCCTCCTTAATATTCTCCACTTCCACCCAAATCAGCGCCCACTCCTCCTCAGCGATCAAATCCGACCATTGGATAATATCCTGGCATGGAAGGTGCCTGTACTCCCACCAGGTTATGAAGCGATCCCACAGCTTCTTAAACCCGATCTTCATTTAGGACCACTTCAATGTCATCATCCTCTTTATCCACTTCCCCCTCTAAACTTAATTGCTCCTTCAGCTGAGCAGTGACCTTCTGTATAGTGGTGAGAATCTCAGATTCAACATCTTTCTTCTTGCTCGGGGGAGCAGGAAGAGGTAACATCACCATAGGGTGGTGATGCAGGTGCATCATCATCTGAAATTCTCAGCTTCTCTTCACAGCCTGCTTTACCCTCAGCCTCACACTCCGAGCCTTCTTCTGCTCCTGAGGTGTGGAAACAGTAGCCGTTGAAGCCTCCCCTTCTGACGAGTTATTCTTATCTGGTTTCCCCTAAGTCTCTTTCTCCTTCACCTCAGTAAACTTCCTGGTTACTGGAGAGACTTTGGTGCCATTCTTGGCAAAGATTCTGCCATACCCTATGAACTTGTCCTTTTGAATACTATTGGTCCTAAGTGGCAGTAGGCTTACAGGGATGGGGTGAATAAGTCTACTCAATTTTCAGACTTTTTCCTTTCTAAAGGCTTAGATTCAGAATCAGTAACCTTTTGGGAGGTTGCTTTTGAGTTATCAGAGTTATATTGCGGAATCTTTCTTTCATTGAAAACACAAGTATACAAGATGTGCATCTAATATAGAATATGCAAGGAGAAAGGTAAGCACAAACATACGCATAGATATACAGAGGTTCGAATGTGGAGAAATCCTTCTACATCCTCTCTGCCTATTCTCAAGAGGGAACATTTGTTAATCTTGTTGAATTACATAGACTTATCTATTACAACACAGTCTTAACAAGTAAGTAGCAAACCTATCCACAGTTGCTTGCCTACTCTCATATTTGACCCACACAAGATCCTATCTGACCCACTCAGGATCCTTACTTTCTTCTTTTGGGTTAGTTTTCTCTCAGGAATCTAAACTTTCCGATAATTGTGATAGTAGTAGTTTGTTCCTTTAAGACATTTGTCAGTAAGCCTAGGATAAAAACGAGGTTAGGTGTGTGCAGGTGTTTACCTACTGTATCTCTCTGGAGTATGAACTCCTTTAGATATAGATAAGATAAATTTTGATACAAGTAAGGTAGAAGGTTTTCTTCCCTTTCAGAGTTGCTACTGTCTGCTTGGTTCCTACAGTAAATGTTAGGTTGCTACAAACATCTTACATCACTCTTATATCTATTGGGTTCCATCGAGGGTTTTATTTCCCTTGCCTATTGAGTTACCTTGGTTTGTACTATAAGTTCCCCCTTACTTTATGATTGTCTCTTTAAGAAGAAGGGTCACTTTCAGTACAAATTTAGGTACTCCTAAGGTTTCTACATTAGTAGGTGAAACTTCATTTTTGGAAATCATCGTATAGGCTTCCCTCTTCATGTTCAAGTCACGTGACCAAAAATTTTCAAGCCTGTTATCTTCTACCCTCAGAATTTGAGCTGAAGATTCTTTTATTTGGCTTTCTTGAGTTTTAAAACGCTCAGGATCACTTGAACTTTTAACCAAATATAGATATTCGGAGCTATCTTGACATAGGATATATAAGAACAAAATTTAGAAAAAGGTACCTTGTCATCGTCGTTCTCTTCTTAAGAGATGGCTTATCGAGTAGACTCTTGCTTCCTTTTGAAGAGTGGACTGTTTGACAGAGTGTGCTTCTCATCTCACTCCTTCACTTGACTTCTTCAGCACTTTCTTTCAAGGTTACTATCTTCTCATCGCTGTTGTCTAGAGGCTCCAGTATGATCCATACTCCCAGCTTTACTTTGTAACATCATTCTTATGTCCAAGCTTCATAATCAGCAGCTTGTTTGACTTGTTGATCTGCTCTGTTCTTTTTCTAATAGAAGTTTGCTCCTCATGCACAATTTCCTGCTTAATAGCCTCTTTCTCGAGCATAGCCTGCTGTTCACCAGATTCCTGCTCCTGAGTAGCTTTACTTTACAACTCAGCCTACTCTTCTAAATTCTTCATAGCGGCTGTTGTATTCACATCAGTCATACATTTTAAGGACGGCATGTGATGCTTCTGGTCACATGTGTTTATGATGTGAGAGAGAGAGGGAGGGGTGTTTTAAATGACGGGATCTAGATAGATGACCAAAACAAATTATTCTAAATCCAACTTGCTCTGTTACCATTTGTTGGTCCCAAGTGGCAGTAGGATTAGAGGGGGGGTGAATAAGCCTACTCAATTTTCTGACTTTTTCCTTTCTAAAGGCTTAGGTTCAGAATCAGTAACCTTTTGGGAGGTTACTTTTGAGTTATTAGAGTTATATTACGGAATCTTTCTTTCATTGAAAACACAAGTATAGAAGATGTGCATCTAATATAGGATATGCGGTTAGAAAGGTAAGCACAAACATATGTATAGATATACAGAGGTTCGAAAGTGGAGTAATTCGTCTACATCCTCTCTGCCTCTTCTCAAGAGGGAACATTTGTTAATCTTGTTGAATTACATAGACCTATCTATTACAACACAGTCTTAACAAGTAAGTAGCAATTCTATCCACAACTGCTTGTCTACTCTCCTATCTGACCCATACAGGATCCTACCTGACCCACTCAGGATCCTTACTTTCTTCTTCAGAAAGTGAACAGCTTATCAGGACCCTAGTCCTAGCACTAAGCACTCCGAGACAGTCCTTAAAAGGTTTGTCTTCTCCTTCAACTGGATGCAGCAAGCTTTGGCTTCTTTGGCAGGTTGCTCTGCTGTTGCTTGCTGCAAGAGTGAATGACTAAGTAATATAGCATTTCTGGGGTTTAGAGTGTTTTGAGTTTTCTTCTCTTCTTTTGATCTTCTATACACTCTTTTCTCTTTTCTTCTTTTTATTCTTCTTCATTCCCCCACTTGCTCTCTTTTCTTCTATACGTTCTTCCCCTTCCTTCTTACTCTCTTCAGTCTTCTATTTATAGATGTAGGAAATCTACCCGTTGAAGGTGGGTAGGTTCCTAGCATTTAATGCGTCGTTCTCTTTTTGATACACGTCAGGTTTTTGCTTTCCACGTGTCTTCATTTGATTAGCTCTGTTCCTTTTCTCTCTACCGGTAACTTTGAGCTTCATTCCCATGCTTGCTTTGTAGCTTCCTTCTCGTACTTGATTTGGAGCTTCTTTCCTAGACTTGCTCTGTCTGGTGGCTTGAAGCTTCTGTAGCTTGCAGCTTTGCAGTATGCTTTGGCATGGTCTCTACCAGGTAGCTTTCTGCTTTGAAGTATGCTTTGGTATGGTCTCTTCCAGGTAGCTTCCTGCAGTAAGAAGTATCCTTTTTAGTTTACCGGATTCCTTTCACCATTCTCTGCAGTATCCTTTCTTTCAAGCTTTCTCTGTCGTATCTTCCTACAGTAACCTCGTTGCAGTAACCTTATATGATAGGTTATGCTTATTGATAGAGAGTTACTTTTCTACGATTTTGTCTCATCAAAACATGCTCAAATATATTCTAACACTTACCCTTTGACAGGTTACAACATATATACCATAAGATGGTATTGATTATGAGTCCATAGGTTGGCTTGCCAACATTCTTCTCCACCTTCTCCTTGAGCCTGTTGAAGACATACTCAACCCAGTTCACCTCCTCCATTTCCATCAGTGCCATCATCATCATGTACCTCAGGTTAGTACACTTATTGAAGGAACCTGACCGGTTCTCGATGATATGACAGCAGATATCATGGAGCATCTAATACTCTACCTAGAAGAGCTTCTTGTTGCAGCTCTTGTTCAGAGTCCACAGGCCCTCGGAGCCTATGAATCCACTTCCAGTATTCTTCCACCGTATCATCTCCATAGATGGCCAGGTCACTGCCACTCATCCCTTCAGTGGGAAACTGAAAGATCTTCCCTAGGACACTGGCAGTCAGGTCGAACGTCTTGTCTCCCATCTTGGATACAATCTTCGTCTTGTCCTAAGACACCTCTGCATTGGCATAGAAGTGTCTGACAAGGTCCTCGCAGTAGGGCTCCTTGTAGTTTGAGCAGAAACCCAACACCTTCGACTGGTGAAGGCCATTGAGGATCATCTGCATGAGGTCAGTGGAGTGACCTTCATCCCTGATGGTTTTTAGTAGGATCTTCTCATCGATGAGATGACCATCCATAACTTGCGAGTTTTTGGGTGACATTTGAGTAGTAGGAGGGAAAGAGAGATTCTGCAAAGAGCACAGAGAAAGCACAAACAAATTGCTAGGTTACGGAAAGAGAGATTCTGCAAAGAGCACAGAGAAAGCACAAACAAATTGCTAGGTTACTGTTTGAAGAAAGTTTAAGAGAGAGATATGAGAGCGTAAAGGTTTTGAAAAAGTATAAAGTTCTTATTTGTAGGAAAATTCTATGTGTTTTGATCAAGGGCTGAGATTAATTCAGAATATGAATGGTTTAACATCCCGCGACTTTCAGATTCTTTTAGGGACTAAACTGTAAAAATCACCGTTTTTGCTGGGTAACTGGTTCAGATTTGATGCGCCACGTCTTGGGATTGGTAGTTTCTTCAAAACGTGCGCTTTTAAGGTTCCTGCGTGATGATTGTGATCCTAGTTGGCTCATGCTGATGTGTCCTTCAGTGAGCTTTGTTTACAACCTACATCAGCAGCTTAGTCAGGGACCTTCCTCAGTAACGTTTTTCATAGTTCTTTTTCAGTTTCCTAATATCTTTTCTTTCGAAGCTTCCTGACTTCTCCCTAAGCTGTAGGATGCTTTAAAAAAAGATACATTATGGAGAGTTAACTTAATTTAATAATGTCCAATTCATTTCTTAGAAAGGAAAATCTTGATTCACAAAGAGGGTTTGTAAATATATCAGTTAGCTGTTGATCAGTGTGAATCTTCTCCAGTGAGATATCCTTCTTTTCCACATGGTCTCTGATGAAGTGGTGTCGAATGTCGATGTGCTTTGTTCTTGAGTGGAAGACAGGATTGTGTGTAATTGCTATTGCACTTGTATTGTCACACATGATTAGAGTTTCCTTCTCAGTGATGTCGTAGTCTCGAAGTTGTTGCTGAATCCATAGAATTTGTGCACAGCAGCTGCCTGCAGCAACATATTCAGCTTCAGCGGTTGAGGTTGCTATGGATGTTTGCTTCCTGCAGAATCAGGATACTAGGCGATTTCCAAGCATTTGACAGGTTCCGCTAGTACTCTTCCTATCAATTTTGCAACCTGCAAAATCAGAGTCAGTATACCCGATTAGTTTAATTCCTCCATCTTTAGGATACCACAAGCCTACTTCCTGGGTTCCTTTTAAGTATCTGATTATCCTTTTTGCTGCTGTAAGATGAGACTCCTTTGGAGCAACTTGATATCTTACACACATGATGTCTGGCCTGCTTGCAGTGAGGTAGAGCAATGACCCTATCAGTCTCCTATACTTGGTGATGTCAATTGTCTTCACTACTTTGTCTTTGTCTAAACTTCCTGATGTTAGCATTGGAATGCTTACTGTACCAGCATTCTCCATTCCAAACTTCTTGATCAGCTCATTTGTATACTTCATTTGATTAATGAAGGTTTCTTAATCAAGCTGTCTGACTTGCAATCTAAGGAAGAAACTTAATTCTACCATCATACTCATCTCAAATTTTTCATTAGGTTGGAGAACTTCCTACATAACTCTTTGTTGGTTGATCCGAAGATGATGTCATCTACATATATTTGGACAAGCAGGATGCTATCACCATCCTGGATCCTGAACAGGGTCTTATCCACCTTTCCCTTCTTGAATCCATTATCCAGCAGGTACTTTGACAGAGTGTCATACCATGCCCTAGGTGTCTACTAAAGTCTATAAAGAGCTTTTCTCAACCTGTAGACCATCATGTCAGCATTCTCTTCAAATCCAGGAGGTTGTTTACCAATATCCCATTCAGAAACGAACTCTTCACATCCATTTGATAAACAGTGAGGTTCTTATGAGCTGTATAATCTAGAAAGATCCTGATTGCTTCAAGCCTGACCAATGGAGCAAAGGTTTCATTAAAATCAATGTCCTCTTCCTGGGAGTATCCTTTTGCTACTAGTCTGGCCTTGTTCCATACAACTTGTCCTTCTTCATCTAGCTTGTTTTTTAACACCCACTTAGTTCCAATAACTCCTTGATGAGTAGGCCTAGGAACCAGGTACCAAACTTGGTTCCTTTCAAATCCATCCATTAAATTCTTCATGCATGGCTTGTACCTAGTTAGTATCCTCCAGAGCTTCCTCAGGGTGTTTGGGTTCTACTTGTGATATGTAGCAGGCAAACATGGCTTCGTGTGGATTTGATCTTCTTGTCCTCACTCCAGAGGTGGAATCTCCTATGATTAGGTCTCTAGGGATGATCTCTGAGCCATCCTCTTCTTGCTTCATTAGCTTGCTGAGGTTGTTTTCAGGTATGTCCAATTGTACTTCTAGTTGAATCCCTTCAGGATTGTAAACCTCCATTTGTACTTCAGTTGGGTTTTGATTGATATTTGTAGGCTGATCTTCTTTAGGTTCTTGATTGTCTTCAGGTTCCTGTGTCTGAGTAGGTACCTGCAAGATAGGATTCTGTTGGGTCTAGAATGGTGGAATTCCAGCCTTACTGCAATATGGTTCATCAAAGACCACATGTACAGATTCCTCCACAACAAGTGTTCTCTTGTAGAAGATTATGAAGACTTTGCTTACCGATGAGTATCTTTAGAATACCCCTTCATCTGATTTGGCATCGAAGGTCTTGAGATACTCCTTTCAATTGTTGAGCACGAAGCACCTGCATCCAAAGATGTGTAAGTAAGCTATATTGGGAGAGTAACCATACCATAGCTCATAGGGAGTTTTGCTCAGATCCTTGTTGATCACGCATCTGTTCTGTGTGTAGCATGTTGTGTTGGTTGCTTCTGTCCAAAATCTCTTAGGTAGCTCAGCTTCGGCTAACATCGTCCTGGTAGCTTCCTTCAGGGTCCTATTCCGTCTTTCAGCAACTCCATTCTGCTGAGGTGTCCTGGCCGCTGAGTATTCATGTCTGATTCCATTATTCAAGCAGTAGGCTTTAATGAATTTGTTGGTAAATTTCGTTCCTCTATCTGTTCTAATTTTTATTATGCTCAGGCTCTTCTCGGTCTGCAGCCTCCTCAGGAACTCTGGCAGACGTTGCTGAGTATCCGACTTCTTAGCAATGAAAAATCACCTAAGTGAACCTTGAGTAGTCATCTACTACTACTAAGGTGTATTTCTTCCCAGATATGCTAATCGGTTCAATTGGCCCGAAAAGATCCATGCATGTGTAGCATATCCAGTATTCTATCTGTGGATCGGTGGGTTTTGTTCTTGAAGGAGCTTTTTACTTGCTTCCCTTTCTGGCATGTTCCACAAATAGCCTCTTTTGTATAGACCATGTCAGGTAGTCCTCTGACTAGTCCTTTCCTTGCTAGCTTGTTTATAGTTTTGAAATTCAGGTGGCTCATCCTCTTGTGTCACAGCCAGCTAGCTCCACGTGTTCCATTGGCTATGAAACAGGTAGTTGTAGTCACTGATTCCCAATCAACAACAAAGATATTCCCTTTTCTTGTTCCAGTGAGCTTATCCTCCTGAGTTTTGTTGTCCTTGATCAGGCACTTATTGAGGTTGAACTCCACGCAGTAGCCTTTATCACAAAATTGGCTTATACTTAAAAGATTGTACTTCAAGCCTTCTACATGTGACACTTCCTTGATACAAGTATTTACTTTAATCAGGTCATCAGTGCCCTTTGTGCTTCCCTTGGAATTGTCTCCAAATATAACTTTGGGTCCTTTGGAAGCTTTGAAGTTGATCAAGCTCCTCTGGTTCCCTGTCATGTGATTGGAGCAGCCGCTATCAATATACCATATGTCCTTGCTGCTTCCTGCCACATGTTCCTGCAATCAAAGGAAAATTACTTCTTTTTAGATACCCATATGAGTACGGGTCCTTTTTGTTAGATTCCATTATCTTCTTAGGAACCCATACTTGTCTTATAACAATTGTCTTAATATAAATCTTTTTGGTTCCTATATCCTTATGATACTATATTTGTCTTCTAGGAACATAGGTTCTTTTAGGTTTAGACATGTATGTCTTTGGCATATATGAAGGTTGAGATCTCTTACCCTTTCTAGGTTGTTGTCCATAACTAGTGCTTCCAGCAAACTTAGGTTAATGGAGCCAGCTTCTGACAGGCTCACTGCCATGGGTCACTGTAAGGGGTCTCTTGCCCTTTCCTACAAAGCTTCCTGCATTTCTGCTTGCAGTTCCCCCTAAGTTAGGTAGCTCATTTTTATGAGGGACAACTGCAGGCACAAATGTAGGTGCCTTTGAGGTGCTAGTTGTTGAAGTGAAAGCCTCTCTACAGTAACCTATACCAGCATGATCCTTCGGACTCCTTTGAATGTTTAACATTGCATCTAAGTCTTTTGAGGATTTGTTGAAGGTATTTACAGTTTCAGTGAGGACCTTCTTCTCGCTTTCTAGCTTAGTGACTTGCAAATTAAGCTTACTGACTTCAGCTTTGAGGTCACTGCATACTTGGCTTTTTAATTTTTCAATGGCCAATAGTCTTTCAAGCGAAGCATGCTCACTCTTAAGCTTTATATTTTCTTGCTTCAGCTCCTCATGGGTTGAGGTAATTTGCTCAAAGTCACTCATGATTTGCCTAAAAGCCACTACAACAAAAAAGTTCAAGGACAACACTATAACGACAACATTTTTAAGCATAAACTGTTGTGGTTTTGAAATTTACAACACTTTTTGCTTAAAGTGTTGAGAAAGATTTTTTTTTTTTTACACAAAGACATCACTTTAACAACAATTTTACGGAAGTGTTGTCTTTGGGCGTGTTTTTATTTCTGCCAATGACAACACTTTTAGAGAAGTGATGTCTTTGGGCGTGCTTTTTTTCTGCCAATGACAACACTTTTAGAGAAGTGTTGTCTTTGGGCGTGTTTTTTTCTGTCAATGACAACAGTTTTAGAGAAGTGTTGTCTTTGAGCTCCATTTCTTAGACAAATAACAACATTTCTTACAAGTGTTGTCTTTAAGCATACTCTTTTTATTATGGCAACACTTAAAAAGTGTTATCTTTTAATTATAAGTACATCATTTTTTGAAATGTGGAAAATTGATGTACAAATGATGTCTTACCTTTTCCAAAATAACTGTTAATATTTATAAATTACAATTATATATTAATAATGTTGATCTATAATTTTATCGTTATTTTTTATGTTATTATTATGATTCAAAGTGATTGTTTTTTAACTTTGCTTTATTTTTTAATTCTTAAGAAATTAATTTTGCATAATGCTAAATTTATATTGAAATTGATGTATTACCTGTTCAAAATAATTATTAATAATTAAGTATTATAATTATATTTGAGGTATATACTAATACATATTTATTGTTATTTTTTATTATTATTATGATTAAAATTTCCTTATCTTTTTCATGTTTGGTTTATCAAATACTGATGATGTTGTTGAATCTTAACTTTTAATGGTGAGATTTTTTTTATTGATATTATTTAATCATTAATATTGAGAGTAAATTATTGTTTATTCATATTTAAACTTTTGAATGGTGATAAGTTGATTTACTAATTTTTGGTAGATAATATAATTCATCATCAGACGGACCTTTTATAAAGCAAACGTGTCAGTCAAGTCATGCGCGAAAAAAATAAGAAAATTGGAGGTCTATCTTTTTCACTTTATATATATATATATATATATATTAGATAATAAATAAAGTAATGTACATCTTTGGTCTAGTGGTACTTGAGTTGCTTTCATATATGTGGACAAGGGTTCAAATCTCAGTGGTGGCAACATATTATTGTGAAGTGAATTGTTTTATATGACAAGAACAACAACACTTTGGAAATCCCAGTGGTGGCAGCATTATTATTGTGAATTGTTTTATACGACTAGAACAACAACACTTCCAAAGTGTTGTCTATGTTTCATATTTTCTATATAAAAGATAACAATTAGCATATACATCGACAACACTTTACATAACAGTTAGCATATACATCGACAACACTTTACATAACAGTTAACATATACATCGACAACACTTTTAAAGTGTTGTCGATGAGTAATCAACAACACGTGCGTGTGTCAGGAGTGTGGCGCATCAATGATGGAAATATGTCTACCTTCAACGGGCAGATTTCTACAACCTATAAAGAGGAGGACTGAAGACTGAAAGTGTCTGAGAGAAAGCGCAAAAGCGCAAGAGAGAAGAAGTGAGCACATCAAAATATCCAAGCTCACAAGAGAGAAGCGCAAAAGAAAAGAGAAGAGCTTAAAAGAGAGAAGCGCAGAAAGAGGGGGAAGCCTTAGAAAAGAGAGTGTTCAAACAGAGCAGATGAAAAGAAAAGCTCGAACACTCTACACCCCAAGAAGACGCACACTCAGTCTACCAGTCGAGAAGCAAGCTTCAGCAGATCAGTCTGCAAACGGAGGCCAAGCTTGCTGCACCCAGTTGAAGAAGAAGGAGATAAACCTCTCTCTAAGGTTGTCTCGGAGTACTCAGTGCGATGAGTAATGTCCTGCTGAGTTTACCACTTTCTAGGAGAGAAAGTGAGGACCCTAGGTGGGTAGTGTATGATCCTATGTGGGTCAAGGGAAAGTAGGCAAGCATCTGTATGAAGGCTTGCTACTTATTTGTTAAGGGTGGGTTGTTATAGATATGTCTATCTAAATCAACCAGCTTAACAAAGGTTCCCTCGTGAGTGGAGGAAGAGAGGACGTAGAAGAATTACTCCACCTTCGAACCTCTATACATCCTTGTATCTTTATCTGCTTACTGCACTTCATGTATACATGTATTCTCTCTGATAAGTTGCACATCTTCTACTCGGCTCTGTAATAAGCTTCCGCAAACCACTCTAATCAGTAACCTCCCAAAAGGTTACTGATATTAGAAGTGAACTAAAAGAGATAGAAGAAAAGTTGAAAAGAATGTAGGCTTATTCACCCCCCCTCCCTCTAAGCCTACCTACAGCAGTTTTGGGACCAACAAATAGTATCAGAGCAGTTGGACTATCCATCAGTTGATCTATCTGATACCAACAAGTGGTATCAATGGTCAATCACCGGTGAATTATTCATGCTTGCTCAATGGTCAATCTGATACCAACAAGTGGTATCAGAGCAGATGGATGAACAAAAGATCTAATCGATCTATCCAGATCCCATCTGTGAAAAAGCCTCTCTCAAAATCTCTCTCTCTCTCTTTCTCACCCTCACATCAAAGACCATTTCAATGCCTTTTGTTCTAAAAGGATATGATTGATGTGAAGACAAAAAAACAGCTAAAAGATGTAGAAAATCAAGCTGTGTTGAGAAGAAAAGATGTTTCTGAAGAGGAACAGCAAGCTACCAAAGAAGGAGCTACAGAGAAGGAAGCTGTATGGAAAGGACCAACATAGAGCTAATCAACTAAGAAGACATGTTGCTGAACATACAGAGGAAGCTTCAAGACTGCAGCAATGGACAAGCTAGCAACCATGGAGAAAAATGCTGAGGATGCCAAGCAAAGGAACAAGTAGAAGAAGTTCACTTCATCTATCTCCAGACAGAAACAAGAATGAAAGAGGACCTACTCTTTCAAAAGAACAATAATGACCAGGTACCTAGTTTCAATTATATACTCTTTACTTCTGGTCATAATCATGTCTATTCTGTCAAAGAACTCAAGTGACTATACTCTAAGATAATTGACTTTAAAATGTTGTCACCTGATTCTAATAATGAAAAATAAGAAGGAAGCATGCATGTTTATTTCTATATTATAATGCTTCACTTTCTCATGCAAAGCCTCAAAGTAACCTGGAACAGTACTGCTAGTAACCCCACATCTTAAAAGAGAAGACCATAAAGTAAGGGGGATCTTCCAGTACAAATCAAGGAAACTTTGAAGGCAAAAAGGTTAAAATCCTTGGAGTAACCCAAAAATGGGTATGCTGTAAAAAGTCTGCAACAAACCGAACTTTAAGCAGAACAGCACCTTCAAAAAAAAAAAATTCCTCATCCTTTACTGTTATCTATGCTCATCCTTTCATATCTAAACGAGTCCATACTCTAAAAGATATAGTAAGAAAACACCTGCACACACCTTGTTCTTAATCTCTAAAAATCTTGAAGAAGCCAAAACTTTCTCCGCAGCAACCATGGGCTGTAAAGAAGGTCTAAGCTTCTAAAAAATACTTAACTCAGAAGGACTCATAAGCATATGAGTACCTATACAAGATAAGTGTCTTGCAGGTACATCTAAAAGGTTAATGATTTTAGGGGGAACAATTGACAAATGACAAATTCTGATTATAGGATGCTGAACATTCGGTTGCTGGATACTAGGTCATGGGATAACAGGACGTTGTACACCAAGACACTAGACATCAAGCTACTAGATGTTAAGCTACTAGAAATCAGAACACTTGTCATTAAGTCAATATAAAAGGTAGAATGACTCAAAGAAAAAGATGAATTCTGACGAAAGAACGCTAGACACCAGGACATTGGATACTAAGTCGCTAGATAGCAGGATGCTGGACATCAGGATGCTAGATACCAGGCTAAATGGAGATTAGGTCGCTGGATGGTAGGACGCTAGATATAAGGATGCTAGATACCAGGGGCTGGATACTAGATCGCTGAACACTAGGTCGCTGGCCACCAGGACGCTAAATACCAGGATGCTGGACACTAGATCGCTGAACACCAGGTCGTTGGGTATCAGGATGCTAGACACCAATGAAATGGATACTAGGTTACTTGACATCAGAATTTATCATCAAATCATTGGAAAAGGGATCACTTGGAGGTTACAAGATAGAGCAATTACTGAAAATCCTCTCGGTAACGTGCACGCATATAAAGTGGATCACCTTTCCAGAAATAGACTATTTTTTCAAAACCCTAAAAGAATTCTAGCCGTGCGATCAAAAGAATCCAAATGTGGAGATCCAGCAGTTGACCACGTCAACTCATACAAAGGAGAAAAGACATAAAGATGTGGAAACTGTCAACACCTTTATTGGAAACCGGCGGAGCAGTTAATGAGATCTTGGAAGATCCAACTACAACAGGGAGTATCTCTATCCCAATAAATACATGCACTCTTTCTTCATTAAGCATTCATAAAGATATCATCTCTCTCTCATCCCTAAGCATAATGGCTCTAGATTGTTGGAAACCCTTCTCTTCATCCCTTTCTAAAGACACATTCTCTACAAATAATCAACCAAGCACACCCCAAATCACGTATATTCACCTTTCATGCTTGATACTCCCTAAGTAAACCCTTCTTAGAAGAGTTGATCTTCTGGCCTTCAACTCCCATCTCACTTGTCAAGAACTTGTACTCAAGTTCTTCTCTTCAAGGCAAGGGGATAGAGCTAGGAACCCCTCTCCAGCACCCCCAAAGCGTCATCTCATTGATGATGTTAAAATGGGGGAAGAAACTGTGAAGGGTCTTGGAAGATCAAAAGACTTCCAGAGGTGGAGAAAAAAAGATTTCACCTCTTCTATGAGATGAATTCTCTTTTGAGATGCAAGAGAATCAGAAGGAATGATAGTTGGAGGGATGAGTGGAGATTGAAGGAGAAGGAAAGGCGGCAGGAAGCTACTGGCGTCTGAACTTCTCTACTTCTTTACACACTTTCCTCAAACGAATTCCTTCTCTCTCTCTCACATCACCTCTCACACCTTCCAACAGCTCTCCCCTCTAGTCAAAGAAAACAAACTACTGGGAGCAGGTAACTGCATCAAGTGAGGGGGAAGGAAGGTAGAGAAGAAAGGAGTTAGCAGCAAACGAGGAAAAGAAAGAAAGAAAAGAGCAAGAAGAATAGAAGAATGAATTTAGATAGGATGTTTATTGTACTTTGCTTACTGCATTGTAATGTACATATTTTATCTTAATAAAATGTCTTCTGTTCTTCAAAAAGCTCATTCCTTGTGCCCTTTCTTTTATACTTATATGTGATTTGTGTATGAAAGTAGTATGCCCTATAATGCCTTACTTTAAATATGTTTTTTGTGCTTAAGACACTACAAGAAATTCTCTCATAGACTACACCCATAAGACATGTGTTTTGTCAAAAAACCCTTGTTGTAGCTGAAATTGGCGTTGTCGTAGATAAAACCGTTGTCGTAGACTGCAAAAATGCTCTCATAGACAAGGGTTTTTAGTTGGCGTTGTCATAGAGGTGAAGTCGTAGGGTAAAATTGAGACCTAAGACAACGGTGGTGACTTGAGGTTGTCGTAGAGGCGAAGTCTTAGGTTAAAATTGAGCTCTAAGACAACGCTTACGATATGAGGTTGTCGTAGAGACGTAGTTATTGTGCCCTAAGACAACACTTATGATACGAGGTTGTCGTAGAGATGTAGTCATTGTATCATAAGACAACGATAACTTTTTAGAATTATCGTAATATCATAATAGCGTTGTTGTAGACTAGTTAAATTAAATTTTTTTATTACATTTACATTACTTATAAAAATCTAAAAATTACTAAGGTAAATATTAACCCCAAATTGAAAACCCTAAATCCCTCCCTCCTCCCCAAGCCTCCGCCGCCGACATCGTTGTCGCCGCAGCGCCACCTCCAGCCTCACCGCCGCCTCCTCCTCACGCCTCCTCGGCCGTCATCGTCGCCGCCAGTGTCCCTCTCCGTCGCTGCCAATGTCATCGCCGCCTCCAGCCCTCTCCGCCGCTGCCAAGCCGCCATCTCGATCTGCCGTCGGGCCCGCTGCCGCGCCTCCTCCGCGTACGCCTTCTCCGCCATTGCCATCCTCAGCTGCTCCACCGCCTGCTCCTTCACCCTCGCCGCGCTAGGTTTCTCCACCGTCGAGCTGCTGCCCCGAGGCGAGCACCTGCTCCCCGCGATCTCGGTCCTCTCTCCGTTGATCTCCGACGAGCCGATGGAGAGCTGCAGCTGGGTCGAGTGGTCCTCGTCGATCTTCGTGGAGATGTTGACGCCGCAGCTGTCTTTGGTGAGAAGCTGCAGTTCCAGATTCGGCGGCCGTGAGTTTTTCTTGCCTCCTTCCGCCGCATTATTGATGAAGATCGAGTGGTCCACCGGAATCGGCAGGGCTATACCTTAGCTATATCTTCCTCCTCCCTACCGCCGCTGCCCCGCCTCTGTCCCTTGCCGTTGCTGCCCCCGCCTCCATACAGATTTACCCTCACCTCCTTTCTCTCCTTGTTTCTACTCCTTTTTAATCTCCCTTCATTTTCATCGCCCATTCTTCCATACAAATCTCCCCATTTTCATCTCTGTTAATCTCACCATTTTCTATTGTTTTTCTTTTTCGTTTTGGTACAGAAATCATCATCAATAGCTTCTTTAAGCGTTCCATGCCCCAAGGTCACGCCCATGGTGGCGTCCCGCCGTTGCGTCCCGCTGTTGTGTCGCTCCTGCTGCTGCCCCCACCGTCGCCGCCCCGTCACTGCCACTGTCTCACCGCCGTCTCTCCCTACTATTTGCAGGTTGCATAGTTTATCACTTGTAATTTTGGATGGTTAATAGATTATATTCAGATTATTACTTGTATGTTTTTCCATGTCAATAATATTATTTACAAAATCTAATGCTTTGTGAAATTAAAGTTACAGAATAGAAACTTTGAAAGTTTGGTGACTAATAGATTGATACACTACCTTTTCTCAATGGAAATTTAGAGACTTATTGTTGACTTAAAAAATGGTGCCAGTTGCCTGAGATTGAACATCTCTTCATTGGTATATAATTATTCTTTCATGGAATCTTATCTATGCATATCTTGTTGTAATTAGTCTTATTGTATTATTTCGTAGTGTTAGAAATGCCATTGATAATTTATTGAATAATCTGTTTAACTAATCCAATAGTTATCTAATTTATCAACTTGCCTTTCTGATGCATGAATCAGTTAATTCATGCTATTGGTAGCATTATGCCTAGTCGTGCTTTTTTATTATTTCAGTTAATCATGGACATGATAAATTTCTTAAGTTAATATGTTTCTGATTTCAGCAATGTATGGTACAAACCATGTTCTTGTTCTATCTGACTTCCCTCTAAGTACTCGAACAACTGACCTAGAGAAGGTGCTCGAGAAATTCAAAGATCGTTTTGTGATTCGATGGGTGAATGATACAACTGCACTTGCAATATTTAGAACACCATCTATTGGTAATGACAATTTCTTACCTATTGCTTTTGGTTTTGTTGGTTTCAAGAGACTGGAGTTATGAAATGAAAAACATCAGATCTTGTGCAAGGAAATCATAAATTGGCTTGGTTAATGTGATCTTCTTATGCAATTATGCTTTTACTTATATGGTATAATATGCACTTATTGTTTTTGGAGTGAATTAATCTCAACCCTGTCATTAGTTGAGTAAAATGGTTTCTTGCTGTGTAATTACTGTAGACTTTGGCCGTTTGATTTATTTGTATCCTGTACAAGTGAATGCTATTATGTAACTGGATTCTGATGAAAGATCCACCATTGATATATGATTAACAAGCTTATTGACAGCTAAGATGTGTTTATGTATTGACAGCTAATTTTTATTATTTTATTTATTTACTTGTTTTGTTTGTGTTCTTTGTTGTCAGAGGCATTTCGTCAAGCAGTTTGTGTTCTGTAACGAACTCTTGCGATCGATGGTATGTAAAGTTTCTTCCTTTTATTTTCTTTTTGGCATGTGTTTCTGTACAAACAACTGATACAAAGTAATGTTTTTTTTCACATTCTAAACATTCATGAGTCAATGATGATGATGTCGACTTGTTGGCATTTCAAACGCAAGTTTAATGGCAACTACACTCGATACTCGCTGACTATCCGCAACATAATATGTTTGTGTCATTGTTATTGTGTTGTAGGAAGAGGCTGGAAGCCCTGAATAAGGGAATGGAGAACAGAAAGATAGATGAATCAGTTAGAGAATCTACTACCAAGAAGAGGAGATGGTTCTTCTAGTCCAGTTATATATGATTAAAATCCCTCTTGTTATCACATAAATATGTTGTTGGATTAAGAAGAAACCATTATATTATTTGGATACTTTGGATTTACTTTTGGCTTTATCATGTGATTAATGGATTTACAATGAATGATATTTGTTGTATGGACTATTAGATGAATATTTTAATTTGATATGACTATATTTTGATTTTGTATATTTTGTTGAATTTTAATTTTTGTATATTTAGAATATCAGCCAATATATAATAATTGTAAAATGCAAAAGTAAAAGACAACACTAAAAGGACAACGGTTTAAAATTGTTGTCTTTATAGTCTACGACAACGGTTAAAAACCGTTGTGGTAGAGTCAAAGACAACGGCGGGACAACGGTTTTTAACCGTTGTCGTAAGTGTCTACGACAACGGTTAAAAACCGTTGTCTATGAGCGCATATTTGCAAACTGCCAACCTAAGACAACGGTTTTTAACCGTTGTCACGCCGTTGTCGTAGAGGTCTACGACAACGGTTAAAAATCGTTGTCTATGAGCGAAAATTTTCAGACCCTACGACAACACCACCTACGACAAGGGTTTTTTTTTGCTACGACAAGGGTTTTTAACCCTTGTCTATGAGCTTTTTTCTTGTAGTGAGAGGTTATATTCATTTGATCTTCTGTAAAGGTTTTGTCATCATCAAAAAGGGGGAAATTGTTGGATATATTTGTAGAATGTTTTGATGAGACAAATCCTTAAAGTAACTCTAAATATGCATAACCAATCTTAGGATACGTTACTACAATAAGAGTTACTACAGAAGATTAAAAGAAATAGAGAAAATGTCAAAAGGAATGATACTGAAGAGAATAGTTAAAAAGAATCTGGTGAACTAATAAGGATACTATTGACTTCGGGAAGCTACTGGAAGGGATGTCGCCAAAGAAGGATACAGCAAGACAGGAAGCTGCCTGAGAAGACCATGCCGAAAGCATACTGCAGGAGCAGCATGCTACAGACGCCTCAAGCCACCTGAAGGAGCAAGCCAGAAGAGGAAGCTCCAGAGTGAAGCAAGAGGAGGAAGCTGCAAAACAGGTATGGAGAGAAAAGTCAAAGTTACCGGTAGACACAAGAAGTTACCGGTAGAGAGAAAAGAGAAGAGGAGCCAACCAGAAGAAGACACGTAGAAAGCGAAAAGCTGGCGTGTGTCAGGAGTGCGGCGCATCAATGATGGAAATTTGTCTACCTTCAACGGGCAGATTTCGCAACCTATAAAAAGGAGGACTGAAGATTGAAAGTGTGTGAGAGAAAGCGCAAAAGCAAGAGAGAAGAAATGAGCACATCAAAATATCCAAGCTCACAAGAGAGAAGCGCAAAAGAAGAGAGAAGAGCTTAAAAGAGATAAGCGCAGAAAGAGGGGGAAGCCTTAGAAAATAGAGTGTTCAAACAGAGCAGATGAAAAGAATAAAAGCTCGAACACTCTTGTTGGATACATTTGTAGAATGTTTTGATGAGACAAATCCTTAAGAGTAACTCTAATATGCATAACCAATCTTAGGATAGGTTACTGCAATAGAGTTACTGCAGAAGATTAAAAGAAATAGAGAAATGTCAAATGGAAGGATACTGAAGACAAAGGTTATAAAGAATCGGATAAACTAACTAGGATACTATTGACTAACAGGAAGCAACTGGAAGAAAGGACCTCACCAAAGAAGGATGCAGCAAGCCAGGAAGCTACCTGAAAAGACCATGCCAAAAGCATACTGTACAGACAGCATGCTACAGAAGCCTCGAGCCACCAGAAGGAGCAAGCTGGAAGAGGAAGCTCCAGAGTGAAGCTAGAGGAGGAAACTACAAAAGCAGGCATGGACAGAAAGTCAAAGTTACAGGTAGACACAAGAAGTTACCGGTAGAGAGAAAAGAAAAGAGGAGCCGACCGGAAGAAGACACGTGGAAAGTGAAAAGCTGTCGTGTGTCAGGAGTGCGGCGCATCAATGTCAGAAATCTATCTACCTTCAACGGGCAGATTTCACAACCTATAAAGAGGAGGACTGAAGACTGAAATGGTGTGTGAGAGAAGCACAGAGTGTGCAAGTGAGAGAAGCACAGAATGTGCAAGAGAGAAGACGTGAGCACATCAGAATATCCAAGCTCACAGAGAGAAGCGCAAAAGAAGAGAGAAGAGCTTAAAAGAGAGAAGCGCAGAAAGAGGGAGAAATCCTTAGAGAAATGAGTGTTCAAAAAGAGCAGATGAAAAGAAAAAAAGCTCGAACACTCCACACCCCAAGAAGACACACACTCAGTCTACCAGTCAGCAGCAAGCTTCAGTAGAATCAGTTTGCATACGAAGGTCAAGCTTGCTGCACCCAGTTGAAGAAGAAGGAGATAAACCTCTCTAAAAGTTGTCTCGGAGTACTCAGTGTGAGGAGTAATGTCCTGCTGAGTTTACCACTTTCTAGGAGAGAAAGTGAGGACCCTAGGTGGGTAGAGTAGGATTCTGTGTGGATCAGGAAAGTAGGCAAGTAACTGTGTGAGAAGCTTGCTACTTACTTGTTAAGAGTGGGTTGTAATATATAGGTCTATGTAATTCAACCAGCTTAACAAAGGTTCCCTCCTGAGTGGAGGAAGAGAGGACATAGAAGGATTACTCCACCTTCGAACCTCTATACATCCTTGTGTCTTTATCTGCTTACTGCATTACATGCACACGTATACTCTCTCTTATAAAGCTGCACAATTTCTACTCGGCTTAGTATTAAGGTTCCGCAAACCACTCTAATCAGTAACCTCCCAAAAGGTTACTGATCTTAGAAGTGAGCCGAAAGAGTTAGAACAAGTTGAAAAACAAGATAGGCTTATTCACCCCCTCCCCCCTCTAAGCCTACCTACAGCAGTTCCGGGACCAACAAGTGGTATCAGAGCAGGTTGGATCATCCATCAACTAATCCATCTGATACCAACAAGTGGTATTAGAGCAGATGGATGAACAAAAGATCTAATCGATCTATCCAGATCCCATCTGTGAAAAAAGCCTCTCTTAAAATCTCTCTCTCTCTCTCTCTCTCTCTCTCTCTCTCTCACCCTCACATCAAAAGATCATTTCAATGCTTTTTTGCTCTAAAAAGGATATGATTGATATGAAGACAACAAACAGCTAAAAGATGTAGAAAATCAAGCTGTGTTGTGAAGAAAAGTTGTTTTTGAGGGGGAACAATAAGCTACAAAGAAGGAAGTTGTGCGAAGCTGAAGAAGAAGCTGATACAGCAATCAACAAGCAGCAAATCATGGAGGAAAACGACAAGGATGCCAAGCCAAGGAGTAAGAAGAAGAAGATCACTCCATCAACCAGATCAACCTCCAGACAGAAACAAGAATGAAAGAGGACCTACTCTTTTAAAAGAACAATGATGACCAAGTACCTCATTCTAATTCTATACTCTTTAATTCTGGTCATAATCGTGTCTTTTTCTGTCAAGGAATTCAAGTGACTATATTCTAAGATAATGGACTTTAAACAGTTGTCACTTGATTCTTTAAATGAGAAGGAAGCATGCATGCTTAGTTTTATATTATATTGCTTTATCTTCTCATGCAAAGCCTTAAAGTAACCTGAAATAGTACTGTTAGTAACCCCACATCTTAAAAGAGAAGACCATAAAGTAAGGGGAACTTCTAGTACAAATCCAGGAAACTTTGAAGGCAAAAAGGTTAAAATCCTTGGAGTAACCCAAACTGGGTATGTTGTAGAAAGTCTGCAACAAACTATCCTTCCATAATGAATTAAGCAGAACAGCAACTCTAGAAAAATAATAATAAAAAAATGAATATTTACTCTTGTCTATCATGCTATGCCTACAAACACTTGCACATACTATCACTGATTATTCTTTAAAAGGTCTTGAAGGAGCCGAAACTCTCTCTACAGCAATCATGGGTTGTAAAGATAGTCCAATCTTCTGAAGGAAAACCTAACTCAGAAGGACTCATACTTGTATGAGTACCTATACAAGGTAAGTGTTTTGCAGGTACATCTAAAGGGTTAATGATTTAGGGGGAACAATTGACAAAATGACAAATTTTGATTATAGGATGTTGAACATTCGGTTGCTAGATACTAGGTCATGGGATAACAGGACGCTGTACACCAAGACACTAGACATCGAGCTACTAGATGTTTAAGCTACTAAAAATCAGAACACTTGTCAATAAGTCAATAGAAAAGGTAGAAGGACTAAAATAAAAGATAAAGTTCTGACTAAAGGAAACGCTAGACACCAGAATATTGAATACTATGTCGCTGATAGCAGGATACTGGATATCAGGATGCTAGATACCAGGCTGACTGGAAATTAGGTCACTCGGTGGCAGGACGCTAGATATCAGGATGCTAGATACCAGGGAATGGAAACTAGATCGCTGGGCAACAGGACGCTAAATACCGAATAGCTGGATACTAGATCGCTGAATACCAGGTCGTTGTGTATCAGGACGCTAGATTTCAATATTCTGGATACTAGGTTACTTAAAGTCAGAACTTATCATCAAAACTGGATAAAGAGATCTCTTGGATAGAGCAGTTACTGAGAAAATATTTCTTGGTAACTTGCGTACATTTAAAGAATATCACATTTTCCAGAAATAGACTACCTTTTCAGAAACCTAAAAGCAACAATAGCCAAACGATCAAAAAAATCCAAGGGTGAAGATTCAGTCGCTGACCACAGACGCAATCAAATCAAGAGAAACGACATAAAGCTGTGAAAACTGTCAAAATCAGCCTTGGAAACCGGTAGAGCAGTTAATGAGATCTTTAAAGATCCAAACTGCAACAGGGAGTATTTCTATCCCTATAAATACATGCACTCTTATTCTTCATCAAGCATAAAAAGATGTCCTCTCTCTCTCTCTCTTTTATCCCTGCATATCATGGAACCCGATTGTTGGAAATCATTCTCTTCATCTCTTCCAAAAGACACATTCTCTGTAAATAATCAACCAAGCACACCCCAAATCACGTACAGTCACCCTTCATGCTTGATACTTGCTAAGCAAGTCTTTCTCAGAAGACTTAACCTTCTAATGTTCCTTCCTCACCTCAGATTCAAGGGTGTCTGAGGACTTACCCCTAGGATCTCCTCCTGAAGTCCGGAGGTTGAGTTGAGGGAATCCCTCTCCAGCGACCCCAGAGCTAAGCTCATTTTTTATGATGTCAAAAAGGGGAAAGAACTGTGAAGGATTAAGGAAGATCAAAATCTTCCTAAGGTGAAGAACAGAAGAGACAAAACCCTTCCTTTGGAAGAGTTCTCTTCTGTATCCAAAAAGAAAAAAGGAAGAATCTGTCACAGGAATTGGCGGAGGCAGTGCGAGAAGAAAGATTGCAGCAAGCTACTGCACCTGAGCATCTCCACTATTTCCAGATCATCTCCAACTGAATCATCATTCTCTCTTCTTGCGATCACCTTCCTTAACTCTCCTCCACGATCAAAAGAGAAGAGGAGCCAACCGGAAGAAGACACGTGGAAAGTGAAAAGCTATCGTGTGTCAAGAGAGCAGCGCATCAATGTCAGAAATCTATCTACCTTCAACGGGCAGATTTCACAACCTATAAAGAGGAGGACTGAAGACTGAAATGGTGTGTGAGAGAAGCACAGAGTGTGCAAGTGAGAGAAGCACAGAATGTGTAAGAGAGAATATGTGAGCACATCAGAATATCCAAGCTCACAGAGAGAAGCGCAAAAGAAGAGAGAAGCGCAGAAAGAGGGGGAAATCCTTAGAGAAAAGAGTGTTCAACAAAAGCAGATGAAAAGAAGAAAAGCTCGAACACTCCACACCCCAAGAAGACACACACTCAGTCTACCAGTCAGCAGCAACCTTCAGCAGAATCAGTCTGCATACGAAGGCCAAGCTTGCTGCACCCAGTTGAAGAAGAAGGAGATAAACCTCTCTAAAAGGTTGTCTCGGAGTACTCAGTGCGAGAAGTAATGTCCTGCTGAATTTACCACTTTCTAGGAGAGAAAGTGAGGACCCTGGGTGGGTAGAGTAAGATCTTGTGTGGATCAGGGAAAGTAGGCAAGTATCTGTGTGAGAAGCTTGCTACTTACTTGTTAAGAGTGGGTTGTAATAGATAGGTCTATGTAATTCAACCAGCTTAACAAAGGTTCCCTCCTGAGTGGAGAAAGAGAGGACGTAGAAGGATTACTTCACCTTCGAACCTCTATACATCCTTGTGTCTTTATCTGCTTACTGCATTACATGCACACATATACTCTCTCTTATAAAGCTGCACAACTTCTACTCAGCTCAGTATTAAGCTTCCGCAAACCACTCTAATCAGTAATCTCCCAAAAGGTTACTGATCTTAGAAGTGAGCCGAAAGAGTTAGAACAAGTTGAAAAAGAAGGTAGGCTTATTCACCCCCCCCCCCTCTAAGCCTACCTATATGAGCAGTTCCGGGACCAACAACTCTACACCCCAAGAAGACGCACACTCAGTCTACCAGTCGAACAGTAAGCTTCAGCAGATCAGTTTGCAAACGAAGGCCAAGCTTGTTGCACCCAGTTGAAGAAGAAAGAGATAAACCTCTCTAAAAGGTTGTCTCGGAGTACTCACTGCGAGGAGTAATGTCCTACTGAGTTTACCATTTTCTAGGAGAGAAAGTGAGTACTCTGGGTGGGTAGTGTAGGATCTTGTGTGGATCAAGGGAAAGTAGGCAAGCATCTGTGTGAAGGCTTGCTACTTATTTGTTAAGGGTGGGTTGTAATAGATAGGTCTATGTAAATCAACCAGCTTAACAAAGGTTCCCTCCTAAGTGGAGGAAGAGAGGACGTAGAAGGATTACTCCACCTTTGAACCTTTATACATCCTTGCGTCTTTATCTGCTTATTGTACTTCATGCATACATGTATTCTCTCTGACAAGCTGCACATCTTCTTCTTGGCTCTGTAATAAGCTTTCGCAAACCACTCTAATCAGTAACCTCCCAAAAGGTTACTGATATTAGAAGTGAGCCAAAAGAGATAGAAGAAAAGTTGAAAAGAAGGTAAGCTTATTCACCCCCCCCCCCAAGCCTACCTACAAATAGCAGTTAGCATATATATCGACAACATTTTTAAAGTGTTGTCTATGAGTAATCAACAACACTTTTGAAGTGTTGTCTTTGAGCGCCCCTCTTCGACAACAGTGACATAGACTACAATCTTATACCCAGAACAAAAACACTTTAGAATTGTTGTCTTTAAGCGTTTTTGTTGTAGTGAGCACAAATCATGTTCAGCCGTTCATCAACTTGAACAAGAGGGTTAAGACATACTACCTCCTCTTCTGAATCATCGTTCTTGGCCATGAGGCAGATTAGGGCTTCATCATCAGAAGATGAGTCTTTTGAGTCGCTATCGGTGGTTGATTCTTCCTTGTTTTGTGTCTTCTCAGGTGTAGCTTCCTGAGAGGTTTCTACTTCATCGATCAACGCCCTCAGCTTCTAGCGCTCCTGCCTCTTTCTCTCTCGTCTTATTTTTTGCTCATTTTCAGGATAGCAATGGACTTCAGGGTTTGGGCACTCTTTGGCATAGTGACTTGGCTTCCTACAGTTGTAGCACAGGTCTGTAGCTGGATTGAGGTGTCTGCCCACTGGTTCTAATTTCATTCCGCTTCTTTCTGAAGCTGTCTGTTCTAGAGTTCTTCCTGATGAACTTCTGGAACTTCTTCAGGAGTAAGGCCATGTCTTCTTCTGCAGTAGCCTCCAAGGTAGCTGTCTAGTCCTTTGACTTCTTAGTTTTTCTGCGGTGACCGAGCAGTCAGTGCAGTAACCTTGGAGCTTCTTTCTCCATTCTCAGTCTTTCTTCTGTTGATGTCAAACTCGAAGGCTTTTAAGTCTGAGAAGAGATCAAACATGCTCATGGATTTCAAATCCATGAACATTCTCATGGCAGTTGTCTTGCTGTCCCATTCAGCAGGAAGGGCTCTCAGCACCTTCATGTTTTTCTCCTTTTGAGTATAGATTTTATCTAGGGACTCTAACTCGTTGATGATGGTTGTAAACCTTTGTTCCATCTTTTCTAGAGTTTCTCTAGGTAGCATCTCAAACAGTTCGAACTTCTGGGTAGCTGTAGAGACTTTTTTTCTTTAGTGAGCCCAGTGTCTTCGCATATTTGTTCGAGCTTTTCCCAGATCTCATTCGCAGTCTTGCAGCTTTTCACTTTGCTTAAGGTTCCTTTGTCGAGAGGGGAGGCTTCATCAATGGCCCTGGTGAATAGTGGGTTCACCTTGGTGATCTTCGGTGGTCCATTGTACCACATTTCATCGTGCATGGTCGATAGATGTGTCTGCATGCAAATCTTCCAATCATCATATTCTTCAATAGAAAACAAAGGCACTTTATGAGAATCCATTCTTAGTATGCTATGAAAGATAAAGCAAAAGGAGGGTTTTCAGAAAGCTGGGATCAGGGATTGATCAGTTAGATCGGACGTTTAATCCAACCTGCTCTGATTCCACTTGTTAGTCCCAATTGACAGTAGCTCAGACGGGGGTGAATAAGCCTACTCAATTTTCAAACTTTTTCTTTAAAACAAAATGATAAGTCACTCAGGCAGGTAGCTATAGAGCTTACTGTCCTGGAGGTTACTGCTTGAGCAGTTACCTATAATGAACTTAGTGAAAAATGAGTTTTATGCACAACGGAAAATCTTTTAAGCAAAGCTTCTTTTCTGAAAACAGTTGGTATGCTTATGAGAGATATGTAGCAAGCAAAGCAAATAAGCAAGATATAAGATGTGAATAGCAGTAAGCTAAATAGAAAGATAAACATAACGGTTTATAGAGGTTCAAGGGTGGAGTAATCCCTCTACGTCCTCTCTACTCCTTCACAAGGAGGAACTTTGTTAAGTAAAATGGTTGATTTACGCAAGCCTCGCTTATACAACCTATACCTAATAAGAACTGTCAATCAATCCCACATAGGGTTACTGCACAGTGACCAAACTCAACTAGCCCACATAGAGCTCTTGTTCTTCTACTAAGAACGCAAGTACTTGATTAGGAACAACCTCCAATCAAACAACTCCTAACAGTCTAAGAAAAATAAAGGGTTTTTTTTTTCAACAACACAGGCAGCAAGCTTAAGATAAAAGGCTCTTTAAGCTGAAGGTAACTTGCTGCTAGACTGGACTTGAAACTTTCTAGATATTAAATAACTTTGAATGCTTAAACGTTGATTCGCGAGAGTTTCAGGTTTCAAGTTTCTCGAGTTGGTTATATTCTTCAAGTCCCAGTCTTCTTCTATTTATAGGCGATGAGAAATCTGTCAATTGGAGAGAGAGCATCCTTCTTCGCAGCATGCATGGGGCGACGTGGCCTCTTCTGATTAGTCCGTACAAAGTTGTTGAGATCGTACGTCTCTGTTGCTGCAATCGCCATACTCAATCTGACATTTCTTTAGACTCCTTTTTGCTTTATTACGTGGCACCTTTTGATTGGATGAGTTTGCGGTTGTGCCTAATGTAAACCTCGTACACGTATTCCGAGGTAACTGCTTCTGAAAAGGTTGTTGATGCTTCCTGGTTCTTCAGTCGGCTTAGCATACTTGTCTTTCATTCAGCTAGTTTACTCAGCATCCTTTTGCAGTGAACGTCCAGTATCCTTCCTAGCATCCTGCTACAGTGACTTGTACTTTAGTCATTTTAAGCTTTCTTTATGCAGGAAGGTCTTTATTCTTTCTTCAAGCTTTAAGTCTTGATTTTCAAGTCTTCTGATCCTATACTTAGAATTTTACAATAGAATCTAAATACATAGGATCCTAGGCCCTAATCTATTACATGTTTTGTCTTCATCAAAATCTATACAAAGTTTCTTACAATCATCTTTTATATATGGCGTGTGTAGATTGTATTGAAACACCAAATGGAACACAATTTGGAATAGAAGACCCTGATTGACATATATACAACATTTAAGTTTATATATTAATATATAAGATTTTTTTGAAAAATAAGATTAGCTAGTCAAATACCTTTAAATCATCATAATAAATAAATCATAAATTCTCTTGGGCGGGCCAAATCGGGTCGATTTGATAAAATGTTAGTCCTGGATCTTCATTTTTGATGTGACACATCAATTAATTAATGTGAGTTTGAAGATAAATGTTTTTGTTTGAGGTAGTTTTTACAAAGTTGAAATTTCGCATATTCTCTTCTCAACCATCTTATTGCAGGATTTAACCTAGGATCACACAAACATATGTTTATAGGCAGTGAGCAATGATGTGTGGTGAAAACTTCTGAGGAAATCTCGCTAAATAATGGGCTCTTAATATATATACATATATATGTATGAAGTGTACATCAAAGTTTAGTTGATATATGTGAATGTGATGTATTTTAGGATAGTCCAATTCATAGGGACCCAACTAAATTGACCTTTACTCTGTGAGTAGGTCTCTTGTGAATCAGGTGCATGGATCTAATCTTGTGAATTAGGTGCATGGATCTTAGATCCATGCACCCGGGTCGGATCCGGGTGGGGGGACCGCACCTTTCTTTTTTTTCTTTCGCACATGATTTTTGAAAAAAATTACATACCAATAGGTTATGTTAGACATACCTTTACGTTATGTTAGACATACCTTTAAACTATGTTAAACATACCAGTTCTGCCCAGATTTCATGTCTTGTCTTTTTTTGGCTTGATTTTTGAATTTTGGCACATACCACTACGTTATGTTAGACATACTTTTACGTTGTGTTAGACATACCTTTATGTATACTTAGACATACCTTTGTATATGTTAGACATACTTTTGCATATAGTTAAACATACATTTATATATGTTAGACATACCTTTGTATATAGTTAGACCTACCTACACATGGTTGGTCTGACTATACACAAAGGTTGGTTTAACTATATACAAAGGTTGGTCTATTGGAGCGAATTTTGGATGACCTTCAGCACAAGTGTTCAGCGCGTGGGAGCTCATGTAGCCGAGTGGGAGGCGTGTGGGAGGCGCGTTTTGGGCACATGAACGGGTCGACCCGGTTGCACGAATCCCAGATCCGTGTAACCGGTGCATAAAAGTTTTGCCTTACTCTGTGGATTCTCAAGGAATCTTGACCATCTATAAAAGATATATTTGTAAGAGTTCTATGACCAAAGTACCCAGTTTCATATAAGAGATCACAATTTTACCCATCATTATAATATTTATACCCCTTATACCCAGAAATTTAAAATAATGTCCCCAACTACCCAAAAACACATTTGTACTGAATGTCAGAAATTGAAAGTCAGAATTTAAAGTACTAATCATCTATATTATAATATATATTGATTGATTGGAATAATTAAGGAATATGACGAAAAAATAGCAATAGATAAATTAAGAATTAACTAATTAACTAAATAAATTGAACGAATTAACAAAGTTCATGCTCAATTAATTAATGAATTAACAAAATAGATTTAAAAATATTTGAAGAATTAAGGAAATAAATTAAAAGAAAAGAAGCATTAATAGACTTAACGAAAGTAACAAAAATGATTAATTTTAAAAAAGTTTACTACTTACGAAATAGTACAAATTAATTAAAAAAAGTTTTAAGAATTAACAAAATAATTAAATAAAGGCAACGAAATAAATTTTAAAAAAATAACAATAAAGAGCATAAATTAAAGAAATGAATATTTGTCCCACCTGCCACACCCACCCACACAAAGCCAATTTATTATTAGGGTTAACGAATACATATCCCTTTCTCCCCTTTCTCCTCTTTCTCTTCCTTAACATCCTCCAGCAGCGGCGCCTTCCCTTTCTCCTCTTTCTTTCTCTTCTTTGCTCCCCTTTCAATGGCTGAACAGGTTAGTTGTGTTAGTTATTTTGTCTGATTGTTTTATTTTGTTTGGATTGTTGTTATTTTGTTTGGATTGTTGCATCTTTATATTAATTAATTCCATTAAGCTTTAGAAAATTGGTAGAAAATTGAATAGGAATTATTTGTAAATTGAATAGGAATTATTACGAAAAAAAGTGTCGAATTTCGTTAAGCCGTATATATTAAGGGGTTAACGAATCAATTTACTGAAATAATCAATCAATTTCGTTAACCCCTAAAATTAGTGGGGTTAACGACATTGCAGAAAATTTTCTTCAAATTCGTTAACCCCTTAAATTTAAGGGGTTAACGAAATTCCAGAAATTGTTCTTTAAATTCGTTAACCCCTTGAATTCAAGGGGTTAACGAAATTCCAGAAAATTGATGCCTATTTCGTTAACCCCTTAAATTTAAGGGGTTAACGAAATTCCAGAAATTTCTTCAATTTCGTTAACCCCTTAAATTTAAGGGGTTAACGAAATAAGGCTGTATTCGAATTTTTTTGTTTCATTAATTAGCCCTACTTTTTAATTAGCCCTACTTTTTAAGTCGTTAATTAGTTTATTAATTTTGTAATTGTTAAGCCCTACTTTTAAATTAGTTTATGAATTAGTTAAGCCCTACTTTTAATTAGTTTATTAAGCTAATTTGTTAATGAGTTTGTTAATTAGTTGATTAATTTTTAAATTCGTTAATTAGTTAAGCCCTATTTTTAAATTATTTAATTCATTAATTAGTTAAGCCCTACTTTTAATTAGTTTGTTTCAATAATTCGTTAATTAGTTTATTAGGTAGTTTATTAATTTTTTACTTCGTTAATTAGTTAAGAAAATCACTTTTAATTACTCAATTAGTTTATTAATTTTTTAATTCATTAATTAGTTAACTTTTATTCGTTAGATTCCTAGTTAATTTTTAATTAGCTTAGTTAATTTATAATTCGTTAGTTTATTATTTTTTTAATTCGTTAAATGGTTTAGTTAATTTTTTTAATTCCTAGATAATTCGTTAGTTTTCATTTATTAGTTAACTTTAATTTTTTAGTTAGTTCGTAGTTAATTATTATTAATTCTTTAATTTGTATTTTTTTTGTATTCATTAATCCCTTTAAGTTTGTTGGAATTCATAGAATGTTTTGTCATGGTTGTTTAATTATTTTAGCGTTTGTAAATATACAGATTGAGTGTCGTTACGTTCGTCAGGCATGCCAGCGAACCATCGCATATATAAATGGATATGTTCGCCTTGCGGTACTTGATGAGGTCAAGACGCAGCTTCGATCTATGGGTCGACGGTATCTTCAGGACTTTTGGAGGACGAGTTTCAACCATTTCCTACAGTGGAAGACGGAGAGAGAGTCTTGCAAGGCTTTCTTACACATCCTCATGTCATATGACGTACGTGCTGATGAGATGCCTGCAGACGAGAGGTGGTTCCGTGTAGGGTAGGAAAGGAGTATTTGTCGCTTCGGTAAGCGCAAGTTTGCCCTAGTGACGGGGTTGAAGTTCAGCAACTCGACTTTCAATCCGGCCGCAGTTCACACCCCACCTGATGGAGCAGTGTACTGGAGGGTGCACGCCGATTCATCTCGAGTCACAGTGTCTGACCTCCGTTGTGTGGATCACATCTAGATGAGGCCGGCCAAGGTATACTTGGCTCATTTGAAGATGTTCCAACCAAATTGTCATCTAAACCCCATGACGAATAAAAATTTCAATCCTCGTGTAGTCCTAACGGAACATTTGACCAATCCAAATTTTGAGACTCCTCAATCAATGGATCAAAACTTTGAGCACCAACATGTGTCTCCTCATCTAATGAACATTGTTGTTCATGATAAGAAGAATCACCTGATACTCCGAAGTCTATCCGTTTCAACGAATCAAACAGAACTAGTAGTCCATACTCCTGTGAAAAACACTCATGCAAATCAAAATCATTTATGATTTTCTTCTTCTTCAATCTTCCATTCAATTCTACTAGAGAATTGATCAAATACCGCCAACAACTCAAATCAGCAAGCACAATCTCATGTAGCGAACTCAATAAATCTTGATATGAAAATGTTTGGAGATTTATCATTGATTGAATGTCATTCACATACTGCAAATCATGCCAGTAACCTACATGACATATTGCCACTGAAAAAGTCATCCCTGAACAAATATAAAAAAAATGTAAAATAATTATCAAATCGTTTTATTTTTCAATCCGGCAAAACTAATCACAATGAATTACAAAATCAATATCACAACAAATTAACTAAACAAAGTTAACTAATTAACGAATTACAAAATTAATATCACAACGAAAATTTAGCGAATTAAAAATTAACTAGGAATTAAAAAAATTAACTAACTAACGAATTAAATTAACTAATTAACAAATTAAAAATTCAATAAATTAAGTAAGGAATGAATTTAAAATTAGGACTTAACTAATTAACAAAACGAAACGAATTAATAAAAGTTGGGCTAACGAATTTAATAATTATAGCTAACGAAATTAGGGCTAAGTAGGGCTAACGAAATTAAAAACTTAACTATGGACTAATTAATGATTTATAATTAACCAATAGACTAACAAATTAACAATTACGAATTAACAAAAAAATTAGCCCATTGGAAAATAGGAATTAACGAATTAGAAAATAGTAATTAACGAAAAAATGTAAATTCGAATATAGCTTTATTTCGTTAACCCTTATACTTTAGGGGTTAACGAAATTAAAGAAAATTTTCACAAAGTTTCGTTAACCCCTTAATTTAAGGGGTTAACGAAACTTTGTGAAAATTTTCTTTAATTTCGTTAACCCCTTCAATTTAAGGGGTTAACGAAACTTTTGAAAATTTTCTTTAATTTCGTTAACCCCTTCAATTTAAGGGGTTAACGAATTTGTTAACTTAATTAACTCAGTTTGTTTCTTGTTTAATTTTTTTCGTTAATTTTTTCAATAATTCCTACGAATTTCTACACAAATTCAACAATTATTTCGATCATTCTTACACTGAACAATAATTAAACAAAATCTCAACATTCAAACAATAATCAAACTAAATCAAACAATAATCAAATAACTAACCATTCAAACAATAATCAAACAAAATAAATTATAGACAACTAACCTATTTCAGCCATTTGAACTATAAACAAATTAAACTTTAAACAAATTAAAAGTATTTTATGCAACTATAAACTACTACTAAATGCATTGAAATACTTACTTAGCTTGATGAATACTCTAAATTTTTAGTCGATGAATCTTTGAAACTTCAAAATTTTTAGAGAACTTCTCACTGAATCTCTGAATGTGAATTTTGTGGAATGAATTTAATTGTAAATTTTGAATATTAAAAGTAAGGTAAATTTTTTCTTTAAATCAAATATTGTCTTATTATTCACATGTGTAAAAAAAAAAAGTAAAAAAAAAAAGATTCTTATCTCTGCAAAGCAAAGTACATATATGACTTGAAAAATAGTTTATATATATGGGTAGATGGAGATAAAAAATTATATTCATGGGTAGTAAAGTGAATTTGTTATATGTAAATGGATATTTCGGGATATTTTCTCTATTTGTAATTGCATTGGATTTTCAGACCCCAATTCCTTCTTTTAAAATTAATTGATGTTGTATCAATCTAGAAATAACTAATACCTGGATGGCAAATGCTGCTGTGCACCAGGTGCACTGATCTGGATTGGTGCAACTGGGGCGACCCGACCTGGATCTGCGCACCTGGATTTTCTTTTTTTTTCTTTTTTTTTTTCACTTCAGGCTGTTACATTTATGTTGTAAAGATGTGACCTTTACGTTATATAAGTGTGACCTTTATGTATAAATGTTATGACCTTTATGTTCAGTAACTTAGGAAAAAAATGAAGATTTTCAGGTTTTTTCGCTTCAGATTAAGACCTTTATATTGTATTGTTGTAACCTTTATGTACAGTTCTTGTGACCTTTATGTACAAATATTATGACCTTTATAATCCATAACTTTGAAAAAAATTGAAATTTTCAAAATTCAGTGCATGTTAAGGATGGATATATGTGCAGCTAATATTTCATAAACGTAAATATGTACAAATTTTGTTAAAATTCTTCATTTTTTTCTAAGTTAGAGTATATAAAGGTCATTACATTTATACATAAAGGTCACACTTATATAACATAAAGGTCACATGCATATAACATAAAGGTAACAACCTGAAGTGAAAAAATAAAATTCAAAAAAAATAAAATAAATAAAAGTGCGCGGATCCGGGTCGACCCGGACCCGACCCGAATTGTACATACACCAGTTGCACAGGAGACTAACTCTACCTGGATATAGTGTTTTATAGGATAGGATCATTGCTAAACCATCTCACGAAGTTAAGTTACAGAGATAATCATCTCATAACACAATACATACGAGAGATTGACTAATCGAAATAAGTTTGTGCATAATTGACTCTTTTATCCTTGAACAATATTTTTACGATATAATTATACATCTAATATAAACAAAGGTAGCTATATGATATTCATTACTCACGTACAATATAAACTTTCGAGATAAAGTCGCTTGAGATTTTTATAAGGGAAATTTTGTTAAATAACATGCTTATTAATATACTCTCACAAACATATAATCATTGAGTAGGTCTTATGTGAGACCGTCTCACGAATCTTCTTGTGTGAGACGGGTCAACCTATAACCCAACCTTAACAATTCATATTGAAATTTGTAAAAATGGATTCAACACATGGGTAATAAGGATTCGTCTCACGAAAACTATCCGTGAGACCGTCTCATATGAGTTTTTGTGATAATCATTAGATATAAGATTTGAAGTGTTTATTTAATAGTTTCCAACTAAGTACATTAACAAACTCCATCCACTCCAAGGAAATAGATTGGAGAAGAAAGAACACAAAGTTAAAGCATTCAACTTGGAAATTGAGATTTATCATTAACAACGTATATTAAATAAGAGGATTTGAAAAATATAGTTTTAATAGAGAAGATTGACTATAATTTCAGGCATACTAAACTGAAAAAGAGGCTATAGTCTATGTAAGTGGAACTGAAAGTAGTAATGCATATATATGATAATGATGAAAAAAACAGAACCCGAATAGAGAGGAGGACTAGGTAGCCCCTACATATATGTGTATATATATGTATAGTAACACAAGTGATAAGTTAATGTTTCAGGTGGTTTAGGTAGGCCCCACTCACATCCACGTGTGATAAGATGTTTCATGCCACCTCAATCCCACACATCCTCATCATCCTCATTAAGGATTTAGATCTGCTTCATCTCTACATTAATTCTCTAACTTCAGTGGTGGGTTCTGTCCATGTCAGCATCATCATCGTCACTCTTTACATAAATTTCTATGTTAAAATAAAGATTACTTTGTAAAGAGGAGTTTAGTGCGTGGATATATAATTAATATGTGTAGGAATGAATGAACATAAGAAGAAAGGACAAAATGAAGCAACAAAGAAGCCATAAAAGAAGCAAAAAAGGCATATATTCGAGTACAGAGAGTCAACAAAGCATACCAAACGCGAATGGCAGAAATTGAAAAGTCATAAGAAATGGGCAGATTCAGATTCAGTGATGAGTCAGTTTCAGTAAGAATTGAACACAAAATTAGAATGAAATTAAAAAGTTGGAGAAAAAGATTTAAAAAAAAAAACTGGTTATATGCTCCACTGCAGCAGACACATTTGTTATGTATTTAACCTGGAGTGGAGTGATAAAAACAAGAAAATGATGGAAAGAATCAGAGATGAGACAGAGAAATATATATTTTCACAGAAGTAAATCCTTCTTTTTTTTCATTTTTTTTTACCATTTATAAAACATACACAGATTAAAGCCACCTCTTTTCCTGCAAAAACCCATCTTTTGCTTTCTTACTCCTCACCATTAAACTCGGATGCAATAATTGCTTACCAATCTTGGCTTTTACTGTGGGTCTACCTACACCCATGATAAAGAAGAGTACTACATGAATCCTTTCTTTACTTTTTACTCTCTCTTCTTTAATCTCTCTCCCTATCTCTCTATCTAAGATAGAATAGATAGGACCCCCCACAAAACCCACTGAGAGCTATATATCTCAAGTGGCTCCCACTCCAAGAAAATCAATGAATGCCATGTTTCCCTTCTCATATTTTTCCTTCTCATTTTCCCCACAAGTGTAGAGATTGGCCCTATTGTTGGCTACTGACTCAGATGCAGAAACTTCAGAGTTTGAATCTGTTGCATCCACCATCCCTCCATTTTCACTTTCTCTCCCTGCAAACATCACCACCATCAATTCTTAGAACAAGTGAAGATTGAATCTTTTAAGACAAGAAAACTAATAAATAAACAAGTAGATGTATATATACCAGTGGTTCCAAGGTTGATGAGAGTTTGGTGATGAAGATGGGTGAGAAACTGAGGGGGGTTGGCAGAAGATGGGGTGAGAGAGAGATCAGTGCAGGTGGAAACAGCAGATTCAGCAGTAGTGCATGGAAGGCCAATAATTGGGATTTGGAGATTGGAATTCATGTTTTGGAGGTGAGAGAAAGAGGGTTTTCTTCTTCTGTAAACACTGTTTTGTTCTCTGTGCTTTCTGGCCATTATTACATGCCAGTGATTCTTCACTGCATTGTCTGTTCTGCCAGGGAATAGCCTTGCTATCATTGCCCATTTGTTCCCATACATGTTGTGTGCACATACTAGCCTCTCTTCTTCCTCCTCATTGAATGCCCTCCTGTTTATTCTTGGATCCAACTGGTTAAACCATCTCAATCTGCAACTTTTCCCTGCATTCATAAACCACTTTAACATGTCTTTCTTTCTTTTTTGTGATCGAGTGAAATATACAACATGATCTCTAGCTATGTCAAACTCTACCTGATCTTCCTTCAAGCTTTTCAGCAATGAGGTTCCAATTCTGAGGGCCATACTGGGCCACAAGTTCTCTAAGCTTGCCATCTTCATGTGGCCTCCAATGCCCTCTTGCACATAGCTTCGTCTGCCCATTTTTCCTCCCACTTTCCTCCATCTCTGACCCATCCTTCTGAAACGACCATGGCTTCGAAGAAATGACCCTCTCTCTTTCATGGAACAAATCCTGTGGGGCTAGAAAGGTCATACCATGATTCCCATTTGACACTTTTCCAGATTCACCACTGCTGATCAAGCTTTGCAGATTCATCTTCTTGGAGAGAGAGAAATGAAAGAGTGAAATGTAAGAGATGGATCAAGGATGAAAGAGATGAAGAGAAAAAGCACAGAAAACAAAAGGAAAGAAATGAAGATCAACAAGATACATGAAAACTCACAATGGATTCTCTCATTACTCCTTTTGTCTCCCAATATTTTCACTTTGAGACCACCACTAGCCAGTAACCATACATAACCCTGAAACCACCAACCAAAACTTCTTGTATACCTCTCTCTCTCTCTCTCTCTCTCTCTCTATATATATAGTATACTACTATATTAGAGTGTATATATGTATGTATATACTACTCCTACCAGTATGTGTGTGTGTGTGTGTGCATGGAAATCGAGAACCACTCGTGTGGGTGGTGATGGTGGGAACCCCCATTAAACACACACTGTTGGACTTGGGCTCTGTAACTGCTCTTTTATTTTATTTATTTTAATTTCCTTCTCGATTTTGGAGAAGAAAAAACAGAATCTGTTTGTCTCTTTTCTCTAAACTCTTTTCAAAAAGATTTTCTTTCAAACCACAAAAGAAAGTTCAAACAATTCAAAAAAAGAATCCCTTGTTTATGCACACATTTCTAGCCCCCACTTTCCCCTATTTTTAACATCTATTTCATTTGCCACTTTTTTTTTTTTTTTAACATTTTATTCATCAATTAACTTTTTTTTTTTTTTGCAAAAAGACAATGAAACAGATTGAAAAGTGTTATTTCTCCGTACTAATATTTGGAAAATAAAATAAAATACTGTTGGCTGAATTGCATATAGGTCTCACACATACTTTAATATCGTTACAACCCTTGACAATTGACCAAAATTTTACTCAATTAATTAAATCAAGACTATATATGATTAATTCGACCAATCTAATAACTTATTTGTAAAAGTGTCCAAGATATATGATTATGATCCAAAACAGACATTTAGTGAGTGATTTCATACTACTCTTATTGTGAATAAGTACAAAGATCATAAGTTCATAACATGTGATACGTGACATGAAATATATATATAAAGGATATTACATTAAAATAGGGTGAGAGAAGTTTGATTTCCGAGTTTCTGTTATATATATTTCATGATCGATCAATTTTAAGTTGTGGGACATGAAATAACTATAAAAAAAAAAAAAATGTAGCATACATAGAGCATGAAGCATAGTAGCAGAAATGGAAGTAAAAAAAGGAGAAGTAAAGAGTGAATAATGAGTATAAGTGTCCAAAAATAGGTTTGTTGAGAAGGTGGAATTATTGTACAAGGCAAAAGGTGACGAAAACAGTTATGGAATATCATATGATATGGTCACGAGGAAGACACTGCCATATCTCTTTGCGTAACTGAATCAACAACTCTATCCTTCTCTTCTTTACATTTTCATATTTCTTATTTTCAATTCACAAATTTATCTCATGATGATGTCATTTTTGGACATGTAACATAATAACATTTCATAGGGTGATTTTGTAGTACATCAGGTGTATTAATGCACCAGACTCTCCACTCATTTTCAGCCATCAGATTTGAGATCATTAAGGTCAAAGTCAACTATGATCTCAGATCTAATTACTGAAAATGATAGAGAGTCTGGTGTATTAATACATCCGGTGTAATACAGAAGGACCCAATGTTATATCGGATGTATTAATACACCGGGTGTATTAATACACCAGACTCTCCATTATTTTCAATCATTAGATCTGAGATCATATTTGATTTTGACTTTAATGATCTCAAATCTGATGGCTGAAAATGAGTGGAGAGTCTGGTGTATTAATACACCTGGTGTACTATAGAACTACCCTTAAACTCGAATTGAACCTAGTTTGGGTTAAAGTCAAGAAAAATGTATCATGTTCAATTAATTGGAAGTAGCCAACTTTTTTTTTTGTGTACCCTTTTTTGAAAATAAAAGGAGAGAGTTGATTAGTGTGAGTGTGTTAGGTATCTCCAGCCGTATATAAAAATATAGTGTAAAATTTTACATTATTTTCATAGTGTACTTGAAATTAATTTTCAGTAGTATGTATCATTCTTCATAATAAAAAATATTCTTGTGTAACATTCCATAAAAACAGAAGAAAAAACGTTGAATCCAATGCAAGGTTGACGGTTGAGATAATTTAGTGTATACTTTTAAAACAAGTCTTCAAATTTTAGAACATTGTTGGAGATGCCCTTGGCATGTGTACACTACGGTACAATTTTGTTATGGGGAAGAAAAGTCGTGCTTTTCGTTTCGTAATATTCTCTTTCCTAAAAATATTACAAAATATTTTTGTTATACAAAATAAATAAATAAATACTACTATTTGGTTAGGTGAGTTTTCAGCAAATACTAAAAAGCGTTTATTGGTTTTGGCGCTTTGTTTTGTTTTTGTCAATCTCTGCAAACCGTTTCACTTTTTCCCAATAAACACGACTTCCCTTACGCACACGTGCGTCCCTTTTCTCTTCTGTGCCACCACACGTTTTCACTTCCTCTTTTTTCTTTATTATATTGTGTATATGTATTATTCATATAAACAAAATTAATTATACAGATCTTAAATCTTGATTAGCCCGCACTTGATCTATATCTTTACTTTTTTAAGTAAATTAAATGTAACATTTGATCAAATATAACTATATAAGGTTCAATTTGTAGCACATAAGTGTCGGTGAGAGTGATTTTTTTTTTGTGATATTAGTATTAATTATTTTTTGTTATGGTATATATCTGTTTTTTAATTTGAAAATGTATCTGTGTGGCTTTACACATTCTAAATGTGGTACCTCAAGATGGTATTTACTTAATTATATGATTGAAATGTAGTACTCCCTCCGTCCCCTCTTATTTTGCCTACTTTGACCGGCACGGTTCCTAAGAAAATGCAGTTGACTGTTGATTGGATGTATAAGTTGATGTTTTTTTCACTTTAATTAGGAAAGTAGGCAAAATAAGTTGGGACAAGCAAAAGTGGAAAGTAGGCAAAATAAGGTGGGACGGAGGGAGTAATATATATGACTTAAAGTGTGAGTGTGTATGCTAAAAATATGATATAGGTACAACATTGTAGGGTGAAAGATTCTAGTGTTTGCTGAAATTATCTCTTTATTCTATTCAGATGTATGTTATTTACTTTTGTTTTACAAATAGTTATTTGATTTAACTGGAATTGGCAATTTGGATTTTTGTGTTGTACTCATTTACTATGTACTTATTTTATTTGGGAAATATATAGTTTTCAGTCATCAAATATATGAGACTGTCTCATATTTTTTAATGACAAAAACTATACATTTTCCAATGAGCATTGTTCTTGTGCACTAGTTGCATGGATCTAGATCCATGCAACTGGGCGCTCACGGGTTGGGTCGGGCCGGATTTGACCTGGATCCGCGCTTTTTTTTTTTTTTAATTTATACGGTAACCTTTATATTATATGAGTATAACCTTTATGTTATATGACTATAACATTTTTGTACAAACATCATAACCTTTAAGTTAATATACTCAGACTTTTTTCAATATAAAATGTAAGATAATATAGCTGAAAACTTTTATGTTGTGATGATTTAACCTTTATGTTATGTTGATTTAACTTTTATATATAAATATCATAACCTTTATTTACTTAAAGAATAACATAAAGGTTGTGTTAATATAACATAAAGGTTAATATTATTATGCGTAAATGTTGCATTATTACAACTTAAAGGTTTACAGTGTGTTAAAACCTTAAAATTATCTTTATATATATAAAAACACAAACATTTCCTCAAATAGTAATGTTAAATTTTCCCACCAAAAACACCCTACCAAAATTGTAAATGATTTTTTTATTAAAATAAATGTTAAATGATAAATAATAAATCATGATTGATGATATATATATATATATATTTAAGGAAGTGATATGATATAATAAAATTACCATATTTGTCAATATGGTAAGTCAACTTTAATTATCAATTTCTATTCATATATTTATGATATCATTTAGCAATGTGTGTATACATATATATATATATGATTTACATCATATAATATCATAATCATAATATCATATAAATAATAAAACAATTATTCATTCGATGTTAATATACATTTATATATAATTTAATATGCATGTAAATATATACATAAAATATATTTATTATATAATTCTTATCATTACAAAATAATAAAATATATAAAAAGATAACCAAAATATAGATACAATTTTATGTAATTTTGTTGACGTATAAAACATAATTGTTATATAAAGGAGTAGATATATAAAAATTAATTCACCACTTGATAACCAAATAATCTAGATAAAACATAAAGTCAACAATTAAATAATTCTAAATATAAATTAAAAGATATATTGTAATAATATATCATATAGAAAGAAATTAAAGAACTCCACTTGATTTGATAATAAATCATATGTAATAATAAAATGAATATCATATTTAATTAATTATGATATTAATATTCTATAATGTGACATTATCTTTATATATATATATATATATGAAGAAGAACATTTCCTTAAATAATTTTTCCACCCAAAAGTTGTTTTGATATTTATGGAAAAGATATAATGTTTATCCATTAAATAAAAAAATCAATTGCCTCATTAATCTTCTATATATAAGGATGAATATTATTACAAATTAGGGGAAAAAAAAAGAAATTATTGTCATTGGATATCCTTCTTCTATTTAATACGTTTCAATTTAATAAAAATGTTAATTTAATATGTTTAAATTTAAAAAAAAGTTAAATTATTTTATAGATGCAAACTAAATGATTTTTCATCTAAGCATTCCATATGATTTTATATAAAAATTTCTTAATGACTTATACATCAAGTTATTTGATATCGATTACATAGAAATATTGGTTTGTTTTAAAATTAATATAATTTGAAATGTCATTTTAAAAATATAATGATGTTGATGCTATCATTTTCATCCATTAAATAAGATACAAATAAGTCTCTACTAAATTTCACTATTAAAATTGAATATACAATAATATGAGCAAACAAATAAGATTGTGATATTATCTTGATCTTGATTTTATATACTATATATATTGAACAGGATTTTCTATTTTGTAAATAATAAAATTCAATAAAAATAATATTTAATGTATAACATAATGTAATATAATAAAACGTTTTGATTTTATCAATAAACACATTAATTGTGAATGATGTGATTTGATTTCATGTATAGGAATTAAGTAGAAACTAACATTTATTTGCAATCATTATAATTGAGAAAAAAATCTATAAATTAGGAAGCAGCTAAATTTATGACATACAAAATGCACTAATTCCATATCTAATGAACAAATTATGCACTATAAATATGAGAGAAAAAACTTAGAATTTGACTCACACTTCCTCTTTAATTTCTCAAATTCTGCAATACAAATCTTTTGCTTTCATGGTGCTCATGGGATTGTGTTCTTTTTTTCTTTTTTGGTTTTTATTTTATTTGGTTATGATTTTTATTTGATCTACATCATATAGTTTGGATGGACAGTTAATAATTTTTTGACTTTATAAATCATTTCTTAACGATTAAAGTTCATATCGTTATTCATATTTGGAGATGAATGTTTTATTTATTGGTATTGCATATGGATTATTATTAATGTAATTTTGTTTTTTGTTTTTTTTTTTTTACTTTATGCAGGAATTTCGTGAAGAAACTTGAATGAAAACTTACATGGAAAAGTGATAAAGAAGACTATAAATTTACATAAGTAGATTGTTTTTTTTTTCTTTTGGGTTAGAAATAATTGGAAATTAATCATATATTTTATTTTTATATTTCTTTTATGTTTTTGAGATTTTTATCATAGAATTTATTTGTTTTGAAGATAACATGCTTAAAAGTAGTTGGTTGAATTATTCCTTCTATCTTATATAGAACATAGCTTTAATGTTGTGATTTGTTTGCGTAAACATTATTTCTTTATCTTGAATAGTGTACTTGAAATGTGATAATTTCTATAGAATTCATATCCATCTTATTTATATATAAACTAAGTTTAAAATTACAATATCTTATTTTATTACTGTACCTAGAGATTATCTCCAACAATTAAATATTTAAAATATATAATATATAAATTACTTAATTTCATTATATTACATTTGTATATACTTTTTTTTTCCAAATCTCAAATAAAAATATTATAATTGTATTTTATAAAATTTTATCCCGTGCATCGCACGGGTACAAAACTAGTATACTAAGAATTATTTCAATCATGTAATATAATTGAAAACTTTTATATTCTTATAACTTAACATTTATAATATATTGATATAACCTTTATAAACAACTATCATAATCTTTGAAAAATATAAAAGTTATATTATTATAATATAAAAGTTAAATTATTATAACATTAAGGTTAAGTTATTATAACATAAAGGTTTAAAAGGTAATATATATTTATCTTACTCTGTAAAATATTAAATCATCATGATATAAAGGTTATGCGAATATATCATAAAGGTTATGTAAACATAATGAAAAGGTTAGACGGACATAACTAAAAGGTTAGGCGAAATAACTAAAAGGTCATGGAGTGAAATTAGGGTTTGAGCGTGATTTGGGGGTGCGTGTCAGCGCATGGGGGCGTGTTTCAGCGCGTTTTGGGCGTGAAAATCACCTCCCAGGTCATATGACCCGGATTGCATGGATCATGACCCATGCACTTGGTGTATAGAAATAATTGTGTTTCCAATACTTTTAAGCAGACCTCATATTTTAAAAAATGAAAGATAAAAAACTCATATTTGAGATATGTCTAGTATTTCCGTGTGTATAACCGTAGAACACAATCTTATTTGGGTAGATGATTTTTTTTTTACTCAATTTTTAATTATTAAATCACAACAAACCATTCATCATCTCACAAATTTTTATATATGAAACGACTTCTTGTACATAAGAGAGTGCATAGAGTTTAATGAGTTTTTTTTTTTTTTTGGCAAAATATTTTATACAACTGGTGCATGGATCTAGGGTCGACCCGCCTCACGCGCCTCTGACGCGCTTTTTCACGCGCCCCAACGCGCTCTCAGCGCTCTCACGCGTCTGGTGGGTACGCTCAAACCCACCAAGATTCGCTCAGACAGTCATACCCTCATGTTATGTTAGGTTATCCTCATGTTATGTTAGTGTTACCCGTGTTACCTTCACGAGGGTAACACTAACATAACATGAGGGTAACCCCGTGAAACACTAACATAACATGAGGGTAACCCTAACATAACATGAGGGTATGATTAACATTTTAGTTCAGTGGTTTTAAACTAAGGGTATGAAATCTGGATATGGGGTCACATTAACATAACACGAAGGTAACCCTAACATAACGCGAAGGTAACCCTAACATAACGTGAGGGTAACGACCAAAACACGCGAAATAAGTAAAGAGACACGGGCTGGGCGGACCAGCCCAGCCAGTGAGCGGATCCGTGCAACTGGTGCACAGGAGAGTAACTCTTTTTTTTTTCTATTTTTCAAAAAAACATAATTAGTGCTTTTTTTTTTTTTTTAACCACATTTAGGATTAGTAAGATGTCACTTTTGAATTAGGGAAAAAGTCATGATTGCAGTCTTTGTTGAAAAAGAATGCGTAGGGAAGGAATCAACACTAAATTATCATAACTCAAAACTTTAACCTCTTCTCTTTTTATACAATAACAAAATCGCCGTTTAGATCCTTTCTACTACACAACAATATTAGAACTTATTTTATTTCTTAAACTCTCTTTCTCATTTTTCTTTATTAATTTCTTCATGAATTCTATGTAGAATATTATAGAACCCGCCTTAGATAGATTAATAAAGACTTTTGTAAACAACTAATATAATCGTTGTGTTTAATTATAAACCCAATATATTTTGAATATGGGTTAGTTAAAAAGATGTAATCTTTCCTATCAGCTAAAGTAGATCGTGAGCTTAAAAACAATATGTGGATGCATGTATAACAATAATATGGACATGGGTTTTTTGTTATATGAAAAAAGATGATCACTCCAAGAAATTGTAATGTTCTTTGCCACAAATCGATTCTTTCTAGATGGGAATTAAAAATATAATTTCAAGGATATATGTATAATAGTAGCTAGCTAAATATTGAAATAAGATTCTTTATTGCAATCTAGGATTAAACAAAAACAAGCATGTCAGTCTTTGTTCTTCTTGTTCTTATCAGATCCCTAATTGCATTTCCAAGAACTGAAACCGACCATTAATTTATTGAAGCAAAGGTTTAAGCCTCAAATGTGTCCAATGTTAGGTTTGAAAATGTGAACAAAAGAGGATGTACATATCCCTAAATCCAAACAAAAAGCTTAACTCGAAACGATGTGATTATCCACTAAAACTAGTTAATTATCGTCCTAATTTTTGTTGTTACGAAACTAATACTCGTGTCTTATACTTTAACGACATTATAATATACTCTCCTAAGTTCAATAATGTTGCCTAATTATTCCATCGACGTAACCTTATGCATTATTCTATGACATAAACTAGGTTTTACTATGTCTAAACTGTTGTCATTATCATGTTAGTTATTCCAAGTTGGGAATATAATAATTCCTGATTAAATTCCCTAGATGTCGAATAAAAGGACCCATCCTTACACCCACTACTTTTTTATTGCACACACATATTCATATATACACATATATACTTTATTTAATTTTATTTATAGATGAAAGTGACTGATTGAATTTTTTTGACAAAATAGTATGTCATGTAAGAGTAGATTGTCAAAAGAATATCGATCTTTGTCGGTGAAAATCATGTGTTTATATAATTTCTTCATATCATGTCATATGTATGCAATAAAAGGAAAGCAAAATAATATATATATATATATATATGTCTTGTCTTCAATGCTTTTAATTCTTTCCATTTAAATTATTATGAGTTTTATTAAATCATTGATTAACAAAAAAACCCCTCTATAAATTCTTTTTTTTCCCTCTATAAATTCTCTATGAATATTTGAGTTTTATTATTCCACCAGCTCTTGGCAAAGAAATGAAAAGGGCAACCCTCTTAATTTTTTTTTTTAGATTCTTATATTTTCAATATTCATCTTATTTTTTTATTTTAATAAATGGTATATATCAATTACCATGATATTTAAAAAATATGAACAAATATATATTTTGAGGATCTGGTGTGGTGATACATATCCATTTGATATCTATATATTATGTGTTGAACCCAAGTTCCAAAGAGCTTTGGTAAGACCTGGAATTTGGCATTAACTGTGACGCGCGTCTATTCCCAACTTAGTAATATCTTTACAAGAATAAAATTATGATATTAAAAGGGTGACATATATCTTAAATTTAAAAAAAAAAAATCATTAATCTCATCATCCAGTTATATTTTTTAAAACTCTATCCTGAAACAGTGCTAATTGAAATTAGTTATTTAAAGGATGTCGTTCAAACTTATAACCAACGCATTTTATTTTTACATTACTTGATTGCAAATTCAATAAGTACTAATAAAATACTTTAATTAAAAATAATAATTAGCTAACGCTACTCCCAATTTACTACATATATAATATAAGATAGCCCAGCTCATATTACACAAAAATATTTAAGGAAAGAGTGACGCTTGTGTGCCCCGAGGCACGGTGCCCCCAAATTAATCATCATATTGATGTTAAATAATACTTTACATGTATCATGTGTATACTCTTCAGGTATCATATGTATGCTCTTATATAAATATAATACCTATAGAGTATATGTATAACACCAAAAAACATAACACCTATAGAGTATATATATAACACCTGAAGAGCACATATATAATACCTAGATCTATGCCCCAATGTGCCCCAGGGGTATATAATTTTTTGCCTTAAGGAAATAACTTTTTTAACATCCAACACTTTGATGTGTACTTTTTTACCATAAAAGATAATAAAGTGACATTTTCTACACTATTTTGACTCGGTCATGGAGAAATGATGGTTAATGATCGAGTGATGATATATTCTATTTATTTATACTATTATTTAACAATTGTTTTATCCAACAAATCATATAAATTGATAAAAGTAATTAAATTGATAAATGAGGCTCGATTAATAGAGGAAAAATGAGAATCGTTTAATTGAATGATTTTAGGTATATTGAATTGAAACTGTTTGAAATTAAACTAGCAATTGTAAATAATTAAACGAATTTGCAAATATTAATCGAGCCACTAATTTCCTCTATTAATCATTTAAAAAACACAATTTTTTTGGTTACTTCGAACCACTATGTCAAATACATAGTGGTTCGATTAATAGTGTATTAAACCAAATTTGTTTGGTTACTCGAACCACTATGTCAAATACATATATAGTGGTTCGATTAAAGTAAATTAAATTGAACGAACCACTCCAATTAAATTGCACTAAATTCAAATTGAATTAAATCAAATTCAATTAAATTAAATTTAGTTAAATCAAATTAAATGGTTCGATTAAAGTTGAATTAAATTAAGTTAGATCAAATTGAATTAAATCAAATTAAATGGTTCGATTAAATCTAATTAATTAATTACTTTAATTCAAATTGATTTATCACTGAACCACTTAATTCAGCATTCATTCAATTAAATGGTTCGTTTAAATCACCGAACCACTTAATTCATCATTCATTCAATTAAATGGTTCAATTAAATCAAATTGATTCAATTTAATTGAATTTGATTTAATTCAATTTGAATTTAGTTCAATTTAACTGGAGTGGTTCGTTCAATTTAATTTACTTTAATCGAACCACTTAATTTACTTTTTAATCGAACCACTTAATTTACTTTAACCGAACCACTTAATTTACTTTTTAATCGAATCACTTAATTTACACTTAATTTACTTAATTTACTTTAATCGAACCACTTAATTTAATTGACATAGTGGTTCGAGTAACCAAACACAATTTGTTTTTTACATGGTTACTCGAACCACTATGTATTTGACATAGTGGTTCGAGTAACCAAACAAATTTGGTTTAATACACTATTAATCGAACCACTATGTATTTGACATAATGGTTCGAGTAACCAAACAAATTGTGTTTTTTAAATGATTAATAGAGGAAATTAGTTGCTCGATTAATATTTGCAAATTCCTTTAATTATTTACATTAGCTCGTTTAATTTCAAACAGTTTCAATTCAATATACCTAAAACCATTCAATTAAACGATCCTCATTTTTCTTCTATTAATCGAGCCTCATTTATCAATTTATATGATTTGTTGGATAAATCAATTGTTAAGTAATAATATAAATAAATAGAATATATCATCATTCGATCATTAATCAATCATTTCTCCATGACCGAGTCAAAATAGTGTAGAAAATGTCATTTTATTATCTTTTGTGGTAAAAAAAGTACACATCTCAATGTTGGATGTTAAAAAAGTTATTTCCTTATATATTTTCGTGTAGTTTGACACATTTACTCTAATATAATGTGTCATTTTCAAAATATAATATTTAATTTTATGATCATCATAATCTTGAATTTATTACTTTAGGCCGCCATATACACATTATATGTATACCCATTTATTATTAAAACAAAAAAAGAGCAATTCCGGCAAAGGAATAGTTAAATCAAACATTCAAGGAATCTACAATCTAGAGTAACATGAAACATAGTCCAAGTTCATGATGCACTTGTTAAATTCTTTCAACGCCATCCATCAATATGTTTACCTTCACGCATCACACACGGACGTGTTTTGGGACACGGTCAATTGTGTGCGATTTTGTCCTGACACGATGCATTAATATATCTTTTTCAATGATAGTATGTGATTTTTCACTATAAGTATATGATTATTTTTTTACAACCGTGTCTTAGACATGGTTGTGCCTTGCATGAAAAACAATAGTGGTATATGTGGCGCACGGTCAGGTCTCAAGACACGGTCGATATAAGTATTGATTTTTATCTATAAGTATGTCTTTTAGAGTTATAAGTATGTGTTTTCCGGCACAATTGACCATCTCCTAGGACACGACTGTGCGGGAGTGTTGTCGCATATAAGACGATCTCACGAGAGACCAACTCACAATCTCTTCGCTCACTACTTATACAATGTCAACAAATCTCGCTTTTTTCCTTTTCCTTCTGAGAATTTTGGGAATTAACTCATATAAATTCATAAAGGTTGCACACAAACTTTGCCACAATTTGCTTAGTCATATATTCGATTCAAAAAATATAAGATTAGATTTTACGTGGAACCGTCTCATGAATCTTATGACGTGTCACACTTAAATCTAAAATAAACACTTAATAAATCATATAAAAATTTGTGAAAATGAGTTTAAGCAAAGAGTGAGTCTTGTGTGAGACCATCATGTTACGTGAAACGGGTTGACCCACAACTCAAACTTTCAAATTCACATATAACTTAATGAATATGGGTGATCCATGGATAAAAAAGGATCCGTCTCACGAAAATTATCCGTGAGACCGTCTCACACGAGTTTTTGTGTTAAGCAAAAAAAACAAATCTAATGAAAATTATGAAAAACATGAAAATTAAGTTGTCCTTATATTTGAGTTGGCGACAAATAATAGTGATGAAAGAACAACAATTGCGCAGCTTTATTTGAAATACAGGAAATATTTCCCCTTCATCATTATTCCTCTATTCACCTTTCTCCTTTTTTTGAAGAAAAAAGATCATTAATTAATTAAAATGGTGAAATGTTCCTATTAAAGATATGTATAATGTTTGCATATATTATACATGATTAAATGACTGCACATATAATAGCTATTGGCTACTTGTATACATCATCATAATTGAAATATATGTGTAAACTTAATAAACGATAGAGGATTTTTCATATGTGATTTAATATGATTTGTTATAATTAACTTTTACACAAAACAAATATGTAAAATTGTCTGATCTGTAATTTTCACGAGATAAAATATTTTTATCTGTATATGTAAATTATGGATTGATTCATATGCTATGAACGAGTAATGGGACTCCCTCCTCGAGGACTATGCCAGATGTCAAGGATTAAATCCCCTACATGACATGATCAATAAATTAGATTCTTTTTCTTTTTCTTTGGAAATATTTTTTTTAAATTCCAAATAATTTAGTATAGTTTAATAGTTTAATTGGGCCAGCTACCAGCCCTAGGCCCAACTCGCAGCCCTGCGGCCCAAGACCCTATAATTTCATATATGATATAAATGGGCCAGAATATATTAAATTGGGCCGGACCCATCAAAAAAAGACTTACAGCCACATTACTTTACTCCAAGAAAGTTTGCCTTTAGTTTAAAGAGTACAAATATTTACACAACTCTAATATGCTTTCTCAAAGACAAAAACACAAGAGTGAATCTGATATAAACACTTTTGTGTAGATGATATGATATAATGTAGATCACATAATGGAGCAAGCATGAACATTATCTTCACTGAAACTATACGTAATCCGATCGTCGATGGTCTGAAAAGGGAGTTGAGGGAAATAGCCATGCACAGGTTCATTGTGGCCATGCATGTAGTAGTTGTATGAAGATGTGAAATTGGTTTCTTCCAAATACTGAGAAGCATAAGGATAGTACTCTGAATCATATGGGAATGGCCAAAACTCTGCTTTTCTCCCACTTCTTCTCACCACTTTGAGCACTTTCCTTCTCTCTATATATCCTGCTACTGTTACCTTCTGCTTCTCCATGTCTATCTCCAACCTATCCACACCTGCATCATACACCAGAATCGGTATACATTCTGCTTGAGTATAACATAATATGTTCGTCACTCATCCAAGTTTGTTCTGTCGGTATTGCATTGGTGTCTCGTAAGGTTGGGAGTGTGATGGAAAACAAGAAATGAATGAATAGTAAAGAACAAGAGTCTTGCCATTCAACTTAGAGATTGCTCTTCGTATCCGTTTCTCACATCCTTGGCAATCCATATGCACCAATAGCTCCACAATCTGTACATGTAAACATTATGGAAAATGTTAAAAAATCCAAGAAAAAAGAAATGATAACAACAAAACACAAATAATGATCAATAGTGCTTCCAAAGTATCACACAAAACTTAAAGAGGAAAACTAAAACACAGAACAAAGAATGTGATACTTACAGACAAAGAGTTGGATACGGGAGGCTGCAGCTTGAAACAGCTACCCAGCATATCTGTCACACTTGGCTAGGAGTAGTAAAAATACAACAGATAAAGAGGATTAAATATCATGAAAATTCGAAATAAAAATCGAAAAGAATCCAACAAGTTGTTCGTCTTCTAATTTCATCACGTCCTGTCTACTAGGAATTATACATCTCCATCACCTGCTGCAAATATACTAAACAACTTGACATTCTTCTCAGCTGGTGCTAATTTAACGACCCCTGATGTAGATATCACTCATGTTTTTCTTACACCTTCTCATTCAAGTTTCAATGCCCAACATTCCTTTTTGTCTAAACCAGATATTCTTGATTCTATGGTGTTGTACTGTTATTGCTTGCACAGAGCCGTATCGAAAAAGCTGACATGTTATATCAATGTTATTTCCAATTTGTTTGGAATTTTTGTACGTCACTAAACTACATAATTCATCATCATATATACCAACAGATTATAGGATAAACTTGAAGAAAATATCAGTAAAAATGTGACCAACTATATAGTACATGTGACATTCAATAGGTTATGCAACATTGCCATACAGAAAAGAGTAGTCTAATACCCATGAATACGTCGATTTCGTGTAAGGAATCTAAATTTTATTCTTCTCTGGTGGCAAAAAGATTAAGTATAGCATATGCCACAAGAATTTGGTCATATAAAGTTCCCAAATGAGAGAGAAGCTGATCATAGCAATCCATTAAACTGATCCATCCAACAATAATACTATACCAGAATTTATACTCATATACACTGACAATAACTAGAGCCCCACTGAAATGCAAATCCATGTGTAAAGTTCTAACAACAAATTACATTTCTTATATCTAAGAATTGAGAGTTTGGAACAAACAAAACAGGGATTGGGATAACACTAAACATATGTATTTAGGGAAATAATGAAGGGATAACAGAAGTATCATACAGTGGAAACAATATAAGGTGAATTGTGTCGTGGAAAGGGACAGGTTATCATGGGGAAGATGATTCCATTTTCTGTACAGTAGGGGCTGTTACTTCCTCCATAAACTGGCCAGTGGCATTTGGGTCTTGCGACCTTTCACGTATTTCTCTGTATTCTTGACATAACGCACATAGATGGCAGCAAAAATGGGTGACGAAATCTCCACATGGTGCTTCCTGCATAAATTATCGATAGAGAAGATCGTGAGAAGTAATTACTTAGTTGGGAAAAGGAGAATCATCAGTATCAAAAGCTTATTATGACATTTTTAGTAACATCATGCTACTAAAATAGATCAATTGGACCTGCATTCAGAATAAGAAAGTTGCACTCTATTTAACAGCCTGATCACGGGATAATGATCTTAGAAATGTAGTGAGAGGTCCCAGCATGCATGGTTCGTTTCAGGGATATCACAAACACTGTTCTAAAAGGCACAAGGTGGCAAAAGCGGGGGCAGCACAAGGTGCTATCGCCAAGGCTTGGATCTTTCTAGAATACTGATTTTAACACAACAAAGCAACTATAATTTCGAGAATAAGCTTGACGGGAGTAATAGGTATTTCATGGCTTTTCTTACGTGTACACAAACAATAAAACCTTACTGCAAAATGAAAAGCTAGCAACAAGCATGTCGTCAAAGATTATTTAAATATAAATAACTTATGGTGTAAAGCAAGATAAGAACAGAATAGAAGCAAAATATCAAAGTTAACGAGCACAAGACTAGAAAAATTAAAAACATACAAACTGCTAAAATATTTCCCTCAAGAGAATGCCACATGGCAGATGAGAGACACATCATCAATGAGAACAAATTTCAACTGCAATTCTTTGACAAAACTAACTGCTAGCAAAGGGAGTGCTCATTATTGGCTCACTGAAAATTATGGGGAAAAGAACATAAATCTCAGTGCCGTTTCTTGGTCTAAGCGAGTGAACATACGCGCTAAAAGATGACATATGTAAATATACCTGCAAATTGTAGTTTGATCTTAATGTCCTGCGGTAACCACAAGCATAGCATGCGACAAAGCATCCAGGTAAACCCAACATAAGGCCTTCAGTAAATACGCAGCAAAGAGTATTTACAAGAGCCCACAAAATAAAATGCACCATACAGGATCCCATCATAGTTCCAGACCCCAAAACCTCTGCATTTTTCCCAAAGAGATAGCACGGGCAAAAAAGTCCAACACAACCTGGTAGAAAAGATACCAGTTGCTTAAGATATCATGTGCATAATAGTCACCCAGCACTTATTTAACTGAAGTACATTTTCTAAGGAACATAAAACCCAATGAGACACCAATGTGAATCGACATAAACCGTTAAAACATAAACCGACCCTTCATGAACAGCAATCTTAACAAGACCATAACCATGTATATTTAATCATGTGTAGATTATCCTATGCACAGAAAGTGTTTTCTTAAATGTCCAAGCAGATAGACTTAGATGGATTCAATGCATTGTTCAATGTTTAGGTTGACATTAAAGATTAAGTCATACATAAAAACACAAATGAAATCATTTAAAGTTTTTTCCTCAACTGATCCCGAACAATATGATTCAGTATTTACTTGCAGAGGTCAGTCTTTTATAAGATAAGTCAAACATCACTGCAGCATTCTTCAGTTTTACTGCATATATGAGTACTTTTTCTTTAAAAAAAAAAAAACAAAAAAACAAAAACTTGATTTCCAATTGAATAGAGGAAAAATCAGGGGAATGCTTGGCATATGTTTTTTAGCTCTACACAAAGAAGCACCTTTCATTCACTTTTTTGCTTCTGATAAATCAAGATGACAAGGCAGAAAGCATACAACTCTGCATATCATCGAAACAAGCACAGATCCCAGAAGACCACTGCCCTGGGACATTACGGATGTGCTGAGGTGCAGGAATTGTATCCGCAGGGAGCACTGGATCTACCTCCACATCTGACTGTCCAATGGGGATATAAGGTGGTGGAACATATGTGTTTTGGCCCACCATAACTATAAAAAATAATTCACAACCCCGTCTTCTTCTTGAGCTTGAGCAGCAATCTGAAGTGAGCATCAAAAGAGAGTCTAATGAAAAATAATTTCTGATGAAATCCCACATAAGAGTTGCATTTTGTATTTAATGATCCTGATAAAAACTAGGTGTTAATCTCATAAGCCCCATTATCCCCAAAATCATAAATAGTGGGTAAGAAAACTCTTTCCTCCAAGTCAAAACTAAATCTTTGAGAACTAAAATTCCTCCAAGATTTTATTTCACTGAAAAATAATTCATGCAAATAGGTTTTAAATGACGTTCAAATATAAAAATATTAGTATATTCACCACTGCAATGAAAAACCATATCTATAACCATGGCCCAGTCCATAAACAAAACATTATATAATCAAGTTTCAATGAAACTATAATTGTACAATTACCTAGATCAGCTGATCCAACAAACTCGAGAGATGATAAACAACACCAATATACCCAGCTGCGAAAGTTTCCTCCAACAAAATCTTGACAATATGATAGCACGACAAAGAAATCAAAATCAAAGGGCCAAAAATCAAGAAATAAAACCGATGATTTTAACGGAGAGCACCTCCTTAAATCACCATTCCGTTACAGAAACACACACAAGAAATAAACCTCCAAGTGGCATTCAACATCAAGATTCGAAATTCACAAGAATGTAACTGAATGTACACACAAATCTCCAAAAAACAGTATACCATGCAGCTAATACAAATAAATTATTGGACCTAATACGGAAATAATGAGTAGAACTTGAGAATGCGCACCTTACCTGAGCGAGAGAACTGCAGAGGAATTGTGGACCAATGTGGGGAATAAGAATTTTCTAATTTGGGGGAGCAATTCCTCTTTAGACGCAGAGCAATTTCAAATCCTAATCTCAAGCTAAAATCGTCGTTTTACGTCAGCCAAGGCAAGGCAGAAGCGTTAATTCAAACGAGCGATTGTTGTGAAAGAGATGTATCTTTTTATTCTGAAAGACAATTGTGCGAAATAAAAATATATATGAAGAAAAATCAGAAATATAATCTGTTTCACAAATATATATATATATATATATATATATATATCTTTATTCTTTATATATACTAAAGGAATAACCATAAATGACACTTGTTAATCCCTAAATTTTCTCATTTTAATTTTCTTTTTACAAATTAAATCTATTTAAAACCTAATTAATTTTTCTATTAAATGCTATCAAGATTAATATTGATAATATACATTAGTAAATAATATAAAAAATTTAACTAAATTTGTTAAAGTAACACATACTATGAAAATGATTTATAAATTTGAAATTTGTTAATTTAAAAAGTCTTTATATATACTAAATGAATAACCATAAATGACACTTGTCAATCCCACAAATTTTCTCTTTTTAATTTTCTTTTTACAAATTAAATCTATTTAAAACCTAATTAATTTTTCTATTAAATGCTATCAAGATTAATATTGATAATATACATTAGTAAATAATATAAAAAAATTAACTAAATTTGTTAAAGTAACACATACTATGAAAATGATTTATAAATTTGAAATTTGTTAATTTAAAAAGTTTAGAATCAAATATAAATCAATAAATAATGAAAAAATAAAATAAATGTAGGTTGATTGAAAAAAAATTATTCATATGTTTCTAACTAATTAATTATTAAAATTATATAATTGTTTCGAATATGTTTTTTAAAATAATATATGAAAATAGTTTGAATTTATTTTTTGTATCAATTCAAAAAAATAAAATTTGAGGGTTTGAATAATGGATTCAAAAATATTTAATTTTTCTAGATAATAGAAAAAAAAAATAACCATGTTCTTTTACAGTTTATAGTTAGATATCATTCACATTAGAAAACTAATTCAACATTAATATATTTTCTAATATAATTAACAATTAATTTTCTTTCTAAAATTACTAAATTTAATTTAATTTAATTTTTGTAATCCCGTGTATTCCACGGGTTCTATACTAGTATACACACTAAAGGAATAACCAAGAGTGACACTTGTCACTCTCTGGTTAATCCTATTCAATTATAATTTAATTTTCAATTAATTCATTTAGTATTTATAATAATCTATTATAATAGAACATTTAATGAGATAATAATAATTGAATAATAAAGTGTTAATAGCTATGATTTATAATAAAATTGTAAAATATGAAATTTTGGACAAACATTTTAATTAAGTTGATGTTTGCAATTATATTAATTGAAAATTAAAAAATTTCACACAATTTAAATTTAAATTCATACTAATTAAATTAAAAATTAATGATAAATAATAATAATTAAATTTCTCTATAAATAACAATTTTTAAATTTCTTAATTAGTATTAAAATACTCGTGTGATACACGGGACTTACGCTAGTAAAATCCTAAAGGCATCTCCAATCGTACATTAAAAAATAGTGTAAAAACTACATTATTTTTTGATAATAACGGCCGCCTATGTCCAGCTAAGGATGTTCAAACGGTTCGAACCGCCGGTTCCGGATTGGTGGAACCGAAACCGAACCGGGAGGTGTCCGGATCCGGTTTCGGTTCGGAACCGCCGGTTGAACCGAAATCGGGCTGTTCGGCCGGTTCACTTTTTTTTTTTTGCATTTTTCTTTTTAATTTTGATTTTGCTAGATCATTCGGGCCGTTGATCTCCAACGGCTATATCCATTCGAATTTGGGCCATACACATGTCACCCTCTGAAATTTTAAAAAAAAATTGTATAAACCACCGGTTCGAACCACCGATTTGTAAAAACAGGAACCGAAACCGAATCGGTTTCCGGCGGTTCCCAGTTCCGGTTTGGAACCGTTTGAAAGTCATTATGTCCAGCAAACTGCATTATTTTTTTCACCAAACATAATATTCATCATCACCGTCATCATTATTATTAACTTTTTTGATATTTTGTGTAAAACTACTACTCATAAATTGTATTAATAAATCAAATTGTATTTATCTCATCCCAATAATCACAATTCACACCATTCTAAATTACTTGGACATAATTACTAGGTCATTGAAGATCGTTTGTTATATTGTGTCTATCATATTATTAAGATATTAGTGTAACACCCCAAATAAAATTAATCTATAATTTATTATTCATAAGAAATATAATAATTAAGTCAAGAAATTAAGTTTCGATTCATCTTATGGTAATTTAGGTTTGAGACGGAAAATCAATTTTTTTGACAATGGGGTTACGTACAAAATATTTTAATACACTATTATGATAATTTAAAGTTTAATTATTAATTTCGACTATTTTAAATTGATGAAAGAGATAAAATAAACCGTTAATAATGATCCAATATATCGATTAATTCGTAAATTATATATATAATTAAATTGTTTGATATATCCAATTTTAATTAATGGGGTTGGTCTCGATTGATAATTTTTATGCGAGATCTAATTAATGTAACCCGTATGCAAAATAAATCTCGACCAAAGAAAGTATAATTCTCGACTCAATTCGTAATCCAAAACTCGATCCAAGTGTGGAAAGGGGTGAGTCATCACATGGATGCCACCTCACCCCTTCTTTGTTTGACACCTCACTCTCTCCTCATCTCTCTCTTATCTCTCTCTCCTCTCTCCATCCCCCACATCTCTATCTCTCGTACTGGATAGGAAGAAAAGGGGACACCCTTCCCCTTCAATTTCTCTCCTCCATCTCACCTCTCTCTTTCACTTTTCTCTCTCATTTCTCTATATTGGTTTGGAAATGGAAAAGGAGCACACTCCTCTCTCTCATATTCCCCTCTCCCTCTCGGATCAACACGCCGGCCACCACCACAAAAAGCTCGTCGCCTCCGTCGTGGGTGTGCGACGGAAGGCGGCCATCGCCGTCGGCTTCAAGCTCGTTGCCTCCGTCGCGGGTGTGCGGCGGAAGGCAGCCGCCGCCGTCGGCTTCCTCCTTCACTCCTCCCTGTTTCTCCCCTGTCTTTTCACCCTTTTTCTTTCTCCCTGATCTCCTGCCCTTTTTCTGTCACTGCCGCCGTTCATATGTTGGACGGGACGCCGGCGATGGAGGCCGCCGCCAGGGCGGCCGGTGGCGTGCGGTGGAGGCAGCTGCTGCCGCCGCCTCTGCTCTCTCTTTGCTCTCCTTTTTCTCAGCTCCCTCTCTGTTCTCTCTCGGTCTGATCGGCGCGGTGGTCGCTCCGGCAGTATCTGCTTGGCCGCTGTTTCACGCGGCGGTGCTAGTTAGTGTTGTGAATGCTTGAGTGGTATTGTGTGTGTGCGTGAGTTTGGATGGAGTATGGTGTGTGTTTTGCTGCGTTTTGGTGAGATGCTCGATTTTGGGTGTGGTGATGATGGGAGCTGTTTATGGTTCGAGAATGTGCAGCGTGGGTGTTGATGGTAGTGGGTTTGGTTTTGATTGTGGTGGTGCGCATCGTAGTGTTGGTTGAGTGTGCGTTTGCGAGAGTGTATCTTTGGTCCCTTGTGTTTACGAGAGGGTATTGTTGGTCATCGCCAGTGACGGTAACGACAATGGGAATGGGACTACGAGGGTGAGATTTTGGTTTTTTTGTACATTTAATTGAGTTTAGGATTTAATCGAAGAAATCGTTTGCATCATTAATAATTTTTAGGCATTGATAAATTATGGAAAATTATGTTTTATAGATGTAATAAGAAAACATAAGATTAGATGTTATTTTGGTCCTAAAAATGATCATGTAGGATTGAATTTGTATTATCTTAAAATTGGACTCAACCATTAATTTGTAATACAAGTATTATATAATTCATATGAATTCAGATATTAATTCGTTTGATTAATTGTCATAAGCAATGTAAAATAAATATTATATGAAGTTAGATTGTTGATGGTATGAAACTGAGACTCAAATTAGATTACCAAAATATGCTAATATAAGTTAATGTCTAATATATCATAACTCAAGTTAAATGATTAGGAAGATTTAATTATTTTCTTAAGATAACAATTAATTCAAGTCATATGAATTGAAGATCTATAATCAGTCAATTCAAATTCAATTTAAATTCATACGACACTTTGGAAACCTTCAAGTTTGAACCAAAATCATGATAATTTGACAATGTAATTCTTATATTAATTATGAGATTAGTATAAAAACCCTAGTTGCTCTTTAAAGCCCTTAATCCTAGAAATGCCTATTATTCACTTTATCCCAAGAAATTAATCTAGGATTTATTTCACATTATAAACAATTAAGTTAAACATTAAGGTGAACTCTATAATTTGAAGGAATATAAACGAAAAACTTATTTAAATGGTTGTAGAGACAATAGTTGCTGGCCTCAGTGATCAAGAGAATACGAACGAGGGACACGACTAGGAAATAAGGTGAAGGATTTTACGAGCATCGCTTCTAAAGGTGGGGGTAAAATCTTATCTAACAAATGTATTTTTAATTATACAATTTATTATATGAATTTATATGCACTATGTGACTTTAAATTCAATATTCATGTGAAGTCTATTTCAGGTTGAACGTCATTAGTATATGATTGTTTTTCGAGTATATTATATGATTTCAAAGGATTAAAGTTTACAAGAGATACAAATGTGACTGGTTTCATCTGATGAAAAGTCGGGATAATACCCGTACAAGAGGGGTTTCTTTAGAAACCAATACATGACAAAGGATTTACTTGTCTATTTGTATTTGATGTGAATTACATGAACCTACGTGAACGTGATTAACATGTACTATGTGTTATGTGAGAACCATTATGTGATATGTATCTGCGCATGCGCTTTCACGCCAAGTATATCGGGTATTCTTTGGAAACCCCACATGAAGGGTGTAAAAACCCTTAGGGTCGGCTTGGGGCCCGGATAGATTTTCTTCGTGATATCTATCCCAGACGGTTTGCAGGGGACTACTCGGGAGTCCGCAATGTGTAATATGTATATGTATAGTATATGATTATAGTATTATATGTCCCTATCACAGTACAGGTCGACCCACTGAGTGTTCCTTTGACACTCACCCCTATGTGTAAAAATATTTTCAGCTTAAAGTAACCAAGACGTGGCGTGCGAGCAGTGAATGCCGGTAGCCGATATTATCAAAGTCGTAGAAGATTTTAAATAAAGAGTTTTATTTTTATCAATTCCAAACATGTTTATTTATGTAAATGTTTATTTTTATCGTCATTTTCAATGTATTAAAAATGTGTTTATAAGAAAAGATATTTCAAGAAAGTCTTTTCCGCTGCATCTTTCCAAAGTTCGTATTTCAAAACTTTGTTTCATGGAATAATATTTCACAGTTATTCCTGAATTTTTTTTTTTATCTTTATTATTTTTTTGAAAGGGACAATTTCTAATGTAAGTAGCACCAAAACAGGATTTTAAAACGGGGCGTTACAATTAGTATCTTCAAACATTGATCTTTTTATTTATTTGTTTTGATTCCTTTAAAATAGTTGCATAATTAATACTATTCAATTATTTTGTTTTCTTTTATGAAAATTTCATTATATAGAGAGCTTATGTAGTATTGTTGTTTATTTTTCTTTTTTTGTGCAAATTGAATATATATATATATAAGCAGAATATCCTGCCAAAAATAACTACAATAAATTATGTACCTATTAAATAATTACTATTTTAAGAAACCTATTAATTGCTTTCATATTGTATTTATTGTAAGAAACTCAATACAAATAAATAAATACAAATAAACCTTTTTATTGTATTTTAAAAAACTCAATACAAATGAAAATAAATAAACCTATTTATTGTATTTTAAGAAATTCAATACAAATAAATAAATATTTAATTTAAAAAAATCAGTTGTGATACTCAATTTAATATTTATTGTATAGAAATTTCAAATAAAAAAAATAAATAGATAAATAAGATGAAATAAGAGATCATATATTTATTATCTCTCATCTTATATTTAAGTGCTTATTTTAAATGGTAGATTACAAAAAACAATTCCACCTATCGACTTTTTTCAAATTGCAACCTAATTTTTTTTTTCAGATTGCCACCAGTCTTTCTGTGGTTTTGTCGATTGTAAATTTTCCGGCGAAATGGAGATTAATTAATTTGTTCACTTTGCAACCTAAAATTTGTTGTTGTTCTTTTTTTATCTAATTGCAACCTGAGCTTTGTGATTTTATCAGATTGCAACCAAGAATGAAAATTTCGATTCCGGTGGAAATATAGGTAACTTAAATTCACGAAAATATCATGAAAATATCGATATCAATATCAATGGAAATATGGGTACATATATTTATTGTTATTGTTCCTATATTTACCAATATATTCCTATATTTTCTCGATATTTATTGATATTCCATCGATTTTTTACCGATGTTACATATATTTCAACAATTTTGACCAATATTTCCTTGATATTTATTTTATGAATATCGATCACACTTATATAACATAAATGTCACACTCATATATATAACATAAAGGTATCAGTGTGAAGCGAAAAAAAATCATGATTTGTAATTGGACAAAAAAATTAAAGTTTCGGTTGCAATCGGATTAAGAGAAAAGGTTTGGGTTGCAAAGTGAAAAAAATTAATTCATTTGTAGGAAAAATGACCGGAAATTTTACAATCGGCAAAACCACAGAAAGACTGAGTGACAATCTTAAAAAAAAAAAGATTATGTTGCAATTTTTAAAAAGTCGATAACTGGGGTTTTTTTTTGTAATTTACCCTATTTTAAATCAATTTAAATATATATAATATATAAAATCAATCATTATTTAATGATCTTAAGTTTAATATTCATATAAAATTTATCAAACTGAAATATGGAAATGTGTGTGTGTGGGCTTCAATGATTTTTCATTTTTAAACGTTTTTATGATATAGTATTAATTTATTGTAAATTGATATTAAATGTAGAAATTAAAAAAAATATTATAGGTGTACCTAATAGATTACACATATAAAACATATCAAATAGAAAAAATTAGATTAAAATTATTATTGCAAGTTAACCAACTTATTCATTTGAAATATACAAATATTTTATTTTATCTTTCTCATTTTATATGTATTTGTTGTCAATTTTATTTATATTTATATTCTGATTAATTGAGGTGGCATAAGGGATTGGACAGAGGTAATTTTTCTGGTTTTTTCTTATTTTATATGTATTTGTTGTCAATTTTATTTATATTTATATTCTGATTAATTGAGGTGGTATAAGGGATTGGACAGAGGTAATTTTTCTGGTTTTTCACAAATTAAAATTTCATCATTCTTAATCCCTGATATATTGACTTATCAATCTTATAATTATTATTCATAAATTTTTTATTCAAAATGTGTAGATTAAGTCCAATTTTGAATTGTTTCATTTAAATAGATAGCAAGAGAGATTTTCATGTATATGATAAGCTGATACAATTTTTATTTGATTTAGAATAAATGAGTTATATGTGGCGTTGAACCCAAAAAAAATTATTAAAATACGTGTGTATTTATAGTTATAAATGCCAATAAAATATAAATTTATTTATCTCAATACTTAAATCATAACGTTTCTAATACATATAACTTATTTTTAGATATTAAATTTATTTTTTAAAATTTCACTACCTATGTAATGTTCTGACACAATTTTTTTTATTTGTTTGTTTAATCCATAGATTAATATATTACTTTATATATTTCAAATTTCTAATATTTTCGAATATAATTATTTATAATGACATAAATTTAAAGTTAAAATACCTAGCTTTATACTAATACAAATTTAAAAAGTATAAATATATTTTTGTTAAAATAATAATCATTACATTTTATATGTTATTGTATTTTTTTAATAATTATATATATAACATATTGTTCAATGCACAGGTACACTACTAGTGTTGGATAAAAACAGTTATTCAAGTTTGAAACAAAAAATTCATGTAGAAAAAAACAATACAAACATTGGCGAACATTTGTAACATACATATTTAATTTTTTTCCAGCACTTTTTTTTCAAAGTAGTGGGATGTATTTAATTGATATTAATGTTTTGTTATCTCATAAATAATTTTTTTTAAGAGTAGACACTTGTCATGCTTGTACAGATCCAAGTGTCATCATTAAGAATATGAAACCACATATATATATATATATATATAGCTAGTATAGAACTCTTGTATAACACTTGATTTGTTAAAATTAATATTATTAAAAAACTAATATAAAAATGTAATATATTTTGAATAAAAATAATAATGCATTGAATATACTTGTTAGATCAAAAATGTTAATTATAGAAAATTATTTTCATGATATTCACATGGCTTAAAAAATATTTGTATCGTCAATTTGTACGTAATATATAATATTTTAAATTAAAGTAGAATCAAAATATATAAAATTTGATATATATATTTAGTATTTTTATATTAATTTGGATTAACATAAATTAACACCTCATTTTATATTAATATTCAATATATGTATATTAACATATATTTTCATCAAAACATTATTATTAACATATATTAATTAGCAATCAATAAACTTTTTGAATTATTAAACATTAACATTTAGCAAACATTAAAATGAATATCTCATCATACAATTAAGGGAATTATGTGAACTCATAAGTTACAAATTGCTAGAAATTATCATTAAAAGAATTGATTGAATTAAATTATTAATTAAATACATATATAAATTTAAAAAATTGAATGAAAAATTGGAATAACTATAGAGTGACATGTGTCTTCTAGTGATTCTTCCTGTAACACCCCAAAACTTACATATTAAAATATATATGTATATATATACGTATGTTTAAGTTTCTCTAATTATATATATGTATATAAGCATATCATGGAGTATATGTATATATAGTGTTAAATTGATAGCCTTGCTTAAGATTAAAGTAAAGGTGAGTCACCAAAGCTAGAATACACGTGTTGTTGCATGCTTTTGAGCTAAGGAAATAGGATGCAGGATGCCATACTCTTCCTCCCCATTTCTTTTCTTTTTGCTTACATCTTTCTCTGGTGATACGAGTTGCAGATTGGAAAGATTAGGAGTGAATCAAAGGGGTAAAATACTTAATTCTTCCTTTTAATTTTACAATCTATAGTGTATATGTTTTATTTTGAGAGATACTGGATTTTGGTGTTTTGAGTGTTGAGAGGGTGTTAAGGGGGAAGAGGGGGGGGCGGCGCTGGCAGAGGCGCCGCCGTGCGATCGGGACCGGATGGAGGTGGGAGGTGGGCGGCGCCAGGAGCGGCGCCGCCGTGCTGGGAACGAACGAGGAGGGGGGGGGGGGGGGTGTGTGAGGTGTAGTATGTGTGTTGGATATGTGTTTGTTGTTGGTTCACTGTGGCAGTTTTGAGGAGGAAGAATTAGAGTGAGTTTGTGAGGAGGTGAGTGTGTGGCGCCGCCGTGTGTGGCGGCGCCGAGTGCTTTCGGAGAAGGAGGCCGCTGCTGCCGACGGAGGACAGCAGCGGCGGCGGCTGAACTATGGGGATCGGTGGCAGCTTGGAGTGAAAAGGGGAGGGGCTGCTGTTTGTGCGTACGGCGGCGCCGTGGGAATGCGTGGGAAGGGCCGCTGCTGCCGGCGGAGGGCAGCAGCGGCGGCGGCCGATCAAGATGGGAAAAGGGGCGACGGGTTTGGAGCAGGGGCATTAGGGGCTGATTTTTGGAAATTTAATTCTCTCCAGGACTTAGTTGCAAAAGCTTTATTTTTATTTGCATATTAATGAATTAATCCCTTATCTTTTGCCTATTTATAGTTTAGTCCCTGTAACTTATTTAATTATTGTTGAGCCCTAAATATAGTTTCAATTACAGATTGGACCTCATATTTATGAAATTGATATTATGATCACAAACCTTATAATTTATGTATAAAATAGACTAGAGTGACGCTTAAAATGATACGAAAAATACGACGAACCATCGTTAGGTTAGGAAAACCCTAGTACGAGACTACGATCATATAAATTCTAGATTTAATTAAACTCTAAGCTTAGGATCACGAATTCTTATTCCGTTTAGGGATTTATTTTCCTAGTTATTCCAAGTATATACAGTTAAGTTAGATGCTAAGTCGAACTTCTACGTTATGTAGGATTTCCGGACGAAGGACAGGATTAAGGAGGGTGACAACGTATCGCAATCAACTTTTGATTATCGAGGTGGGGATAAAATCTTATAAAATAACTGCGTTTTTAATTATACAATTTATTATATGAATTTATATGCACTATGTGATTTTAATTTCGATATTCGTGTGAAGTCTATTTCAAGTTAAACGTCATTATTATATGATTGCTTTTTGAGTAAATTATATGTTTCGAAAGATTAACGATTTCAAGGAATACTATTGCAATTGATTTCAATTGACGAAAAAATCGGGATAATACCCGTACTACAGGGGTTTCTTTAGAAACCAGTACATGGCAAAGGATTTACTTGTCTATTTGTGATGATGTGAATTATATGGGCTTACGTGAACATGAATAATGTGTACTATGTGTTGTATGAGAAATATTATGTGAAATACTTAACTGTGCATGCGCTTTCTACGCCAAGTAGGATATTCTTCGGAAATCCATCTATAGGGGTATTCTTCGGAAACCCAGCAACAGGGGTATTCTTCGGAAACCCAACAACAGGGGTGTAAAAACCCAAATGGAGTCGGCTTGGGGCTCCGATAGGCTTTCTTCGGAAACCTATTCAATGGTTTGTAAGGGATTACTCGAGAATCCGCTATGTGTACTATGTTTACGTATATAACAAGGTTACGATAAAATGTGATTCTCTTTCCACAGTACAGGTCAAACCACTGAGTGTATTTTTTGGCAGTCACCCCGTATATGTTTTTATTTTACAGAAAGCTATGAGTGAAGGAGGGACGAGCTGAATTGCCTGACACTTTTGCATGTATAACTATGTATATTTTCCTTGTCGGCTTTTCCAGAACCCTATTTTGATGCTATGTATTAAGAATTTCTTTTATGTAGAAACTCAACATACTTCTTTACGGTATATGTTAATCACTTTTAAGTTCGAAGATCATCACTTCCAGAAATTCGGTTATTATTTACTTTCCGATGATCTATCCTTTTGGCTGGACGCCCTGTTAATATGTTATGCTTCCGCTATATAAGTTCTATTTCCATATTAGAAAATGGGGCGTTACACTTCCTTTATTATATATGAAAAATTATTATGTCATCAAAACTTTATAATTATTGAATATTGTATAACAGGTGTCGCAATTGATGTACTAAAATACTACTACTATTAGTTGAATTCAATATGATTTTATCCAAAATCTTTCAAGAGTGAGTCTTATGCGAGACCGTCTCACGGATCTCATTCCGTGAGATGGGTCAACTCAACCTGGTCATAAGTCAACGGTCAATGGTTGTTCAACGCCGTTGATCAAAGAGTATTACATGTCATACATGAAATTATTACATGTTATTCATAAAAGTATTGCATTTTTCCGTGAGATTGGTCAACTCGATCTGGTCAAAAGTCAACGGTCAAAGTTAAAGTCAAAAAGTCAAAAGTCAACGGTCAATGACTGTTCAACGCCGTTGCCCAAAGAATATTATATATCATACATGAAACTATTACATGTTATATATAAAAGTCTTATAAATGTAATACTTTTATTCTCATAACATAATACTTCTATATGTATGGTGTTACACTTTTACTAGGTATTATGTAATACATATAAAAATATTACATGATACATATAAAAATATTACTTATTATTTTTCAATAGTGTTACATGTTGCACACAAAAGTATTACATTGTAAGAATATTACTTGTTGATTCAGTCATATTACACGTTGTACATAAAAGTATTACATAATATTTAATTTATTGTCATAATGTAATACTTTTGTATGTATTAATTAATATTTTTCTATATATCATTTAATACTTTATAATGTAATACTTTTGTATGTATTAAGTAATATTTTTCTATATATCATGTATACTTTTGTGTAGTATATATATATATATATAATACAATATTAATTTCAATGGTATTATATGTTCCACCCAAAAGTATTACTTGTTGATTTCAATAGTATTACGTGTTGTACATAAAAGTATTGCATAATGTTTTATTCTTATAATGTCGTAGTTTTATATATATTATCTAATAATTCATAAACTAGGTAATACTAGTTTTTCTATAGGGTTTAAATCACATATGACCCCGCAGGATAGGGCTTAGGTCAAATGTGACCCTAGGTCAATCAATGTTAACCCCATTCGATTTTTCCGTCAATAACTAACGTTAATTGCCACGCGCAAAGCACGTGCCCGTTAAGTCAACTAAACCCAATTCAACTAGGTCAAAATCGAGGACACTTTCCCCCCAAACTGAAATGGAACCCTAATCGCACCCCAAATCCCTAACCCCAAATCGCACCCCAAATCTCTAACCCCAAATCGCATCCCAAATCCCTAACCCCAAATCGCACCCCAAATCTCTAACCCCAAATCGCACCCCAAATCACCAAATCTCACTGAAATTTCCCAAATCTCACCCATATCTGAGTCGGAAGGAAGCCGAAACCCTGAAGATCAAATTTTCCCTGCCGAGGACACTGTGAAGGGCGAAATGGTGAAAAATCGCACCGGTGCAAAGAATGGTAAGTCTTCAAACTTCGAGTGCTTTCTAGTGGTTGTCAATATCAATTTTAAAAGAGTATTTGTTTAGGGTTTTTAAAGTGTTTGTAGGTTTGTGACTATTTCTTAATACTTTGAGCAAATTATCATGCATGCAAACCTTTTTTATGAAGTGTCATGACTTTGTGTTTGGTGGTATGTTATATTGAATGCACATGATTCAGGAAAGGGATGTACAACTGTTTTTTGGCATGTTGTGTGCATTTTACATAATATTTTGTTGTGGGTCACTCTTTGTCTCTATGATGATGTGTAATTGCAATATGTAGTGTTTAGTGGTCTTGCTTTTTAGTGTTTTTTATGAATTTGTGGGTATAGAAAACTGTGAATTGTTTATATAATGGCTTATGTGTGCCAGTGTTTGTTTAGTGTTTCTTATGAATTTCCTATGTCAAAATTGCAGAAAAAAATGTTAAAGTGGGTAAGAGTGTTTCTGAATTATCAGGGGCAGGGGATTCACTAGGGGCAAGGGGAAAAAAAATGTTATAACCCATCATAGATGATATCCCCTCAGAGGAGATAGAGCAAATTATAGAGAATTGCTATGATTGGGGGGTGGATGGGGTAAATCCTGATGAATATAGATATTCAATGTGCATGCTAGTGATGATCCTAGGGGTGATGATATAGACTTAGAGAGTCATTCTAGTGATGATCCTTTTGATCCTCAAGGATTGAGTCAGTCTGATGATGATATTGATGATTTGTTGTTTGAAGAGAATGTGGACAAGGACATTGAATGGATGGGTATAGATAGGGAGAAAGCTGATACAAATACGGGGGTGGGGTCTGATTCTGAATCAGAGATAGAAGACTCTGATGCAGAATTTGTTAGTGACATGTATCTAGTGCAATCCCAATAGCTAGTGCTCCTGTGATCAAACAAGGAGGTAAAAAGTTTATAAATCTGTCCTGTTTAGGCAAAGGTAGTCATAAGGGTGAAGGCAAGTAGATGGTTTTTGATGGATGCGTTGGGGCTGAATTATTTGTATTTCATGCTACTCAAATGTGTTAGGAACTTCTGGAATTTGAAAACAGATACACTTGTTTTGTGCATTTTGATAGTCTGAATATGTTTTTCTATTTTGGAAATGCAATTGTTTATTCTGATGATGTTTATTTACTTCATATCATATGTTGTGCAATACATCTAGTTTGAGATAGAATATTTATGTGAAAACAGTAGGTATATAGATGACTACATGCCCATAGGCTATTACATGGTAGAAAATCAAGTGCATTACATGGTAGACAAAAAACAGTCATACTCCACCAGCTTCTATTACATAATAGTGGTCCTTTAGGATGCACCCAAAGCCAACCATTTGTGCATTACAGTGATACAAGCCATTAAAACCAGTGCCATTGTCAGATTTCTCTTCTTCTCCAAGGCTGAAATTCTTTCCTCCATTCTATTCTGCTTAATTGTAGCCATTTGCAATTCAGCCTTCAGTTGCATTGTTTCACCCTTTACTTGAGCAAAATCTCCTTTCAATTGAGCCATTTTCACAGCCACATTAGTTGTAGGCATGGTCGGTTTACTTGGTTCGTTAATCCACTCGAAGAAATTGCACCCTTTCTCTGACAAGGAGTCGGGGCAGTTCTGAAAATGGTAGCCTTCACTATCAGGTTGATCGGAAATTCGAACTCTAGCAAACTTTCTGCAGTTGCAACGTTTTGTGCCTGAAGTGTATGAATGAGTAGATGTTGACATATCTCTCCTCTCGTTCCAAGCTTTTGTCTTTTTTTTCACTTTAATGTGATGAATTTGATCTTGAGTTGTTTCTTGAGATGTTGGTGTGGCTGGTATAAATAGGAGATGTTTGGTGGCTGTTGTGGCACAGGAAAAACCGGGAAAATCGAATTGGGGAAAAAAAATTCCCACCAAAATTTGATCCAATGTTTTTCATCCAAAAAGATAACGGACAGGGCTGTTTTTGAACTTTTTGGGGCTGTTTCTGAATCCATGGGCCAATCTTGGCCCTGGACCTATCCTACAGGGCCACATGTGATTTAAACTCTTTTTATATATATCATGTAATACTTTTGTAATATATTATGCAATATATGTATATAATAAAAAAAATTGATCTATAGTAACATATTACCAAATATACATAAAAGTATTATATATTTTCATACACTTTGACCAAATTCAAATCATCATATTTTACAAAAGTATTACCTAATATATTGAAAATTAATACCTAAAACATACAAAAGTATCGCATAATTTCTCATAACTTTGTCACACATGATACACATGAAAGTAGTACCTTATAAAAGTAAAAGTAGTACATTTATAATGTAATATTTTTATGTATGTCTTGTACTACTTTTATGTATAATATGTAATATTTTTAGGTGGGAAAAATTCAATTTTAGTCCACTTAGAAAGCTACTCTGTCCAATTTTAGTCCACAACATAACCGGTTTTTAATTTTAGTCCAATTAAGCCAAAAATTGTCACTATTTGATCCATTTTTCGCCGGAATACCACTGTCTCCGGCGATTGTAATACAATCGCCCCCAATTTTAACATTCTCTCCACTCGTGCTTATGTGACACATTTTATGACATGTGGCGTGCATAAAGGTTAACTTAATATCCACATTGGATTTAACATTAAATAATTCAAGAAAAACTTTAAACAAAAATCAATTAAATCATTAATTAATATTTTAAATGAAAAACATAATTAAAAAGCAAGCAAAAAGACGGAAAATAAAACTGGTTCTACAAATCAGTTTTTCCCCAAAAATCAACTAGGAACCCTAGTTTCTCCAAAATCGAAACGGTGGGATCAACTAGGAACCCTAGTTTCTCCAAAATCGAATCGGTGGGAGAAATGTCTGATTCCTCTCAATCATCTGCAGTGCACGAGTGCCTGTGTGGATGACAAGCGGTTCTACGAACGGCAAAAACAGATACAAATCGAGGGAAGAGGTTTTGGGGTTGTCTCAGATATAACGTAAGTTTGTGTTTTTGAATGTTAATGTTTGAGGATTTAAGGTTGTACTTTGGTTTATAAAAAAGGATTCAACATAATTTCGAGCATGGAGATATTTGATAGAAGTTTACAGTGAGAAATTTCTGTTTTGGGATTTCATAATTGTATTTGGGGTAAATGTATTTGGCAAATATTTGAATGTATTTGGCAAACAGATTTTGTGTTGTTTTTGGGGTAAATGTATTTGGCAAATATTGGTTGTTATACACATAATTGGTTTTGCAAGATTATGTGATAATGTATTTGTATTTGCCAAAATTTGCATGTGAAGTCTATTGTTTAGGTTACACAAATCATTGGTTTTGCAATATTTGTTTATTAATATTTGTGATATGTGAGCCATGAATTCTGCAGAAAAGTGGAGGGTGTGACTATTTCGAATGGGATGACAATGACGAGTACGAAAAATTGAGAGAAGCGTATGAGATGTTGAAAGCAGAAATGAATGATCTCAAACGAGATATAAAGCTATTAAAAGAGGACGTTCGGAGTATGGTTAACTAAAACAACACTCTTAGAGAAGACAAGAGGATGTGGAAGAATAAGTGCAGGAGGATGAGAATGCAATTCATAGTTCTTCAATTTGTTCTTCTTGTTTGTTAGTGGATTGCACATTGAATTGTATTAGTTTGTTGGATATTTTTGTTAGTTTGGCTGTACACTTATTGATATGTAAGACCATGCCTAGGGCATTTTGCAGAAAACTCTGTATTAATATTTATGAATCTTGCAAGATTTATGTATTTTCTGTTATTTATGCATTTTGCTTTGATTCTGTTTATGTGTTTTGGTTTTAAATTTGAACACATAATATGCGCCTGGAAATGAATCCTGGAAATCTACACATAATATGCACCTGGAAATGAACACATAATATACACATAATTTGAACACATAAGTTGTTCATATTTTTCATAATAAAATGAATCCTGAAAAAATGCACCTGGAAATTCATTCAATAAAAACAAGAGGAAAAGATTTGGAGCAATAACATCTGAAATTCATTCAACTTTGTCAAATTACACTATGTCTTAGAAAAGCCATGATGGCAAGTCATTGCCATGATCAAGTGTAAACTTTGTCAAAACACAACAGCATGTTCCAAAATGACACAAAACAACTTCCAAAAACAACATTATCCAAAAATATCCCAACGTGTTTATCCAAAATATAAACTAAAAACAAATCCCAACAAGATGTACTTAATTCAAACTACTTTTCCTGAGGTGGCATTGACAAGTCCAGGTACTTAATGCTATGCTCCACCACCAACCTTTTCTCTTTCTCAGGTTGTACATCATCTGGATTCACCCAAGCTGCTTTCACTCCACTTTCTGTGAATGGAGCAGGGGCTCTAATGTTCACTCTTTATGGCATGGGAGGTGGTATTGAAGGCATGACAGGTTGTGATGACAATGGTTGTTGACTTAATTCGGAAAGGTTGATTTCTTCATGTGCATTGGACCTTTGACTCAGTGATTCAGCAAGTTGGACATACATTGATGGTCCTGGAATGTTAGCTTCTTGACTCCTCAGATATTCATCAATGTTGGCCTCAATATCTGTCATTTCTTGATTGTCTACTTCTTCATCCACAAGATTTGTACTTGGTGGGAGAATCTAACACAAACAGAATTGTTGATGAGGAAAAAACAAAGAATGGATGCACTTGGTGATTATGTGTAATGACTTACAACATTAGGTTGTTTTCCCTTGTCTGCAACTGGATCCTCATAATTAGCCTCTTCTTTGTTGTTCACATTTGCATTGCCTCTAGACTATAAAGAACAAAATGGATACAAATATCAGTTAGAACACACAAATATCAGTTAAAAAAATCAAGTTACATTTTAATTTAAATAAGAGCACCTGATTTCCTTTTTTCTTCCTTATTCTGCTCAACCTTGTATGACTGTCATGCTTTCTTTTTTTCTTTGTACCACTCTGAGATGGTTCATCAGCTTCCCTCTTCCTCAGCCTCACCTGTCTTCCCTTAAAAGCCTTAGCAAAGTGTGGGGGTAATGGGGGAATATAGTTTGAATCCCCCCACAACTTCTCATAACTTACCCCTAGGATAGCATGTTGATACACTTTGATGTAGGTTTCAACATAGTAGTACCTATCAACAAAGTCTTCCACATTCTGTCCCCCACTTACAAGTGCACAGGTAGCATGCTTGCAAGGTATTCCAATGAGTTGCCACAGCCTGCAAGTGCACTGCCACTTCTCCAAGTCAACAACATATTGGCTTCTATCATAACAGGACACCTCATAATTCTTGTCATGAGACTTTATGGGTATGAAATCACCCACACAATCCTTGTACCTATCCAAGATCTTGTGTATTTTGAAACACAGTTTCCCAACCCATTTTGCAAGTGTCCTATCCCTACACTTTTGTAGTCTATTCATAATGTAAATCCTTATCCATTCAACCAAGGTAATGATTGGCTTATCTCTTGCCTCAAGTATGCAGCCATTAAAAGACTCAGGCACATTATTTAAAAGCATGTCACGTTTTGCATTCTCTTTCAAAAATGTCTTACTCCACTGAGTGGGAGGTTTATCATTGAATCACTCCCATAGGGGCTCACTGTACTCTTTCAATTTCCTCATACCTTCCCTAAACTCACCCTATGTTGTGGCTTGGGTACAATTCCACAACAGATTTTTATGCATCATTCCCCTAAACTCTGCACTCTTCATGTTATTATGCATACTAGTATTTACCCTGTGCGATGCACGGATATAAATTTTAAAACAAAAAAATCTGTATATAAATACAATGTAAATAGATTTTTATATATAATAACATGTTTATATACATATAAAATATAGTTATTGAATGAAATTGAGTAATATTTCTTATACAATATTGGTATTGGTTATAATATAATTTAATAACATCTAAAAACTTTTTCTTTAGAACTGGTATTTAATAAATTTTGTTCCATGTTTTTTATTAGTTTTTATAGTTATAAAATTTTGAAAGCGATTGAAAATGTCTATATTAAAACTAATCATATAAATTTATAAGAAAAAAATAACTAAAATAAAAAAATCTTATGCACATATGTGTATCTTGGCATCAAATATATATATAATGATGTGTTTGTCATTATATATGTTAGATTAACAATAATGTGTTTGTCATAAAATTCTGGAGAAACACTGAAATTTTCTACAGCGAAGCAAATAATATTTTTATCATAACAACAAAAGTGTATAAAATAATCAAGATGTGGACATATGAAAAAATAATTAATGAACTGGTGGAAATTTTGACTATACTTTTCTAAAGAAATAAATTTCAGAATTAGAGTTTTCTGAAGACATTCATAAGAAGTTTAAGGATAGCATTTCAATAAGAAGTGTAAACTTAGCTTTCAGTAATGTAAGTAGGATTTCTTGACTTGATCATTCGACAAAGATAGTATACCAGAAATTAATATTGAACAATATCGCTAATTATATGTCTGATAATATTGTTATTGTGAACTTATTGAAAGCTGAATGACAAAAGAAATATAGAAAAAAACTTTTGCAACAATATGATAGATGTAGAACATAAATAAGAATTCACCTGCATGTACCGTTAAAGCAAATAAGTAGTTAATCAAAATGTATCATCAGAGAAAATACAAATTAAGAGGAATATAGAAACGATAATAGGTATTTGGTGATATGTATATCATCTTTATATATTGGTGAATATGTCTGTTTTCTAAATATATTTTTGATAAATGCAATCGGTATGGTAAACTCAATCAATTGATTGATATTTATCAATTAATTATTTATATAGATTGCAAAAGTATTGTATCAAATTAAGATCAAGACAAAATTACTTTCCTTTTCATATAATATAAACCAAAGGAAATTAACTTTCCTTTTCATTTTTATTTCAATCAATGACATTAAATATTAAATATATGTATAAGGAAACTCATATCACAATGATCCATCATTCGTATATCACGGTACGTATATGTATTTATATATCATGCATAGTGTATTTAATAGTTTCATTCACGTTAAATATAATTAAATAAAATATATGAATTTTTTTCCCCTAAAAGTTGAATGTTGTTTTTAGGTGGGAAAACACTCACATTACCTTTATTTTAATATAATGTTCTTATATATATATGTGTGTGTGTGTGTGTGTGAGAGAGATTTGGAGATATGTAGCAATTAAGAAATTAAAAAGCAATTAAAAAGAAATTAAAGGCATCATATCATTTCTTAAAAAAAAAAATGGAATCATATATATTAATTCTAATATTACTTGAAAAATATGGATATTTGATTTGGTTATATATAGGAAATTTTATTTTATGGACTACTAACTTATATCATTATATGTATATACATATATACACACACATATATATATATATAATTATGAAATTTTAAAGAATCATGAATTTGGACTTGCTATTTCATGACCGGATCTTGTAAATTTCATCCTTAAAATAATCTAACAATTTATTTAAATTGAAAGGTGTATCCATATATAACGTCCTTAAATTTTTTCTTACCTAAAAGAATTGAGTTTGATTTTCCTTAAAAAATAGAATGCAATTAATACATATGAAATAAAAAAAAGTTATGTTTTTTTATATACTTAATTAACATATGTATATCAGTTAATATACTTAATATATGTATATAAAATAAATACATATAAAAAAGTTACATAAATAGAAAGTGATTTTAGGCGGGAAAATTCTCACTTTCTTTTTTCGGCAATGTTTGTGTTTTTATATATATAAAGATGCCTAACACACACCCTATGTTCTGTCCCAAAGAATATAGAACCAACAGCCTTGATCAAACCCTTTTGTTTGTCAAAAATCAAAGTAAAGGACTCAACATTGGTTATCTCAAGATCTTGTTTCAAATATGTCAAAAACCACAACCATGTTCCAAAGTTTTCTTGTTTAACAACTGCATAAGCCACATGATTCAAGTTGTTATTTGGATCAACCCCCATAACACTTAGCAAGACATCCCCTGCATTTCCCTTTAACCAACATCCATCTATTCCCAACAATGGCCTGCAACCTCCTAGAAACCCCCTTCTCAAAGCATCAAAGTAAATATAAAGATGAGAAAACCTATTTTGGTCATCTGTCCCTAGCAGAATTGTTGAACCTAGATTGGTTCTCCTAAGTTCATCTACATATGACCAAAGTTTCATATATTGATCATCAGGGTTCCCTTGTATGAGTTCCAAAGCCCTCTTCTTTGCCCTAAAGGACTGTTGCCTAGATACATTGCACCTCAAGTCCTTAATGCTTTCATATTTTTCACCTCATGAGAAGGTGCAAACTCATGGACAAATTGGTATACATTTATTTGTCAAGTCTCAACATCTTCAAGTTTGTTTAAATGTATTTTCCAAGTACACCCCAACCCATTGCACCTTACATACACCCTCTCCTTATTATTTCTCACTGTTTTCAAGTTTCCTTTTGTCATTATTGCATGAGATTGTATGACTTTCCTAAACTCTTGCTTAGAACTAAACAACATGCCTAGTTGGAAGGTGGGGTTCCATTCTGTTTTGGGATTGCATATGGGGTATCTTTTAGTCATGTTCTTATCATCAGACACAAGGTTTTCATCCAAACTCACCCCATCAACATCTACCACATCATCATCACTCTCATCATCAAAGTCAAGGACAAGTTTTCAATCAACATAGACCTCATGTATTTTAGGCTCATAATCATCAGACAATTCATGGTCAGATTCCCTATCTCTAGCATTATCACCAATTATGAAATCTTCATCTTCACAAAAATCATCAGATTGTTCATTTTCATCCACGTAATCCACAAGTTCAGTTGGAAACATAGCTAAAACATCTGGTTCTAAATATATATGCATTGTCCCATTTTCCATATTTTCATTCAACAAATTAAGAAGCTCTTCATCACTAACTATCAATTTAAACCCATCTTTTCAAACTGTGTAAAACCTATAGTGCAATGCTCCACAAGCTCTACTAATTAAGCCATATTCAGTCAGTGCCATCAAAGTCAAACAACAGGGTTCCACATTCTCCAACACAAGTTTTTCACCCCCAACATACTCGGCCTTTGGTAAAAGTCTAAAATATTCATCCCCCCCCCCCCAATAAAGTACCACAGTCAATGCATCTTCAATGCCAACTGTTTAAAAACAATTAAAAAAAAGGCACACACAAACCAAAACAAAACAGTGTATATTCTATTCTATAGTCACATGGGGCATATCCAAAAAGCATTCAAAACAGATATGGACCACACAAAAAAAGTGAATAAAAAAGCAATATTCTACACCTTTCTATGCTACACCTTTCCCCCAACAACCAACAATTAACTAACAAAATATAAACCCTAAAACAACCCCCATAAAACCTGAAACCCTAATATAAATAGGAAGAAAGTATCGATACTCACCTTTCATTGTCTTTCCTCTTTTTATTTCATCCCGCAGTCTCTCAAGCTCCAATTAATTTCTTCAATTTTTCAACCGCATCTCCATCTGGTGGAGGGATTTCTTCCAAACTCGGACTTGAGCACCGAAAGTCCTCCCCACCCTCTGTGTTTTCTGGTACATTTAGGGTTTCTTCCGGAATTGGTGGAATTGGGGTTTCGACGGGTTTTGGGGATTTTTCATGAGTTAAGACTTTCGCCGTTTTGATTTTCGTCGAGGTGGATCATTAGGAGTTGGGGCTTTTAGATTCAGCATCATTCCTTCAATTTAGTGTGAAACCATTTCATATACAATAACTTATTAATGAAGGTACCAATTTAGTGCGATATTTATTATAGATCACAACAAATCTTTCCTAAGATAAATACAGTCTCGTAAACAATTTTCGTGAAACCAATCTTTTTTATTCACTAAAGAAACCAAGCCTATTTTGATTTCCGTGAAATTGATCTTTTCTATAAACAAATTTATTTCCACAAATTTATATATGAATTAATAAATCAAACCTATTTTGATTTCCGTGAAATAGATCTTTTCTATAACCAAACTTATTTCCACAAATCTATATATGAATTATGAAGTGTGCGTTGTGGATCAACTCGTGTCACATAAAATCCATGAGACTTACTTTTAAAGGTTAATTGCGCCAAACCCCCTTATATTTACGAAATATTACGTCGGACCCCCCTGTGATAAGGAAATTGCATGGAGAACACGTGGAAGTTCATAAACTCGACACACACCCCATTTAATTTAACTAATGCTAACGCCGTGAATTTTGACACCTCACTTTCCGTTATGTCCCTGATATATCTTGGGATGAAAACATAATTTCTGTAGACTTTGGGGTACAACTTTTGATTTTCTGAATAGTAGGGGCTAAATCCTAATTTTTAAGAAAACTTGAGTTTGCAAAACAACCCCTAAACAATATCAAATTCTCAGCCCAAGACCTTCACCCCATTCAGCCATGGCCACCACCAATTTTGCCGGCGACAAACCCATTACCGGCGATTAACCCATCGTCGTCGTTGCCGTTCCACCGCCACCGCCATCACCCTCTTTTGACCTCCATGGCTTTATTTTTAATTTAATTTGCAAGACCAAAATCCAAATAACCCAAATCAGCACAAGAACACCAACAGAATTAACAAGTAAACCCATAGAGCAGATTATGAACAAAATTATGAACCCCAAGGATGAATAATCATAGAGCAGATTTGTGATACCCCGAGTCTCTTTTCTTTATGCATCCATGCATTTTATGAATTTCTTATTATTTATTTTGTGATACTTGGGTTTACATGGATATTATAGAACATGTTAATTTTATTTAATTAAACTTAGGAAACCATAAATATATTCGTTGGTCATTGATTGAAAACTCCTAATTTATACTAAACGATTTGTTAAGAAGAGCAAATGTGCCAAAATACACAATTTTTTTTAAGTAATTCACTTTTCTAACATTGGATATAAGAAAAGTACTTTTTTACACCAAAATATAAGAAAGTTACCTTTTCTACACTATTTTGACTCGGTCTTCAGAAATCATTAAGTAATGATGACTTCATGATATATTAAATTTTATTTATTCTTATTTAACAATTGTTTTTTACAACAATTGTAATTACAATTTTATTTGCTCTTTTTATTTATATTTATATTTATACGTATTTAACAATTGTTTAATCCAATAACTCTAATTAGTAATTTATATAATTTATAAATTATGGTTCGATTAATTAGTACGAAAACCACTATAATATGTTATTCCAAGCACAATAATATTTTCTTAATTTAATATAATTACTGATTATTATTTTTGGTGGTTCGAGTAGTTCGATCACTAGGGTAAAAAACCCTTTTTTCCAAAGTGATCGAACCATTATGTCAAATTCATAGTGGTTCGATCACTAGTGTAAAAAACCAAAATTTTAACAAAGTGATCGAACCACTAGGTAAAATGTAAAATTCATAGTGGTTCGATCACTAGTGAAAAAAACCAAAATTTTCCAAAGTGATCGAACCACTATGAATTTTACATAGTGGTTCGATCACTAGTGTAAAAAACCACTTTTTTACAAAGTGATCGAACCACTCCGAAAAATTCATAGTGGTTCGATCACTAGTGTAAAAAACAATTTTTTTCCAAAGTGATCGAACCACTTTGTCAAATTCATAGTGGTTCGATCACTAGTGTTAAAAATCACTTTTTTCCAAAGTGATCGAACCACTATGTAAAATTCATAGTGGTTCGATCACAATTGTAAAAAACAAAAATTTTCCAAGGTGATCGAACCACTATGTAAAATTCATAGTGGTTCGATCACCACCAAAATTTGTTTCACTATTATTAATTCGATCACCACTATTATTAATTAATCATTTTGGTGGTGATCGAACCACTAAAATTAATGGTTCGATCAAAGCAATAACTCCAGTTTAATTATATACAATCACTATATATACAATGGTTCGATCACCACTATATATACAATAATTCCAGCAATGGTTCGATCACCACTATATATACAATCACTTTGTATATGAGTGGTTCAATTATATTCACTTAATTAAAGTGGTTCGATCACCACTTTAAATGAGTGGTTCGATCACCACTTTAATTGTGTTTGATGAGTGGTTCGATCACCACTTTGATGGTTTTTTACACTAGTGATCGAACCACTATGAATTTGACATAGTGGTTCGATCACTTTGGAAAATTTTGGTTTTTTACACTAGTGATCGAACCACTAATTTGACATAGTAGTTCGATCACTTTGGAAAAATTTAGTCATTAATTAGTGGTTCGATTAAATAAATTAATTACTGGTTCGATTAGTTCATTAAATTTTCTATTAGTGGTTCGATTGGTTTATTAGTCGTTCGATTAAATTTTCTATTACTCGTTCGCTTATTTAATTACTGGTTTTAATAAATTAAATTAATTAATTAGTGATATAGTAAATTATATAAATTAACTAGTGGTTCGATTTAACACACTATTAATCATAGTTGTTCGATTATTCATTTAAATTTGGTTTAATACACTAATAATCGAACTTCATTTATCAATTTATATAATTTGTTGGATAAAACAATTGTTAAATAATAGTATAAATAAATTGAATATATCATCAAACCATCATTACTCAATGATTTCTTCATGACCGAGTCAAAATAGTGTAGAAAAGGTAACTTTCTTATATTTTGTGGTAAAAAAGTACTTTTGTTATATTTAATGTTAGAAAAGTAAATTTCTTAAAAAAATTTGTGTAATTTCGGCTGGGCTCTCTTGTTAAGAATGAGAAATTAGGTGCCGGTGATTTTTTTTTTATAATATTAGTTGCTCTAAAAATAATAATTTAAAGATAAAATCATATATGATATATATAGATATGATTATATATGCTATATACATAAAAGAATAGTCCATATAGTAAATAAAAGAAAATAATGCAACAAAATAAGGGTCATGTGCTGAGTCACAAGGTTGATAAGAGTTAGATGAGAGGGAGAGTGCCGCGTATTCATTTTTGGGATGACTCATATTTAGAGCCATATACTCACAGAGGAAGTATATAAGAGAGTAAGTGAAAGCAAAAACAAAGGAATTAAAAAGAAAAAGGCATAGAAGTTGAAGAAAAGGTACGTACTTCACTTGCTTCAAATTCAGTTCCAAATGTCGATTATTTCATTATTTTAATTGCTTAGTTATAGACATCTTAGTGGGTGTAATAGAATCATTTAAATAGATTTAATTAGCAATCCACTTTACTGGTAAAAGTAAATTACATGTATTCATCCAAGTTGACAAATCTCTAATTCATGTATATTAATATTAAGTATAATAAGCTCATGTGGCTATGAAATTCTTTAAGATTAGTTAATTAAGCATACAAATATTGGATGCCAATATGAGGCACTGGCTCAATTTTATATACACATATATTTATAATATTTTTACTTATTAGAACTAATTAATAATTTATGTTGCAGTCTCATTTTATAAATGAAAATTATTTCTTTTTTTTCCTAAAGTTATTCAGTCTGTTAACATTTGAAATATTGAAATTAAAATAACTGAATAAAATAGAATTGTGTGATTACTCAAATTGTTCCAAATAAACAAACATTACATTAGAATAGATTTGATTAATTCGCATTTATTTATGGGGCATGTAATATACTTATTTACTAATCATGTCTCAAAATCTACATTAGTTGGACATTTATGAATTATAGTAATAAATAATGCATATATGAGTTACGTAGATAATAAAAGAAAAGAAATTCTATATACTTTGATTTCATAGGAACTGTTAAACATTTGTTTAAAATGATTATGTTTCTAAATCAATTAATTAGCTTCATATATGAATTGTTTAATTTAAATGAGGAGTTATTAGTTTTGTTTCTAAAGTTATTTAAGCAGGGTCTTAATATCACTAATTTAACAATAAGATACTACTTATAATTCTAGATTAATTGTATTGGCGTGAGAGATAAAAAGGTTTCAGAATAACCAGTTCCGGAGATAAGGTAAGTAGAAATTCATTTGCAACTACAATGCATGAACATAGTATTTCGTGTTATATTTGATTGATTAATATTATATGAGTTTATGTATTCTTGAGAATTGACGTGTTTAATTGATGCTATGGTGAAATATATGAATTGCATTGTGAATGTTATTCACGAGCATCAACACGTGCATATGCAAATGATGAAGATTATTGTATTTTACATGCATGAAATGATTTTACAAAGAAAAGTATTTTATCGACCACTACTAGTGCACCGAGGCATGAAAGTCATGCTTGTGATAAATGATTAACCGGAGACATGTGAGACATGGATAGGCTGGATTCACTCCGCCGGTGGCATGTGAGACATGTATATGGTTACGAATGAAATGTTTAACCGGAGACATGGATAGGCTGGACTTACTCCGCCGGTGGCATGTGAGACATGTATATGGTTACGAATGAAATGTTTAACCGGAGACATGGATAGGCTGGACTTACTCCGCCGGTGGCATGTGAGACATGTATATGGTTACGAATGAAATGTTTAACCGGAGACATGTGAGACATGGATAGGCTGGATTCATTCCGCCGGTGGCATGTGAGACATGTATATGGTTACCAATGAAATGTTTAGCCGGTGGCATGTGAGACATATATGGATAGGCTGGATTCACTCCGCCGGTGGCATGTGAGACATGGATATGACTATATGATGAATATGGTGCCTAGTAGATGGTGGTCAAGGGCCCAAGGAAAGAAATGATTTTTGAAAGAAATGTTTTTGATTCATTAACATGCATCATGAGCATCATGCATATCATTCATGTTACGCACATGCATAATTTCTGCTTACTGAGCTTTAGCTCATATAGTTCATGCATTGTAGGTAAATGGAATTATGTGTGAGCTCATGGACTTACTGATATTGTGTTGAGTTCCTATGGGTTCGGAGATGGTGTACATGGATGACGACCTGTCGGGCTATGCTGTGTTATGAGCTTGTTTTGCCTTAAAGAGTATTTCGCTAATATTTATTAAACTTCCGTTTTATCTTCATACTCTGATATGTATAAGTAGGTAAATATATCGATGAGTCGAGTTTAATATTATGGTATGTATGCAATGAAGCTTGTTATAATCCTAAAGGGTTTCGTGTGCAAAGAGAGATATTTATGTTATGATGTTTAAAAAAAATGCACACGTTCTTTTTCAGGTCTTTTGATATAAAATCTATTATAAATATTACTATGTAAGAAAAGTGGTCGTGACAAACCCCCTTATATTTACGAAATATTACGTCGGACCCCCCTGTGATAACGAAATTGCATGGAGAACATGTGGAAGTTCATAAACTCGACACACGCCACATTTAATTTAACTAATGCTAACGCAGTGAATTTTGACACCTCACTTTCCGTTATGTCCCTGATATATCTTGGGATGAAAACATAATTTCTGTAGACTTTGGGGTACAACTTTTGATTTTCTGAATAGTAGGGGACTAATTTTTAAGAAAACTGGAGTTTGCAAAACAACCCCTAAACAATATCAAATTCTCAGCCCAAGACCTTCACCCCATTCAGCCATGGCCGCCACCAATGTTGCCAGCGACAAACCCATTACCAGCGATTAACCCATCATCGCCGTTGCCATTCCACCGCCACCGCCGTCACCCTCTTTTGACCGCCATGGCTTTATTTTTAATTTAATTTGCAAGACCAAAATCAAAATAACCCAAATCAGCACAAGAACATCAACATAATTAACAAGTAAACCCATAGAGCAGATTATGAACAAAATTATGAACCCCAAGGATGAATAATCATAGAGCAGATTATGAAAAAGTAAACCCATAGAGCAGATTAAGAGAGCATTCGCATTACAAAATCAAAAGTACAACAAATCAACCAAGGATGAATAATCAACAAGAAGCAGATTATGAACCCCATAGAGCAGCAACCATGGCGGAGGCAAATGCCGACGGGAGGGAGGATGATCGTCAGTAAGATTTCACACAGGAATTCGCATCGTGACGCCATGAATTTGAATTCACTGTAAACATTTCGCCGCCACCGCCACCGTCCTTTTTTTCTCTCCCCCTTCTCTTCTATCTCCCCATCTCTTCTTCTCTTTTCGGATTGGCTTCGACGAGGAGGGGGGCTATCGCGGCCGTCCCGCTAGTTCGCTTCGGATCTGGTTCGACGAGAGCTGCCGCCGCCACCGCTGGAATCGGAGGAGCTCGTCGGAGAAGAAACCGATGCCGCTGCCGCTTAATCGGAGGAGCGATGCCAGCCCTCTGCTTCTTCCTCTCCTGCGTCGCCGCCCTCCTCCTCGTCTCTGCCAACCTCCGCTTCTTCCTCTCCTGGGCCGCCTTCACCCTCCTCCCCGTCTTCCACCACCTCCTCACCGCCGCCGATGATTTGCAGATCTGAGTAATCCAAGGAATTCCAAAAAGAAGAGAAAAATAAGTGGTAATTTGGTAAATATGAATGATGGAGAAAATTATTAGTTTTCTAATTTTATTTTTATTGTTTCAAATATATTAAAATTGTATAGTTTCATTAATATTTTAAGCATTTAAAAATTGTAAAAATTATTTAATAAAATTTGAAAAAAAGAGAGAGTAAAATGGAATATTAAATTACAAACTTAATTATTGATAATGAGGTTTGCTCAATAATTCATAAACAAAGTTAAGGATAAAATAGTCAATTTACACACAAAAAGTGGCAAAAAAACCAACAAAATTCGCATGTGAGACGCGTGCAACACACTTTCGTGAAGTCTAAAGATTTTAGGTATTTCTCGTTGAGTTTATGAACTTCCACGTGTTCCCCATGCAATTTTGTTATCACAAGGGGGTCCGACGCAACATTTCGTAAACACAAGGGGTTTTGACGCAATTAACCCTTATTTTTAATAACTTTTTAATTTGGGATAGATGATTTGGAAAAAAATCCTAATAAATATTTAATAATAGGAATTTCATTTAAAAAAAAATCTTAATATATTCATATCAAACTACAATACAAATTTTATGTATATTTATACAATATAAATTAATTTTTCATATTTATAAATGAATTAAGAATCTACATAAAACTAGATTCTGAGAGTGCAAAAAGATAGGGGGTTTGAATTGATAATAAAAGAAATTTTGGGGTAGAAAGTGATAAACTGGTAGAAAGTAGGGAGTCCTAGTCCTAGGTATATTATGCCACCTTTAACGTTAGCCATTGAGGACTGGAGTAGCAGTCCCTATAAATGCCAGGATAGGAAGATTTTTCCACATTTTTTGAATACCCACAACCCGAATTCTTCACCGCCTTCTTCTTCCTAGGGTTTTCTGCAACTTTCTTGCTTTCATCTCTACTTTTTCAATCCCATTGTCGCCGTTCAGTGTTCTTGTTGCTCTCTCTGGATTGTTGAGATTCATCGAAGTTAATAAAGTTCGATTCTTGCACCGTTTACTCTGCATTAGCTAACTGGGTTTCTTTTGGGGTATGTATTTATACGGTTTAAGAGAAAGATAGATAATGCATGTTAGATTTTAAATTCGTTTTTTCCTACATGTGTGTATTGATTGTGTTGTTTTAGTGCCTGCAATGGGGCTACTGAGGAGTGAAACTCTGTGCCCTGTTGATGAGCATTGCTTGGAGTGGGCAAGCAGGAATTTGGGTTTCTGTATTTGCAGCTCGTGGCTTGGATTTTCATTCCTTTTGGGGTTGATTAGTGTGGTGAGTTGGTGTGTGGCTGAAATACCTCAAATCATCACCAATTACAACAATAAGTCGGCTGAGGGACTCTCCATTCTGTTTCTTTTGACGTGGATTGTGGGGTATTACTTCTTTTCTACTATGTTTTTATGCTATTGATATCCTTTATTTGCCACTATATATATTAGTCCTTTATTTGTCAGTATGGCAAATTTGGATAGATGTTTGGAAGTTGTCTAAGGTTAATCTCTGCACTTTGTGAGGTTATTAATTAGCCCTGCTTCCATTAAATAGACCTTTGAGAAAGGAAAAGTGGATGATAAATATAATTGGACTAAAAAGTGGTCAGTTGCCAAGTTATAGCATGTAGGTTACATGGCTTGTTAGGGTACATCATTACAAAATCTTTTGTTTTTAAGATGGTATATACCAAAGTTGCACTTGAAGTTATTATATTTCCTCTGAATATCATTAATGCTGTTGGTTCTAATGACAAATTATATAGGACCTATAACCTTATACTATATATCATAAAGGAGTTGTTGTTTATTAGTTGAACTTTCACATTCAGTTGCATGATATCATCCTTAGTGGACTTTGTGCATGAGAAGATCTTGTAAATCAACAGAAGTTCTGGCAAAACCAGATACACTTGTTGGTTACTGCTTTGTGTTTCAGGCTTTCTATGCTCGATATTTTTGCTAATGTCACATAAGCTGTTCACTAACTAGTTACTTAATTATTTCTTCTGCAGAGATTTATTCAACCTTTTTGGCTGCATGTTAGAACCAGCAACTGTAAGCTGTTTACTACTACTGTAATTTTCATGGGAAAATTTGTTTCCAAATCATAATACTTAATATGTTCTGCTGAGTTTTCTTTTTTTCCTTTAAATGCATAATCCTTTTTTTGCTCTTTTACCACACACAATGCTTGGTTTCTAGAATGTTTAACTCATGCTTTTGGTTTGCAGCTTCCGACACAATATTATGTGGCAGTGGTACGAACATTTCATTGGGCGTCATTCTTGCTTTTTAAGTTCTACCAGTGATGTTTACCTCATCAGATTGGATAAAAAATATTCTTATGCGATTTTTGCAGTTATATCTAATTACTACCTTAATTCTTTCTGCACAAGCTGTGTACTATGAACACATTTATCCACGATTGAAGTCCAGTAAAAAGCGGCAGGAGGTTTGTACTTGCAAGATCCATTTTATGAATACATTGCACATATTAGCTCACACATTGTTGCATTCCCTATGCTCATTCCTGTGGGCCATAGTATATAATTAATGGACTCCTTATGTGCCAATTTATAAGAGTTATTTTTTGTTTTATGTATTTGTAGGCTGTGCAAGGCGGATTGTCGGATAGAAGGGAGTCCAATTATGATACTGATAGTGAAAAGGCCACTTTTATTGAGAGATTGGGGGTGCCTCCTAGCTCACCTGTTCATATAGCATCCAGTATTCCAAACAGTCATGAAGAGCTATATTTTATGTGAGCAATCCCTTCCTTTGAATCCTTAAAATGCATCTCATTACTGATGTACTGAAGATATTTCATTCAATAGTATTGACCTTGCAAGTTTCATTGGTATGTCAGAAGTGTAAAATACCATACACCTCACATGATTAGTGTTACTATAATTTGTTCAATTGAATCTTAAGCAGCAAAAATTGAGAAAATAGAACTCCAAAACCTGTGAACATAATCATCTTATCAAAAAAATTCTGTTCACCTGTGAGCGAATGTTTCAGGTCAGCAAGATCTCTCTCTGTCAGTCACGTACCTACAGTAGGATCTTTCTCTGCTTCAAGAAGCCCTAATGTGGATATTGAACGACCTTCATTCAAAGAACCATTGCTTGATGAGTTCAGAACATCACATTCTGCTCCACCAAAAATCAAAACGATGCTATGTGTGGTGAGCTTCTTATGATGTCCTTTTAAATTTCAATACCATAATCATTCCCTTGGAGTTTAACATTTTTTTTCTTCAGGTTTCCTTGATTACATTCTTGATTGGTAGTCATGACCATCTACTAGCTGAAAAACTTGAAAACAACACAACTTTTAGAAGTCCAAGAGGCGGCATTGTCTATCCAGTGGGAAGACAACTGTTGGAGGTGAAAATCGTTATAGGCCTGTGCCTGTGATTGTAAAGTTTTGTGTTTATGTTCTAATTTACATCTCTTGCTAGTTTCTTCATTTTAGTTTATACTGATTCCTTCATCTTTATTTTATTTTATGTTCTTAATCCATGATCTCCCTCCATGATAACGTTTCTTTATACACCATCATGCTTGATTTAAGATTTAAAATGTTTAGTCTATGTTCGTATCTACATTTTTAGAATACCATCCTAATGATTGAACTGTGCATGTACATTGAATCTTAATTTTTAGAATGTCCACTTAAGTATTAATATCTGGAGCAAAGCTTGACATGTAAATTTGACATTACATCTTTGAACAACTCCTCTTTCTCAATTTTAGCTCAAATGTGTAATTACTATGTATCGCAATCCATTTAGGTATTTACTACTACAGTTATTAAAATTGCAGGCTGTCAGAGGTTCAGCAAAGGAGGTGTTGACTGAAAGCAGTGGTGGGATTGGAGCCCTATTTGGTTGGGGAATGGCAGTTATCTACTTGAGTGGACGTGTTCCACAAATTTATTTAAACGTAATTTACAGTCCGACCTTTTCATGTTATTGTTATCTATTTGCAGTGGAATGTTATTAATGTTATGCCCCGATATATGGGAAACTCTCTAAAGCACATTGCCATGTTAAGAATATGATATAAAAGAAATTCATTCTAAGCAATCCATGTTTCAGAATATAGTCAATACCTGGGTAGATAAAACTTAGGTTGCTCATTTACTTGTGAATAACCTCTAAATATGGATTTTGGAAAACGCTAACTTTGACTTTTGTATATTTTTTGCAGATTAAAAGGGGACATACTGAGGTACAAATTATTTTTCCATCATTTTTATTGAAAAACAAAATTGTGAAAAAATTATGAATCTTGAGGTTGTTTTACCCATGTGTTCTGTTAGGGGCTTAACCCATGGATGTTTGTCTTTGCTGTTCTTGGCAATGCTACATATGTGGCGAGGTGAGCAAATCCCATTGTTCCGAAGTTCAGTTTTATCTATACAATCACACCTTTCTCATGCAGCACTTTCTCATATATAGTCTTTTTATTGTTTTTTTTTTTGGCAGCATCCTTGTTAACAGCTTGGAGTGGTCAAAGATACGAGCTAATCTACCTTGGTTGGTGGAGTCAGGAGGATGTGTGTTTCTTGATATTCTTGTATCCTTCAATAAAAATTTAATTATATAAAGAATATAAGATCTTTGTTTTTCATCACTGATTTACACTTTGAGTCGAAGCATGAATTTGTTGGTTGGTTATCGATTTGTACTTATAGAATGTCTATGTCCTTGATAAGCTGTTCAGATACTCATTCAGTTTATTCTGTTCCGCTACCGATCAAGGAGTGAAGACGAGAATAAACAAGTGTCCTGAATGACTCTAACATCAGCGTCATCAGGTAATCTGCATCCTCTTCACCTTACATTTTATTATTCCCTGAATTTTTGCCTAAATTCCTAATTATTTTTTATTATTCCCAGGATTATTTTTTGCCAACCTTGTTAAGGGAAGAGGCATGGCTCTGATTGGTCGACATTAGCTACCTTTAGAACTGAGCAACACTTCTTTATTTGTTATATTCAATTTCTTTTCTTCTTTTTCCTACTCTAACTTGTAGCATTTGTCTCTCACTGCATTAGTTCCCTATCAATTGACTCACATATTGGTTGATCATTCTGATATATATATAAATAGTAAATCTGCTTCTTTGGGAATCTCCATTTTTGTTACAGTTTTCTTTTCTATTCCTGTTTCCTGATCATCTCACTTAAGCTAGCAAGGTACATTTTTCCTTGAAAATTAGTATAAATGATTCTATGAATACTCCAATTGAGTTATATGCTCTTCAGAAGCCTCAAGCAGAGGTATCTTTACACTTGGTGGTTCAGTGTCTGTACCATGATACTTGTCTGGGCAGAAAACAATGTAGGCATTCCAGTTCCGATCGATTTCCAGGTGATAGAGACGTTCTCCGGCTGCATAAGCCCCAAGAAGCTGGTACGATCTCTCCGACTGATCCATTGCAACACAAAGATCATCTGTGCCTGCTTGGATTATGAGATGAAGGTAATAATTATATTGAATAGATTAGAAAATATTGATATAGAAAGAGTAGAATGAAGATAGGAAACACACATGCAGCTTGCTCTAATTGAGTGTGGTAAATGAATTCAAGAACTGCAGAGATCTCTCTCTCAAAATGATGAAAGGGCCCTTTCTCAAACCCCATTTTCCTCAACTTGCAGACCCCTTCTCCCAGTTCCATCATTGCTCCCTTGTGATTCTAATCATGTCACCAGTCTCGAATTTAGTTACTAAATCTTGAAAATTCATAGATTTAAACAATTTCGATCGGATACACATCTTTGAAATGTGCAGCAAGGTGTGTATCTGATCAAAATTGTCGATATAAATATCCAATTCGATACCTGGTTGAAGAGGTGATGAAAGCCAACGGCACATTGAAGAATGCCATGGACAAGAGTACGAGTGGGCTCTTGGGACTTATTCCACAGTGATTCAAGAACATCATGACATTTGTAGTAATCCCTTTTGTTGAATAGGGAAACTGCTTCGTCGAAGCTTTCTATTTCTTCTTCCTCTTCTTCGTCTATGAACCCACCTCGGGTGGTGATTCGGTACGAATTTGTCGAGAGTTTCGTAAGTTTATGTGAATCATAGTGGTGGAAGTTGATTCCTGGATTGGAAAATGGTGGAGAAGTACTGAAATTAGTTGTTTTTGTATTGAAAATTGAGAATGATTTGTTTGAAGGTGGGTGAGTTGTTGATGGTGGGAGAGCAGCCATTGGAAATGCCAGTTTTTTCTTTGGAAATATGAACAAGATTTTGCCTTGTATTGATTTGTGGTGGAGGCTTCATTTTCTTAACAAAAATATCTTCTAATATCTGGTTTTTATTTTCTAGTTAATGACAGGTAATGCAAAATTTAATACAACAGATAGCATAGGAAAATAGATGAACTTGTGCTGCAAATGTTGTGCACGTAACAAAGATTCAGAAAATTTGGCTTATAGTGTGTAAATGTTGTGATTCCTTCCATTTTCATTTCTTAATTCAAAATGTCACGATTTAAGTATCAAATGAAATTATCATTGTATATTAAATACAATAAAGTATGAAATGAAATGCTAAATGTGGTAGATAATCCAAAGATTCTTTTATGACCAACTTGCATGCCAGAAAAAAAAAAAAAAAACATAACTTTGAGATTTTCTTTACATTATAATCAATTGTTTTGACATTAATAAAGTAACCATAATTTTGTTAATTTAGAGAGGTGGCGGCCAGATTAGTGCAAAATTAGATTTGATTTTAAAGGTCAGAAAAGCGCACTATCAAGAAAAAAATAAAATTAGTTTATTGGACTTGTCTATACTATATTTAAAACATGAAAAATTTGACATATTTACTGATTTGCCACTCAATTACAAAAATTGGACATAATTACTAATTTGCCATTGACCAATAGAAAAAAAGTGGAAAAAAAAACTAAAAAACTTTTGAGAATTTTATAGAACAAGTTTCATATATATTATAAATATAGTAAGTAGTCTTTTAATTTAATATAAGGGTAAAATGAAATAGAGAAAATTATTTTGGATGGTATGATTATATGATTGTATGATTATGCCTTAATGATATAATTAAAAAAAATCTGAAAATAATGAAATTTAAACATTGTTAAAAATTTAAAATTTTGAAAATTATTCTATAATTTTAATATATAAATGTGAAAAATAGGTCTAAAAGCTAAATTTCATTTTATGAAGGGCTGTAAAATATTTAAAAGTTTAAAAGCTATTATAAATTATTAAAAAAATAATTAAATTTGTAAGTAAAACTAATAATAATCTAATAATGTTGTGAGGTTAATCTAAAACAAATCTATAAATAGCATTTAAAAATAAATTCAAACATATATGCAATACTATTGTGTAACATATAAGAAAAAATATTTTAAAATGGTTTCAAAATTCTAAAAAAAATATTGTTTTAAATGTAAAATGAATTTGAAACCTAAATTTTTTAAATATAAACTAAGTTTTTGAATAAATACAGTGTTCGTAAAATAAATCCATCCAAAAAAAATGTAGAAATTTATATACAAATTATTAAATATAATTCTAAGATATAAAGACAAAAATATGAATAGAACATATATATTAACAAATATAATTAATCACTTATAATTAAAGCACACAAACACAAAACTATTATTATTATTGTTTTTGTTATTGTCGTCGTCGTCGTCGTCATCATCATCATCATTAAAAAAATACGGATTTTTTACAAATCTCAAAATAATAATATCTCATGAGTAATATTTTAATATAATAAATTTATTATATTATTATAATCGTATTTGTCATAATAAATAATAAACCGCGCATCGCACGGGTCTACTACTAGTTTTACATATATATACAAATCGGCTAAAATTGTAAAATCAATGAAGTGACCCTTACAAATTGACAATTTGAAAAGTGAAATAACAAAATCTCTTAAATGTTTGAATTAAATTGCTTAATACTTTATGCCAAATATTGTGGGGATCATACAAGCAAATGTATTATTATTATAAAGAGAAACATTTGTCATTTCTGAAGCTTGTTTAATGACTTTAGTTTCCATTTTGTGGCCCTCCCTTTTGACAACAAACAATGATAAAAGATTTGGTAGAGATTGGTTGTAAGAATAAATGCTATTTGGATTTTTTCTATATTATTTATTTTATATTTTATTCAGATAATGTTTGTTAATTAAATTATGTTTGTTAATTCTCCTTTATGGCCTACAATTTATTCATCAAAGAAAAAGTTGAACCTTAACCAATCTAAATTACATTAATCTATTTAAAACATGATCAACATCAAATGTAGAAAATATCTTTATTAAATAATGAAATTTGGTCATAAACATTTCTTACATGTACATAATTGAAAAGAAATATAGGAGAAGGAAATGAAAAGAAAAATGTGGAATATGAATATTTTGAAGAAACACGCAAAATTAAGGCACACTAGATATAAAATGGAAAAAAAAAAAAAAAAAAGTGCATGAAAAGACCAGACGGGTGGTGGCAATAGGAGGAAAGCTCCGGACATCCCAACTTCTCATGCCGCGAAAGCCACCGACATCCGCGCTGAATGGTCGCTCCCCAGAGGTGGCTTACTCGCCCGCGGTGGCCTACCACCCACGTGCACCCCAAACATTGGTGGGCCTTCCGCCGGAACGCACTTCACCGGCTGCGGCCCCACGTTCACCGCCTTCTCCTGCCGACAGCTCATCAGCAGCAGTCCTCCTCCTCCGTTTCCCTTCCTCTTCCCGCACTCGCCTTCCTCCTGCTGCTGCTGCCGCTGCCGCAGGAACGCCGCCGTCCCGATTTCTGACGCCGACACCGAGAAGTTGGACACGCTCGCCCTGTCGAACCCCTCGGCGGTGGTTACGCTCCAGTCGATGCTGACTTCGCTGGGGGCGTAGCACTCCGTGGCCGCGACGCTCGGCGTTGGCGGCTCGTCCAGGCTTCTTCTGCCGTATTGGATGTTGTTGGTGTTGTTGGTGGTGGTGTTCAGGGTGAGACCGTTCGCGGATGCGAATCTCCTCGCATTGAACGTTGGAGCTTCGTCCAGGGAATCCCTCCGGCGGTACATTGGGTACGAGGTGGTCTGGGTTGAGAAGCTTTCGATTTCGAAGAGGTCGGAGCTGGCATCGCTGGCGACATCGTCGTCTATGTTGGTCACGCGCGCGATTGGGCTTCCGGGGTTGAAATGCGGTCGAGAGCTGACGGGGTTATCCATCAATGGTGGCCTGGAGACGGATGGCAGCTCCTGCATTGGCTGGAAAACTTCCAGGGAGTCACGCGGGGGATCTTCTAGAAGATTAATCACTGGTTTTGCTTTGAGAACAGGTTTGGCGACCTGCGTGGAGGTGTTGAGGATCGGGAAAGAAAAGCCGCCGGCTCCGTCCAAGAAGGGGCGGCCCGAGGCGGATATCCGCTGCTGACGCGGGGGGTCGGTGTCGGGGAAGTGATCGTTTTCGGGCGAGAGACGGAGAGGATTGGGAGGTTTGTGCTGCTGGATTTCGAGGATGTCATTTGAGAGTGAGCTTCTGTGGGAGATAGTGGAAGTTGTTTTAGGCTTGTAAGAGTCCCTTTTAGCGTACAAATGGTTGGCTTTACTCTGATCAGCGGTCCCATGTTCGGAGTCTGAGGTTATTGCCCCCTTAACCTCAACAGACTTCTTACCAGTGCAGCAGCACTTGCGTCCAAATATCCATTTCCTCGCAACCGAGCTTCTCTTCTCCGACGACACGTTTCTGAGGTGAACTCCGGCGGATCCCGGGGGGTTGACCAGCAGCCCCGTCTGGCTGTTCCAGCTGGCCTCGGAGGAGGCGGTCGGGGTGGCGTGGAACGACCTTGTCCTGAAGTTCCGACCGCCATACCCATCTGCAGAGGAGACAGAAGACAGTCTCGGATTAAGTACTGATGGGTTCATGTCGTGGGACACCTCCTGCTGCTTCTTCATGTCCGAGCTGACCTCGCTGAAATACTTCTGGGCGTCGAAGATGCTGATCTCGGTGTCGTAGGCCACGTCCTTGTCCTTATCCTTGTGCTTCTGGGAATCAGGATCTTTGGGCTTGAGGTAGGAGGAGAAGGATATGTCTTGGTAAGTCGAAGAATTGTTTGGTGGAGATGAAGAAGATCTGTAATGATGAAGAGGTGGCTCTAAGACACTAAACATGGGCTGCTGCTGCGATGAACTGTACTTGAAACTTTTCACTATTGTTGGTGGATCCATCACACACACACACTCTTCAATTCTTTTTCCTGATACTCAATTTCCTCAACTCATCTTCTTTAAGTAGACACATTCATTTTAGTTGGTATGCATGTCTACACATATACTTCCAAATTCACTCTAATAAGCTAAGCATCCATCCAATCTTTACTTCAAATTACTATTCTATATCACGTTAATTGCACACACGTGCGACCGGTAATTAAACGATTGGAACTAGATGAGATGAAGCAAACATGGTTTTGGAACAGAGGAAGGATGAATTTGATGGTAAAAGGAGATGAATTCTTAAGGGTTCATTTTGAGATGGTCCTGGAAAAATGAGTTAAATGTAAAATAGGAAGGAAGTGGGGCCTGATGGGAAACTGTATTAAAGAAAGGGATACTGAAAGATACTACCTCATTCATGAATGTTCATTCTGTGGTCAATATTGAGCCATATCATTTTCTTTGTTTTCTTCCACCAAACATATGTAGTGATTCTTTATCTGAAATCTTTCAGTCATTAAAGAATCTCCTACATTCTTTAAATAATTCTATCCTCTTCCAGATTTTGATCATTTAAAATCCACATTAGATCCATTCTCTACATTGATCAGTGTAAATTTGAGAGAGAGAGAGAGAGAGAGAGAGAGAGAGAAATAGGGAAAAGCAAGAAACATTGTGTGCCTTTCATTTTTACAGGAGTTCCCAAATGGAATTAAATATCCATGTTCATAAAACACTGTGTATTATCCCTAGCAGAATCTGATATTGTACCTACTTTAAGCTCACAAGAGAGTTTGTAGGCATAGCTTCTTGGAAAAGTAAGGCAATACTTATATTAGACTAATGATGTGTTGGAAAAGGTTATGAGATGTAATAATCCCTGAGTTGCATTGAGATTGAAATACCATAAAATTAGGGCCCATACTAAAAAAAATGATTGAGGGATTACAAGTCCTTTCTGTCTGTTTCTTGGACAGCAGAACGAAGGTAAGCTATTAAAAGAAAATGATTTCAAACATGATTGCCAAATTTCAATAGTTATCTTATCACCTTTTTTTTTGAAGCCAACAGCAAAAGTTGAAATCACCCAAAATGACCATTACATTCTCTTGGTTTTGTCTCATGACCCCTTCAATCCATGTGGGCTTCTCCATTATGCAACCATACATGTTAATTTCAGACCCAAACTTTTCTTCATCTTTTAGAATGGATTGAATGGGGAAAAAATCTTACATTTCTTTATAGATATTACAAGTAGTGGGAGATGAATTATGTGTGAATTGTGGAGTGTGATGGCGAGGAATGATATGTGCATTATACAAGCATTTAGAGAGTTTGGTGGGCTTCTTTTCACAATTATTGCACACTTTTTTTGTGGCTATGAGCAGATATGAAATGGGAAATGGTGCCCAAGTGTTGTGTGGGCTATAGGGTTAGCTCATGAGTTGCCTTTTTGCTGGGGACAAACTTTTATTTTACTATTTCTGATTTTATCCATATTTTCCTTAGTCTGTGGCATTTATCACTAACTAAATAGGGGAAGTTGTCTCAACATTTTCCAAGTGAATCTTAGGACAATATAATGCTCAAATAGTTCAGTACTCTTCAAACTAGATAAAGCCACTGAATATATTCTCTCATCTCCACTTGTGATTTCCTCTCAGGCCGCTCAGATGATCACTGATTCAGTTTTCATCTACTTGCTGCATACTCATATCAGTATATGGTGTATTATATATTACGAATCTAATAGAAGAAGGTTATGTAAATTGACATGTAAATGAGATTCAGCATAACAAAGTAGACAAAATATTTTGTGCACCCGGGTGCATATGCAATCGGTCAATGTGTTGACCAACACATTCTCACGCACGGTCAACGCCCTCCCACGCGCCTGGTAGGTGCGCTCAAGCCCACCAAAATTCGCTTCAGATAGTGTTACCTTCATATTATGTTAGTGTGACCTTTATGTTATGGTAGTCAGACCATCGTGTTATTTTAGTTCAATGGTTTTGAATTAAGAGTATGAAATCTGGAAATGAATGTCACACTAACATAACACGAAGGTAACACTAACATAACATGAAGATAACAATCAAAACATGTGAAAAAGTAAAGAGACAAGGGCTGGGTCGGCCCGCGCCAGCCCGCCCGTGGCCCGTGCAACTGGTTTACAGGAGAGTCACTCAACAAAGTATCTTAATCGTTACACATTAAATCGTTACACATTATAGATTTTTCTGTACTCTTGCATATGTTATATATGCTCTCTCATGTAAAATCATTATATTGTCACCTATTACTCAATAATTCAATGCATATAATTGAAAATATAAGAAATTAATTGTACAAATTGTGTCCAATCGTAACCAATTTATATAATCCTCATATATATGTATTTTTTTTCCAGAAAGAAAGAGAAATGAAAAGAATATATGATGCCATATTGTCACATGTCAATACCCATTCAATATTATAATTTTTTACTTGAGTTTAATCAATCAAATCCAGAGCATGTCATGTGAGTGATCAAATATACATACTGAATAATGATGTATCTAAAAAAGTTACAGAGTTTTGATGCCAATTATTTCTAAAACGGGCCAAAAAAATCCTGATAATTTCATTCCAAAATAACTGTTCATAACTTTTGTCTAATTAATAAAACAAGCAAACTTTATTTATTTTTTGAAAATGTAAGAAAATTAATAAGAACACACAGACACATGTGCATTGTGGGAGGGAGGGGCCTGAGACTAGGGTTGTAAAAGAAGCGAATCTTTTTGATTCGATTCGATATTCGAATTCGAATATAGTGATTCGAATTCGAAAAATTAGAATAAGAATCCGAATAAGAATATTTTTTTATATTTGTATATTATCCGAATATGAATAAGAATATGATGGTATTCGATTCGAGTATTCGCGAATATATTCGAATAATTATATATATCAATAATTAGATATTTTACTTTTTTTATATTAGTATATAGTAATGCCTAAATACATATTAGTATTATATAAAACATTACTACATATTATATATATTGTAAAGTAATGCCTAAAAATTGCCTAAGTATGTAAAAAATAATACTAATTTCTAAGTATGTAAAACTTGAAATCCCAAAATCAATACAAATTGAAAATTTGAAACTTGACTATGAATTTTAATTATGTTTATGTATTAGAACCTTGGATGTTAATTTACAAGTTGATTTTTTGTTGCGGTACTTGTTCGATGATTTTACAATGAATTTATATTTATGTATTTTTCGAATCTTGAATGTTAATGAATTATTGAACTTGAGTTGATGAATTTTATTATTTATTTAAGTACTATGTAGGCATATTAATTTGGGAAAAAATATATATTTGATTTTTGTTTGTTGAAATTTTAAGTTTAAAATTTTCGAATACGAATATTCGAATATGTTAAAAGAATCGAATAAGAATTTTATTTGTTATTCGAATAATAAAAGAATAAGAATAAGAATATTCGAATAGTTAAAAGAATATGAATAGAATATCATGGTATTCGATTCGATTCGATTCGTTTACAACCCTACCTGAGACAGATAGAGCTGGCAAAACGGGCGGCCCGGCCCGGCCCAGCCCGGCCCGACGGGCCACATGAAAGTTTCGTGCTGTGCCGTGCCGGCCCATCCTTAGTTCGGGCCCATAAATCTGTAGCCCAGCCCAGCCTCGTATGGGCCAACGGGCCAACGGGCCAAATCGGCCCACATCGTCTTTTTAAATAAATCAAATATATATAATTATATATATATTAATACGACGTAAAAGCAGACGGAAAACATAAAAGCATACATTTATATATTCCAAAATATATAAAATGCATAAAAGTTTAAGCCAGACATTTATATATATACTGACTGCAAAGATGTGAGAGAGAAAGAAAATGTATAAAAGCAAAGAGAGTGGAAGGAAAAGCAAAGCATTTGGTTACCTTTCAATGGAGATGAAATCGTAGAGAAATTAGACGAGGGTTATTGAGAAGAAAGTGTAAAAGTGTGATTGTGATTTCTTGGATAATTTCTCTGCTTATCTGTCTTCTTTCCTTGGGCTTGGTTTTCGCAGCCCTTGGACCATTTTTTTTCGGCCATCGGCCGGCCCGAGAGCAATTCTAATGAAAAAGTTACATGTGATCGTGGATCGGGCGGCCAGCATTTTGGAGGGAGGGGCCCGAGACAGACATCGCTCATATCTTTCGGCCCGGCCCGACCCGACCCGATAGAGATTCTAATGAGTTACATTTGATTGGATCAGCTGTTATGCAGTACCTTTGCATTTATAGAGACAATAACAACCTGTGTTTCCAACACATTCATATGCTTTAAACCTCTTACAAAAGGTAGGGCATTCACGACCACATTCTGATACTATGCACCTTGGTATTGCACGACACATTCTTATTGGTTTCTGCAACTTGATTCTATTACAAACAATCCTGTTCAAACATTACAAATCGTTGGATTCACGGGACTTGAAGAATGATTTGAAATTTATTGTGCTAGGTTTACCAATTATGTCTGTTGTAATATGATTTTAAATACATTTGCTTTCAAATACAACATGAAGATATGTGTTTTCAGATTGCATTTGGATTTAGGTATATGAAATGTAGAGTTTATCAAACTCATTTTAATCTCTAGTATTACTTCAATATTCATATCAATTTGAACCTATGTACTGATTGATTTACTACTGTAATTCTAATGACACACAATCAAATTATTCAGCCTAGGTTTGTGTAAAATTAGGAGAGAGAAAAGTGGGAATACAAACCAGAAAACAGGAACAATAGTGTGAAGATACATAGTTTCTTCTCCATCTTGGAGTACTCTTTCACTTACTTCTCCTTGCACTATTATTATTATTTTATTAGATCTTTTACTGCAATGTTGCGTATGAATTTAGCCAAAGATGGTGTTTCTCTTATGGTGGTTTATGAATTAAAGATGATTGGGAATTAAATAGGGATCATCATCATCATCTTTTTTTTTTTTTTTAATGAGGCTTGAATGTATGTTATTGTATACATAGCTGCACAACTTTATAAGATCATGTTTTACTTATAGTTTTTTCCAGAGATTTGGTTAACATAAAATAGGCAGGCACATAGTGTTTTAATATTCATGAAAAAGGGATTTTTATAGGCATTGATGAATTTGTGGATGAGTTATTTAAATAAAGTTTAGTTCAACATAAGATAATCTTAAAAAAGATTAGTAATTGAAACATTTTGATACATTAGAAAAGAATCAACTGAGATAATTTCACTCCAAAGAAATTAAAATTTTAGGTCATAGAAAGAAGAAACTTGAATAAAAGCGCAAACATAACGTAAGTTGTTTTACTCAAAGTCAAAATCGGGAGTTGAATAGCGCAGCCAAAACTGCGCAAAATCTGAAACCCTAATTCTATAGATTGAAAAGCATTGGAGCAAAATTTAGGTGCAAATCAGAACCTTTGGAAATTGCTTCAATGACGAGGAAACGAAAAGCCCCTCCTTCTACCCAATTCAATGACCCAAAACCTAAAACAGTTCGTGAAGAAGTAGTAGCAAAACAAAAGGAAGAGGAGGAGGAAGAAGAAACTTCTGAAGAGGAAGAATCCGAAGAAGAAGAAGCAGAGGAATCGAGTTCGGAAGATGAAGAAGAAGATGATGATGAGGAAGAAGAATCTTCTTCGTCTGAAGAAGAAACGAACGACGAGGCATCCAGAAGAGAAACCCTCCGCGAATTATTGGAACCCTTCGGAAAATCCCAAATCATAGACCTACTTAAAGCCGCCGTCGCGAAGGACTCCACAATCCTACCGGAAATTGTGGAAAAGGCGAATTCGGACCCTGCCCAGCGGAAAATATTCGTATATGGGCTCAGTTGGGACGCCACCTCTGAGCAGCTTCTCCAAGCATTCAAGCCTTTCGGTGAAATTGAGGAGAGCAAGTTGATCACCGACAAAAACACTGGTCGCGCCAAAGGCTACGCCTTCGTGATGTTCAAAACGCGAGCTGCTGCTAGGAAGGCTCTAAAAGTTCCCCAGAAGACAATTGGGAGCAGAACTGTTGCTTGCCAACTGGCGGCTTTGGGCCCCCCTGCTGGAACTGGAGCAACTGAGGGAGGAAGCCGGAAGATGTATGTGGGCAATGTGGCGGCTCACGTGAATCCTGAGAAGCTCAAAGCGTTTTTCGGAAGCTTTGGGGAGATTGAGGAAGGGCCATTAGGTATGGATCATGTTACTAATAAGTTTAAAGGATTTGCCATTATTACTTACAAATCAACTGAAGGGTTTAAGAAGGCAATGGAGGAGCCAATTAAGACGTTTGACAATTGTCAATTGCATTGCAAGAAGTTTGTGGAAAATTACACGAACAGCACATCTGGGCAAAGTGGTGTCAGTAGTAAAAATCCTGCTCTTACTGATGTTAATTATGGAAGTTTGGGTATGAACTCTGGGATTTTGGGAAGTAGTTTGAATGCAAGTGGGCTTTTGATGTCGCAAAATCCGGGGATTGGCTTTGCTGGGAACGCCATGCTAGCAGCAGGGTATAATCCTGGAGGTGTAGCAGCCTCAGGATTAAGCACATCAATAGGGGGATTGAGTGGTAACTATAGTGGTAACTATAATGGTGACTATGGGATAAATAGCATAAACACTGGTGTGATGGGAAACTATGGGTCACAAGCAGCTTTACATGGTTATGGAGCCTTCCAGAATGCGCAAATGGGCCTATCCTCTACAGGGACAGTGGGAACATCAACCACGGCAGCAAGAGCTCCTAAAGGTGGTGGATCATCATCTACAAAATTTCCCTCCTTTCTTTACCGTTAGGTATGATATCTCAAAACTAATGTACTTGTTTCTTGTGAGAGCATTGCTCTTTGCCGTAATTCTATTCTTACTATTGGCTTCCTCTGCTCATAAAACGCTTAAGATATTCTTTATGTAGCACGAATGGCAGACTCAATTTGTAGTTATTTACCTCAAAGTGAGCTTGGTTCTGCGAGTTTATATTTCTGCTGTGATTGCTTTCCTTTTGGCGTAGTCATGGAACCTACAAGGGGTACTGCACAATTAGTTGTTTTGTCAATTTTAATGTATATTGAGTTCACAAGATGAGCATAAGTCATCCAGCATCTTCTGTCAAAGGGTTTGATCAATTTTGTTCTGGACTTATTGACACAATTTTTGATCATCTGACCACATATTATATCTGCAATTTGGTTAGAAAATTGTCTTGGTTGCATAAGATGTTTTAGATGGTGAGTTGTGAGAAGATATTATTTGCTAATTTTAACTCGTTATGTTTATCATTGTGGCATGTTGATTAAGGATAGATGTCGGTCACTGATTTGAATGTTCTGCTGGGTTCTTCCTTCCATTAAATTATCTGATGTAGTTGGACTAGTTGGGAAAATATAGTTTCAGCTTGGACTAATACTAGTCTCCTTGCCAGTGTGATAAATTCTTTGACCGTCGTTGATGATTTTTTGCATCAGAGAAGGAGCTCTTGACCTGCTTAGGGATGAAAAAATTCCAAGTTATGTGCTATAGTTGTTAAAAGAGGTGCTTAGGCTATACCTTGAGAGGAAAGCTGTGCTGCCACTTTATCAAATGGAAAACAGAATATAGAGCGATGGCCTCATAGTTGATTAAAACTTAAATGGCCCAACTGGGATTTAAAATGTGACGAAGGCCTTTGGCCCAGTTTTCAGGGGAAGATTCTTGTAAGTTGTAACTTGAAGGATTTGATGAAATATAAAGACTTGTAACTGTATATTCTAGATAGAATGTATTTTTAGTTGATATTTTGTACGTCATATCCTTCTAGCAGTTTGGAGTCTTTCTTTGGACCATTCTTAGTGTTTTGCAACATAGATTTGCTTCTTTGAACCATGTGTGGCTTCCGCTTCTTAGGGCATGTCCTTTGCTAGTTCATTTCTAACAAATGATAGGGACATTGATAGACTAGTACATGCTTAATTGACTCCTCATTCACTAGGGGCAGCTGTTCTAATAATTCTCCTTTCAGATTAAGTGCAAGTAAATAGTTTGTCATGTTTAACTTACTTGTGTCTTTCTGGCAGGTGAAGTTGCTTCTCGATGAGCCTACTAATGTAGAACAACATCGAATGATAGCTTGAATATCTTGGAACAAACTGGAGATATGTTCAAGACAATGGACGCAATCACATGTCTTCTTCTTTCATTTACTTGCACTTGTACGTTGTGCTATCTATGCCAGGAAGATGCAACTAAACTGTGTTCATTGTGCTTGTTATTTGGACGCTGCGACTCCACATTTCTCAAAATGTGTTGTAAATTCTATTGGGTTCACAATGGATCCTGGGAGAGTTCTAACTACTTTATATCGACTTGATTTTGAACCCCCATTATAATCAATTCCTACCAAATTTTGTTTATCTATATAACATGAGCAAATTTGTTGTTATGAATTTGGATTTTATAGCTCGAATTCATCCATCCATCCAAAAAGGCAAAAATATATTATATATTTGTGTATTATTGGCTAGATAATTTTATTTTAGCTTTTGAGGAGAAATAAAATTGAATTTTACCTTTGCTTAACTACGCTGGTGACACTATGTTCTAAAGGTATAATTTTATTTAATCTACTAATTTAATAATATCTATATGCATATAAAAAAACTCACAATTTCAAGTTACCTTTTGAAACTAAAGAGAAATTATGTTTTTTATGTTCTCTTTAATTTGTTATCTGAAGTGTACAAATATTTGCATGTAAATTACATATATGTATAAATTTTCAACGTATGAATAATAAATTAGCAATAGAGAGAGACCCGAAAAGGCCCAATGTTAGAGAAATGAAGATGAAATGGGCTGATTAGTAAACCCTAAGCCCATTCCAATCAGATTTATATACTCTTCCTTTACGTTCTAGGGTTTCAGTCTCAAAGAGCACACAAATTCACTTGCCTCTCATTTTCTCTACTATCAGCTCCAAGAGTCTCAAACATGGCTGAAAGAGGCGGAGACAGAGGCGGTTTCGGTCGCGGTTTCGGTGGACGTGGTCGCGGCGGAGACAGAGGAGGCCGTGGACGTGGCGGTCGCCGACCCCGCCGTGAATCCGAAGAAGAGAAGTGGGTTCCGGTGACGAAGCTCGGTCGATTGGTTAGAGATGGAAAAATCAAATCCATTGAGCAAATCTACCTCCACTCTCTCCCAATCAAGGAATTTCAGATCATCGATACCCTCATTGGACCCTCTCTGAAAGACGAGGTGATGAAAATCATGCCCGTCCAGAAGCAGACTCGGGCCGGTCAGAGGACCCGGTTCAAGGCATTCGTGGTTGTCGGCGACAGCAACGGCCACGTCGGATTGGGGGTGAAGTGTTCTAAGGAGGTGGCCACCGCCATACGTGGTGCCATTATATTGGCTAAGCTCTCTGTAATTCCGGTGAGGAGAGGTTACTGGGGAAACAAAATTGGGAAGCCACACACTGTCCCTTGCAAGGTTACTGGGAAATGTGGGTCTGTTACAGTGCGTATGGTCCCTGCACCTCGTGGTTCTGGTATTGTGGCGGCGCGTGTGCCCAAGAAGGTCCTCCAGTTCGCTGGTATTGACGATGTCTTCACTTCCTCTCGTGGATCCACCAAGACTCTCGGAAACTTTGTCAAGGTCTACTTTTTCTACTGCTTTTCACTTCAGCTAGCTATAATTTTGTGTCAGTTGATATATATATATATATATATATATATATTCTAATATGTTCTAGTTCTATTTATTTGATTTTAGTTTGATGTTCATCCTGATAGTTGAGTATTTTGTTCATTAAAGAATATGTCTTTTCTATAAGTAGATGCATTTTTGAATCTTCATTTCATACATTGTGCATTTTCATTTTGCTCATATGAATTATATTCCTTATGTTCCGTTGATTGATAAACTTGTTGTAGTTTGAGTTACTCTATTGTTTGATGCAGAGTTCATGTTGATCATCTGTATGAACTCGTATTATCTAGTCTGTATGGATTAAATCCTTGGCGACACTTTGAAATATATGTGAATATCCACTTAGGTTTACCCATGTTTGGTGATTGTTCTTGCAAAATTTGTCCTTTTGCTTTGGGTCCATACACTAGCTTTCAAGTCTTTAACCATTAGTTGTGCGGAAATGTTCAAGTATGCCCTTGGCAACCATTTTTTGTGTCGTATTATATAACCTAATTACTTGTTCAATAATGTAGTTATCTAATCCGAAATGGATTGATTATACGTTGATGATGGATGGGACTACGATTTTAAGCTTGGCCTCTTTCTTTGTTGATGATAGTTGTCACTCACTAATTCAAAATTCTTGTGTACAGGCAACTTTCGATTGTCTTCTAAAGACTTATGGCTTCCTAACACCAGATTTCTGGAAAGAGACTCGGTTCACAAAATCTCCGTTCCAAGAGTACACCGATCTTCTGGCAAAGCCCACTGCTAAGATTGTCCATATGGTGGATGAAGTAGAACCTTGAGCTTCAAAGTTTCATCATATAAATTACTAGTTCAAATTTTGTTTTTTGATCTTATGGATTGTTATATTTACTTTTGTCGCAGCAAACTGTTTTTGTGTTTGTCCTGAATTGGAGATACTCGTTTCTGTCCCTTAATCAACTCAATTCTTGTTTCTACATTCTATCTCTCGTTTGATGTCATGTTTTGCTAGGAACAAGTTATTTGTTAGCTTCTTTAGAACAACCAATTTCAAGGTTGTGTTATTTCAAGCTTTTTTTTGTTAAATCGCATGATTTGAAAATCTGTTGTGATTTTTTTACTGGCACTGTGTGGTCGCAAAGATGAATTCTCGCTGTCCAAATTGTGCATTAGGTTGATGTTATGGTAAATTTTGCATATACTATGGCACTTTAGACCAAGTTTCTTGATTACTTTTATCTGAACTAAATTAATATGATAATATCATGTCAAATTAATCATTGAACATTCACAGTCTCTATCAAACTTGAGAGATGCAACTACAGATAAACTAAGATTGTAATTGGTTAACATGTCTCAATACTTGATTCATTTCATTAAAAAGTCCAACTCAGTAGTTCCTAATATGTCATTACAATAATTTTTTTTATTATTAAACAAATTTAAAAGATAATTTTCTAAGAGACTTAATATAACAAATTTCCTTATCCTTCCTATATTTTATTTTATTGGGTTTTTTTTTTTTGGATCTCAAGTTTCTGATCCAAAAACAAATTATGGTGACGTGGGCTATAACTGGAGTTGGACCCAAATAAAATAAAATAGAAAAAAAAAAAAGGATGGAGAAAAGGCATAAAATAAATAGTAAAATGGAAAAGGTATGAACAAACAAGAAAACCTGAGTAACAGTCGACTGCGAGTTCTCACTTCTCATTTAACGGCGGCCATGGCTTCTGAGAAAGAGGCTGCTCTTGCTGCTAATCCCTCTGATTCCCCCACCATGTCTGCATATTGCCCCACCCCACTATTTTCTCACTCTCTCTCTGCACTGATTTGTCTTTTAATTTATTGATTGTTGAATCTTGCAGATTCGACAAGATTATTAACAAGGAAATACCAGCCAATATCGTCTTTGAAGATGAAAAGGTTCTGTGGCTTTTTTTTTGAGGAATGTGATATGCCCCTCTGTTTTGGACTTTTAGTGCAGCTTTATTGCCATGACAGATTCAGTTTCTTTTATGTGATTATATGGATGTATGGACTCGATTTGTGAAGGGGAAACCGAATTCTTTAGTTTCTGTGATGGTGAAATGAAAGTCAACTTTAGGCTCTTGCTTGATATTTGAGAGGACATATTGTGAAATACTTTTTACAAATGGAAGTTTGTTTCTTTTTTGTTTGGCCCATTTGAAAGTGTCATCCTTCTTTGCGTTATTCTACTTGAATTTGGTCTCTTAATCTTATTTAATCAGTGCCAAATGTTTCTTACTAAATATTGTTGTGTTTCAAGTGATTAATGGATTGTGTTTTCCAACTCCTAACTTAATGTTGATGGCCCCATCAACGCGTAAATCAGTAAATGGATTGTCTTTGCTTTGAATCTTGAGCTATGACATTGAACTCGAACTGGATGGTCTTCTGCTTCTTTACTAAGTTATCGGCTAGAGAAAGTTTTTTAGTTCCTGAATAGTTAGTTATCTTGGGTTTGTCTTTCCTTTCTGTAAACGAATATCTTTATGATGTATCCAATTATGTGACTAATCCTTAATCTTTGATTTCTTGTTAATGATTTGCATTTTCTTAGTTGTAAGTCCTGGATTAATCACTATTTTTACTGGCAATGATGTCTGAGAGATTCTCAAAGTTCATATTTTCCTTGGCAGGTTCTGGCTTTCAGGGACATATCTCCCCAAGCACCTATTCACATCCTGATTATTCCTAAAGTAAGGGATGGATTGACGGGGCTTTCAAAGGTTCTCTCTCATACGTCTTGCATATCGTTGAGTTTTTCTTCATTTCACCTTTGATGTAAATGTTGTGTGAGATGAGTTTTATTAAATTTTTTCATGCAATTGCACTTTTCTCATCAAGTTGTGTGCTTGAAAACTCGAGATAGTGGGACTCTATATATCAATAAGACTCCTATTTGTGAAGAGTAGTGGCTTCGTAGTATGTATCTGCACGTTTCCATCTGGGTGGAAAGCTAGGTAAAACTGTATCTATGTTCTTATTATATTGGTATGCAGGAAATGAAAAAACACATCAGTTCATGTTTAACTTTAAATTTGTTTCTGAATCAAGCATTCATGCTCATAACTTTCTGCAACTTATACAATATTCCCTCCTTTTTTTTTTCTCTCCTGGATATTATGTTAAGGAGCCTTTTTTGTTTTGTTGGGAAACTAAAGTTTTAGCTTGGATCTAAACCTAGTCTCTTTACCAGTGTATTGAATTCTCTGACCGTCCCCGATAATTTTTGCAATCAGAGAAGCAGCTCTTGACTCGTTCAGGGAGGAGAACAGATTCAAATTATGTTAACAGGCTATACTTTGAGGGGAAAATCATAGAGCTGTGCTGTCACTTGATCTAACATAAAACCAGAATATAGAGCGATGGCCTCATACTTGATTAAATCTGATTTGTCCCCAACTTGGATTTAAAATGTGGCAAATCATTCTGCCCTGTTTTTGCACACAGAAAATAGCAAAGTTGATTTTCAGTTTCAGGGGTAGATTCTTGAAATGTGTGGTGTATGCATGTATTAGAAAAAACTTATTGGTAGATCAAAGGTTTTGCATACGTTATCGCAAGCTTAAACGTTAAAAACTTTTAAGGTTGAACAATCAGTTAAAATAAGTTGACGAAACTTTTCCTTGCAATTATTGGATCAATTCAAAGATAATCTTCTCTTATCTTTGAATGTACAATTATTGGATTTATTCAAGCAAACAAACTTTCCTCTTTCAGTCTTTATTCATCAACTGGTTATGATTGATCCTGTAGGCTGAGGAGAGGCACTTTGAGATTCTTGGCCGTCTTCTTTACACAGCGAAGCTCGTTGCAAAACAAGAAGGGCTTGACGATGGCTTCAGGGTTGTGATTAATGACGGGCCAAATGGATGTGCGTATCGTTTTCTATTTCAATATTATGCAATTAACCCTCCTTTTCTTGATCTTGACATCAGAGTTGTTTTGGTAGGTCAATCCGTCTACCACCTTCACATTCATCTGCTCGGTGGACGTCAAATGAACTGGCCCCCTGGCTAAGCCTTCCAACTATGAGCGAGGTGTAGTCTACTTCTTGGCCCTTAAACTTTCTGAAGTCATTACTTTTGGAATATTAATAATTCTATGAATGCATCTGCTTCTTACAATGAAGTAGATACAGCCCTACTATTTGTCTAATGATACTAGCTAGTACGTGCTGAACGTTTTACGTCAGAATCCGACATGTTATCTCAAGTTGTTGACTGAAGTTTCATATGATGACATGGTTTCTTTTGAGTTGTGAAAGAAGTGTGCATTGTTTTGGATGTTCTTGGACACTCATAATTTATTAAGTTATCCAGATACCTAGTGGACAATAAGTTAGATGCACTAGATTATAAGTGCAGGTACTCATAATTCATTATTTTAAACTAATTAAAATAGGATCTGATTAATTGGTGTATTACAAATATTATTGAGATTTCTCAATAATATGGTTTTGTACACATCGAACAGGAATTGTGTCAAATTTCATATGACAGACAATAAAGGGTCTCGTCTTAAAACAAAAAAAAAAAAAAAAACAGGAATAGTTTGTGTTGATTGAAAATAATAAAAGAATTAGTTGGGAAATTGAATGTCGGAAAGTAGAAGAACTAAAAAACAGGGCCAGGTTGGGTTATCCTTATCTCATGGCTTTGTTTGCTGCTCCTTAATTTACCTACCAATAAACTTCGAGTTGATGACCTGTTCTTTTCACTGTTTTTTGTTGGACAACACAAACAAACTATTTTGTCTTTCTTTCATTTGCAGAAATGGGCTTTTTTTTTTCTTTTTCTTATATAGAAAAATCATTTCAACAAAAAATGGTGTAAACCAGCTTGTGATAATAATAATCACTCAAGGAGAAAGAAAAAAAAGTAGGATTAGTATCTAACTGTAAGCTGACTAATCCTTAGTTAAACTTGTAGACAAGCTTCCTATCTTTGAGCCCATAACTGGTGGAATTTACATCATAAATTTGATTTGATTAATTATTTTTATCATCTTAGAAAAATGCTACATTTTTTTGTCACAATTTAATAGGACTAAAAGAAAAAACAATAGGAGAATAAAACTACAGTTATAAACCTAATTTAAAGGACGGTCGATATTTAATTAGAATCAGCATTTTTTTATTGATAAAAAGTGGAAAATACCTTGTTATCTAATCCACCGACATGCTATTTTATTTTCCAATAATTAATGTTTAGTAATCAGATTTTGGAATAATTAATTGGTTGTTATCACAAAAATTGATTCTTCTTCTTTTTTTAACCCTCAGGTTTTTGTTCCTTATTTTTTCGAAAATTGGTTTTTGGAAAAATACTTTTGTATGTATCACGATTACTCCTAACTTTAATCAAATCGGTTGAGATGAAAAAATATATTCAAACATTGTTAGTGTATTCATTAAGACATGAATTTCAGTTATATAAGTAATATAAATACCTTATGATTCTATAAGTTTTTGTCTTGTTGAAATTTTGGGATAAAAAAACTCTAGAATGTTGCATCATTAAAAAAACAGATATCTAACTCTTTTAATAAGCAAAATTTATAATTGTGGTTCTTGAACTTGGTATATGTAATATTATTTTGCTCATTCAAATTGTTTTTTTACCTTTTTGCCCTTTGAAACTTGACTAGACTATATGTATATTCTATTGAGCCTATTGACAATTTCATCTTCATAGCATAACAATATCACACATCATATATTATCTTCATTTTAATTATATATACACATGTATATATAAATATATTATAAAAGGAGGAGATAAGGTTGGCTTTGAGATTATGATCTGGTAAGGGAATAAATACAATTCCGCAATTTCTAAATGAGAAATCACTATTCCCAACTCATTTCCCTAATTTTCCGATTTAGTCAGGAAATCCCCGATCCATTAACATCAATATCGAGCGGGAATGATATCCACGGCCAAACTGCAATCCTCTAGGCTCTATTTAGATCTAATGCTCACTCATTTGGCCAAAGTTTGGTTGTTTTGCTTGGTCAACTTCATTGCAACTATTTTTCTTTCTAGACTCATTTCTATCAAATCTTGTTATTTTGCCAACTCAATTCCAAACTTTGCATTGCTAGTAAGATACCCATTGAAGAGCATAATAAATGATTAGCATATTGCATTTGGAAAGAAAACAAATAGAACTAATTCATTTCATTGTCTCCATATTATTATTCTTTCTCAAAATAAACTATTTTTTGTTTTCTTCATATTCTTCTTTCTTGAAATACATTATATGATGTGAAGCTTGAGGAATAAGATAAAAACTCATGTGAGACGGTCGCACGGATAGTTTCCGTGAGACGGATCCTTATTACCCATGAATTAAACTCACATCCACAAATGTTCATATGAATTATCAAGTGTGAGTTATGGGTTGACCCGTCTCACGAAAAAAGATTCGTGAGACGGTCTCACACAAGACTTGCTCGAGGAATAAAAGTAAAAAAAGGAAGTTTATTTCAAAAGCAATATTGGAAGAAGACGACGACAAAATGACCAAGTTAAAAGTAAAACATGACGTGACTATTGTTTCATCGGTATTTATTACATTTTGTATACTGTACGTAACTAGATCATATCTATTGTTAGAACAAATAGAGGAGGTTGATTACATAAAATGATGAAACACATGACCCATGTTTGATATTTCAAATTCGGAATGGTTAAACATAAATCACACATATTTAAATACAGTACAAATATTTAAATAGATATAATTAAATTTGATCATAATGAACAACCTAATTTCTTTGTAATTATGATCAAATGAAGTTAAATCCAACCTAAATTGCCATCGATCCCCAGATTCCATGTGTGATTTGTACATTGCATATCTTGCAATTATTAGAAGATTGGTATAAAGTAAAGTATCAAAGTTGAAAATTGAATTTTATAATATAGTACACAATATTCCAATTTGATAAAGCTACATATTTGGCCACGACAATTATATCATCTATAAGAAGATGGAATATATTTGCTTGGATAAAGGTAGAGTCGTGAATGCATAAAGTCTAGCTAATCGGGTTTGATAGTATCTAAGATTAATTATTTCACATTATTGATATCAACAAAAGAGAATTGTTAAATTAATAAAAAAAAGATCATAATATTTTGATTACACATAAATGATGAAGTCAAAATTGAAATATAAAGTATACACATTAATGTATATGTGTAAAATTTCAAATTAGAGACTGGAAGGTGGTTATTGAAAGAGTGGGAGAAAGTGGAAGCAATTAAGCATCACCTCATGAGTTTCAAAATCAACACATACTTTCTCATGGGCTCCTAATCCGCCAATTAAGGCAAATTATTTATGTGAGCAATCAATTAGTTTACTAATCTAGCAAAAACCAACCTCAAATCCAAATTATTTTATGTGAGCAATCACGATTATAAGTTAACCTCTCTCTCTCGAGCAACTTAACCCATTGATTGATTATTAATGTATGCATCTCTACCTCGCAGTTAATAACCAATTCCCGAAAGCTCCTAAGATCATATTCTCACCACAATTATAATCAATCTCTCGATTTAGGCAATTAATTGAGTCATGCATTCCCAAATCTATAATTAGAAATAAGATCTCAATCAATTAATTAAAGCATGCATAAATTTGGCCAGACTTCATACATGGAATAAGTACAAAGAAGCATGAATAAAATATCATGGATTAGAGGAAAGATTAAAACTAAACATTCAACAAGAAATCCATAGAACTACTCTCGTACCCTAAGATCATGAGATCCCTAGCCACAAATCATGTTCGTATAACAACATAATTTACAAACGACATAATAAAATCTAGAAATAAAATCAAGGAAAAACTTAGTGAATTCGTGATTCGATGGTTGCTCTTCTTGACTCTTAAATATTCGATTCCTTCTTCTTGCTTGCTCCGGATGTGTATGGATACCTGTGAATCTTCTCTCGTGTTCTGTAATCTTTTTCATGACTTCCTCAAGTCCCAATTTATATCTAAAAGATAAAAATTGGACTTTTGGATAACTTGTAACCAATTAGAAGTCCAATAGGGATAAAATACCATAGACCCGATCACACTTACCTGGGTGGACACGGGTCCTGACTTTTAGCCTCATTTTGTTCCTCTTACGCTCACAATTTGACTTGAACTTCTTCACGAAAGTTTTAGCCCTTGAAGTTAGCTATCCAATGCCACAAATTTTAGCCAGAGACCAAGTTTCTACACCAATTTATACTCAATCTACTCGAACCCTGTCAAGAAAATAACAGGACATTCTTGCACGACTTTCAACTTCTTGTAATATTCTGCTTTCGTGGAGGCAACATTGAAGAAAACATCCAACATTAAAGTTGTAGAACTCCCTCTTAGCTTTCCAACAAGACAAGAATCATCAAATCTGGACTCCTAGAGCTTTCCTCCATAACTGCGCGTTTTCAACTCCCTACCTCGATTCGAACTTGACATTCAATTCCATTGGGCTTCCATTTTGTGCTAAAATCTATAAAATTTCTTCCAAATCAAGCAAAAACGTAAATTCTTAAAAAGATAATAAATTTTAAATAAAATCTCACTATTGCATGTTTTTCAACACAAAATGATATGGAATTAAGCTCTAAAATGCATCAAATAACGAAGTTATCTGTACTCAAACCTACCAAAATTCGCTCAAGGTATGACTGACATAACATGAAGGTCAGTGGTTTTGAAATAAGGGTACGAAATCTGGAAATGAAGATATCTATAACATAACATGAAGATATCACTAACATAACATGAAGGTCACAACCAAAAAACGAGAAAAAAATAGAAGTGTATGAAATCTGGAAACACTACTACATTAATTTTGTGACATTTGAATGTGAATGTATTGATAGGGGTTTTTTTAGACATTTTATTAATTGGTACCTATTAAGGCACTATGGCTACAATTATATTAACCTTATTAAGGCATTATAAATTATATGTATTATATTAACAACAAAACTCGCATGCAACCGTCGCACATGCGACGGAATTCCAGATCACATACTTATAGTTGAAAAAGATATACTTATGAGTGTAAAAGACATACTTTTAAAACTCATGTTTATACCTGTAAAAATATACTTATAAAACACATACTTATAGTTGAAAAACACATACTTATACCTATAAAAGACATACTTGAATTTGGTCGCATGTGAGACAGTCTCACAAGAGACCAACTCTTATATTAATATCTATTACGACACTTTAAATAATATTATTCTTTTAACAATAAATAATAAGAATTGGCGTGAAACAAGAGACATTATACCCGTGAACTTCATTTCTAATTATTTCCAAATAACTAGTTACTTATCTTAATTAAATCAATTAACTAATTTTGGATCAAAACCTTGACTCCACTTCCCCACTACCCACTCCCCTACCCACTAAACTTACTTTTTCAACCTCCAAATCCTCGCTGTAAAATTCATAGGTTGCGTATATTTGGTAAGTTTCGGTAAGCATTTTCATTCAATTTCAATTTCAATTTTTTTTTTGTATAATCGGAGTTAGATTGTCTGCGTTTTATTTGATTAGCAATAACAAATAGACATGCTTTTAATCTTTGAATAACTTTAAGGTTTGGTTGTTTAGGATTTTCACTGAATTTTTTGTGATGATATGTTAATAACTTATATTTCATGATTCTTATTTCAGGAATGGTGTAGTTTCTATGTAATTGAAGCAAGTTTATATAGTGAAGAGAGTAATAGGATAACATCACAGAACACAGAAAGAAGAGAAAATGAGGTATGTTATGTTTAGATTTATTGTATTAACTTGCATCTTATGTGTGCCCTTCTGCATTTGATTGTTTAAGTGAGTGTTTTCATTAACTTTCAGTTTGATCTTAATAACTCAGAATATGATTATCTTTTGAGTTTATGGAGACAATGAATGTTAGAAGAGGCGAAAACAAAGTGTACAAGGTTAAGGACAGGTGAATCCATATATTAAGTTAAAGGAAGTTCAGAGGTTCAAACTTGTTGTCAAAGGCCAGGTGAATCCATGTATTAATTTAAAGGAAGTCCAGAGATTCAAACTTGTTTGCGATGCTTGAGTTTGTATTTGATTTGTGCAATAGCTAGCTAATTTTAGTGTTGTGTAGTACTTGTCAAATGGAAAATCTTCTTAATTCTTGCATTTATGTTTTTAACTGTTTGTAGAATGATTTGGAGAAGAATTTGATACATATGTAGTTTCAATTTTTCATTCACCTTCACATTATCTTAAAACTATAACATAAAAATTTATATAAACATTGTTATGAAATAAAATGTTATCTGTAGCTTAAAAAGTAATCAACTAAGATGTCAAACTGAATTATAGGACCTAAAAAGCTTCATAATAAATATGAAACTCAATTTTAACAATATACTAGAAAGTTAAAAAATAAATCCGTATAAATATCTTTTTGCAATTTTAAGTAATAAATAGTGTGATAATACTTTAGAAGACACTTTTAAATGACATCTTACATAATTTATTAAGACAATTTGAAGTGCATTATAATAAAGCTTTTAATGACATTTCAAAATGCATTAATAGGATGTCTTTCAATACATTTGATCTATTGCTACATTAGAATAGAAGACACTTTTAGGAAGTGTTTTAATAGCATAAATGTATTAATATATAATTTATTAGGACATTTTCCGGTGTCACGTAAAGACAATTTTGTAGTAGTGAAATGAAGGTATGACTAATATAAGATGAAAGTATATAAAGGTCATGACCAAAACACGCAAAAACAAAGAAGCGCTATGGGTTGGACCAGCCCACGCCGGCCCGTGCGAGATCTGAGTCAAATCTATGCAGCAGGTGCACAGGAGACCTACTCTTAGATTTTATATATTGTTAAATTTGATATGGTCGAACTAACCACATTCAAACTACCTCGAAAACCCGACCCGGACTTGAAGGACGATCGACGCGAACAAGTTAGGAAATAATGAGTTCGTTCAAGCGAACAAGTATATGTGGCATGTCAATCGAACTTATCCAGCTCGTAACCCGTAATGTCGAACTGAAACATGCCACGCCGAGCTAATTCGAGCGAACTAATTCAAATTTGAGATAACTCCCACGATTGCGAGAATCTCGCCACTTCCCAGGTTTTTAGGAGAAAATCCTAACTGCCACATCCCACTCCTAGGAAATCACGTTTCTCTCAGGGAGTATATATATCCTTTGTTTTTCTAATTTGCACACACAATCACAATTCTAATTTTTAGACTAAGCATTCAAAATTGAGAGCAACACTTTTGTGAGATTACTGACTTGAGCGTCGGAGTCCCTTCACCGGGAAAAACCCCCGGTGTTCTTTGTTTTGCAGGTTTTTTGATCGGAGAATTCCAATCATCGTCGGAGAATTTCGAACGGTATCGGAAAAGTGAAGGATCGGAATCGAGACGAATCAATTGGCGCCGTCTGTGGGAAAGATTTTTTGAACTTTGAGCATTTAAGACGTAGAGGACTGCTAAAATGGTGAATACCACAGGATCAAGAAGAAGGTTGGATGAAGGAGCACCGTCCGTGCAACAAAATGAGGATCGGAATTCTGCGCCGGCCAATCCTCCCGGCACTGTCACATTGACGCCGGAGGAACTCTCGGCTTTAATAGAGACTGCCGTTCAAAAAGCCTTGGGCAAGCAGAAGGTGGACTCACAACAGGATAACACTGACATACCTGTTGGAAGGGAACAAGAGGGCGACAGATCTCGGATGGATGAACAGGAAAGCCAATCTGGTCACCCTCGTGGCCAAAAAAGAGGACATGACGAACTATCTGAGAGAGTAGATGGTTTACGAAGGGAGCTACGGGAAGTTCAGCGAACTGTTCGACGTATTCCTCGGAGTTCCAGGGGTAACCCTTTCTCTGAGGAGGTGATGGAAGACGAGTTGCCCGCCTCCTTTCGGCCGGTGAATTTCGAATATGATGGTGCTTCGGATCCATGGGATCATATATGTCGATTTGATAATACTGCTCTACTGCATCGGTACTCCGATGGTATTAAGTGTAGGGTGTTCGCCACGACCCTTACCAAGGCTGCTCAGACATGGTTCAGTCAGCTGAATGATGGGACGATTCATAATTTCGAACAACTATCAGAGCTGTTTTTACATCAGTTCGCCAGTTCTAGAAAGCAGAGACGATCTACCCAGACGTTGTTCGGTGTGAGGCAGAAAGCGGATGAAACCCTACGGAACTATGTTAAAAGGTTTACTGCTGCTACTTTAGAAGCTCCTGAGGCTTCAGACGACTTAGTTGTAAGTGCTTTCATCCAAGGGTTGAAAGAAGGGGATCTCCATACTTCGCTGGTCAAGAAGACTCCCACCAATTTTGACGAACTGTTACAGAGGTCTACCAAGTACATCAACTTGGAGGAGGCAGTTCGAATGAAGAAAGGAGAGACTTCAAGTCGTCTGAGCCGAACGCAACATGATAATGAAACAGCCAGGAGGAGAGATGGGGGCGAGCAGCGAGCAAGATTTGCTCCACCCCCTTTAAGGGAAAATAAGACAGGGCGGAGGTACGAACACTACACGCCCATGACTATGCCCCCTGGACAGGTATTGATGGAGATATGGAACTTGCCCCAGTTGAAATGGCCGTCGACCTGGAGTCCAAATCCGAAGAAACCAGCCACCTTCGGCAACGGTAAATTGTGTCGATTTCATAATGAATATGGGCATGGAACTGATGAATGTTTACATTTGCGAGATGAACTGGAGAGGCTAATCAGGGAGAACAAATTAGCCCGTTTTGTTCGTCAGAACCGATCAAACCGCGAACATCGGAATGATCGAAGAGAGCCCAGGCAAGATAGAAGGCAGGAACAACAGGAATTACCTCCACCACCACCACCACCGGCGCGAGCTAGACCCGAACAAGAAGAAAGGCCTACTATTCACATGATCATGGGTGGGCCGACAGATGGAGATTCTAATAGAGCTCGTAAGGCGAGACTCAACTCTGTTAAGCACGAACAGAATACAGTTCATTCTATTTTCGAAGAGGTTGCAATTGAGTTCGGAGTTCGCGATCGAGTTGCTATTCAGAGCCCTCAGTTTGATGCTATGGTGATCGTTGCGGAGATAGGGGGCTTTAACGTTGAACGGGTTTTTGTGGATACTGGCAGTTCGGTGGACATCATATTCATGGACTGTTTCAGAAAGATGAGATCTACGGTAGAGGTAAAGCCTGTAGAAACTTCACTTTATGGTTTTGCAGGGGAATCTGTAACGGTGTATGGCAAAATTCAATTGCCTATGGTGTTAGGAGACGAAGAGTGGAGGCAAAACAAAACGACGACCTTCCTTATAGTGGATGCGCCTTCTCAGTATAACGTGATTTTGGGTCGACCTTCCTTAAGTTCGTATGCTGCCGTTATCTCACCTGCCCATTTGATGATGAAGTTTCCAGTTGAGAATGAGGAAGGGAGAATAGTTGGAGTTGGAGTTGTTCATGGCGATCAACAAACTGCTCGGCGCTGTTATGTCGCTGCAGTTCGACAATCCGAATCTCGCAAGCGCCATAGCGAACAGAGAGACGATAGCGATCGTGGAAGGGATAAAAGTCTGAAAAAAGATGGTAATACAAGCACAGCAGAGTTCGCCGAAGGTGAATTAATGAGTGTGGAGTTGATCCCGGAGCTACCTGGACATTCAGTTCGTCTTGGAAGTCAATTGTCAGAACAAACCAAAGAGGAAATTGTGGCTGCTCTTAAAGACAATGTGGATTTGTTCGCCTGGAAACCAGAAGATTTGAAGGGTATAAACCCGGAGGTAGTTATTCATAAGCTGAATATCAAGCCTGATGTTCGACCTGTTAAGCAGAAGCTGAGGCATTTCGGGGAACAACAGAATAAAATCATCAAGGAAGAGATTGAGAAGTTGCTCGAAATTGGACACATTGAAGAGATCCAGTATCCTCGATGGTTGGCGAACGTCGTGTTAGTCCCGAAACCAGGAAATAAGTGGCGGATGTGTATCGACTTCCGAGATTTGAATAAGGCATGCCCCAAAGACCATTATCCTCTTCCGCGGATCGACAAACTGGTGGATTCTACTGCCGGATGCGAACTATTGAGCATGATGGATGCAGCCCAAGGATACCATCAAATCATGTTACACCCAGAGGATAAACCCAATGTGGCCTTTATCACATCATCAGGTACATATTGTTATACTGTTATGCCATTCGGACTGAAAAATGCAGGAGCTACTTACCAACGAATGGTGAACGAAGTGTTTAAACACCAATTGGGCCGCAATATGGAAGCGTATGTTGATGATATGCTAGTAAAGAGCATACAGGCGAACACCCATGCAGATGACTTGAGGGAAACGATGGCCACAATCCGAAAACATGGGATGCGATTGAATCCAGCCAAGTGTTCGTTCGGTGTGCGAGCAGGGAAATTCTTGGGGTATATGGTGACGAACAGAGGGATCGAAGTAAACCCCAGCAAAGTTCGAGCTATACAAGAAATGACGCCTCCTCGAACTATTAAAGAAGTGCAGACACTAACAGGCCGCATTGTTGCCTTAAGTAGGTTTATATCCAGGTTAGCGGACAGAGGTTTGCCTTTTTTCAAAATTCTAAGGAAGAGTGGTCGGTTTAGTTGGGATGACGAATGCCAGAAAGCGTTCGAAGAATTGAAGGCGTTTCTCCTCACACTTCCTCTATTAAAGCAGCCTGTGAAAGGAAGTATGATGGTTGTTTACTTGGCAGTTGGAGAAGAGTCAGTCAGTTCGGTTCTTGTTCGAGAGGAAAGAAGGGATCAATTCCCCGTGTACTTTGTTAGTAAAGTTCTGCATGGGGCAGAAGTTCGCTATACTGAAGTAGAAAAGGTTGCTTATGCCTTAGTCACCACGGCCAGGAGATTGAGGCCATATTTCTTGGGTTATGAGATCACGGTTCGAACGAACCATCCACTAAGTATAGTGTTGGGTAAACCGGAGGCATCTGGGAGATTAGTCAAGTGGGCGATCGAGCTGGGACAGTTCGATTTGAAGTATGAACCACGAACAGCCATAAAAGGTCAAGCCTTGGCTGATTTCATTCAGGAAACAACCAGGTTACAGGATAAGAAAGGATGGGAAGTTTTTGTCGATGGGTCCTCGTCCCGCCAGGGCGCAGGAGCAGGGATATTGCTGATTAGCCCCGAGAAAGATGAGTTAGAGTTCGCCATAAAATTTCAATTTAAGGCATCTAACAATGAAGCAGAATATGAAGCTTTTTTGCAGGGTTTGAAAATAGCCGAGCAAGCTGGAGCTCGCGATCTGACAGTTAAGTCGGACTCACAATTGGTTACACAACAACTCAGAAACCAATGTGAAGTTAAAGAAGATCGTATGATTTCTTATGTACAACAAATACGAGAAATGGAGAAACGATTTGAAAAACTACAGATCGAGCAAATACCTCGGAGTGAAAATCAGAGGGCAGATTATCTTGCTAAAATAGGGAGTTCGCTGCAGGACTGTTCGAAGAGAAGTATTACAGTCATGGGGGTAGGAAAGGAAAATGAAGTGCTGAATATTGACTTGGCCGAACAAGACTGGAGAACTCCTGTTTTGAAATTTCTAGGCGGAATCAGAGATGGGTTAGCAAAAGATCTCGAGAAATTGGAAAAACAAGCTCGGTTCTACTACATGTTAGATGGGGCGTTGTATCGAAAAACTTTCCTGCCAACAGATGCCAGATGTTTATCCAAAGAGGAGGGGCTCAAGGTTTTAAAGGAAGCGCACGAAGGAGGATGTGCCGAACATGCGGGGGCTCGAGCATTGGCTCGCAAGGTCGCACGAGCTGGTTTCTACTGGCCAACGATGAAGAATGACGCCGAAGAACTAGTTCGGAAATGCAATGCCTGTCAGAAACATGGTTGGCGAATCCGCACGCCAGCAACAGATATGCTTACGGTATGTTCGCCTTGCCCTTTTGCCAGATGGGGAATTGATATAGTTGGTCCACTTGTTAAAACCAGAGGAAATAAGCAATTCTTGGTAGTGGCTGTGGATTACTTCACTAAATGGGTGGAAGCCGAACCTTTGGTTAAGATCGCCGAACCAGATATGATCCACTTTATATGGAAGAGTATTTGTTGCAGATTCGGCTTACCCAGAATTTTAGTGTCAGATAACGGAGCCCAATTCAGAGGCAAAAAGATTACAGGATGGTGTAAAGAGATGAAAATTTTACAAGTGTTTACCCCAGTAGCTCATCCTCAAGCGAATGGACAAGTCGAAGTGGTTAATCGAATAATTCTGGATGGAATCAAAAAGCGGCTGGAATTTGAGAAATCGAACTGGGTGGACGAACTGCCATCCGTTTTATGGGCATATCGAACTTCACCTAGATCGACTACGGGAGAAACTCCTTTCAGTTTGGCATTTGGCATGGAAGCAGTAGTCCCAGCTGAAATTCAGGGAGAAGCCCTACGAATCACTAATTTTGATCCACAGCAGAATGAAGAATTAATTCGAACAGATTTGTTATTTCTGGAGGAAATTCGAGATGAAGCCAGAGTTCGCCATGAGTTATACAAGAGGCGTATTCAAGCAGCTTTCAACAGAAAAGTCCGAAAAAGAGAGTTTCAAGTAGGGGATTTGGTTCTAAGGCAATCGGATGCCTTGCTGGAGATCGGAAAGCTTGATGCCATTTAGGAAGGACCATACACTGTTACAAAAGTCTTACCAGGTGGATCATACGAGCTCGCCGATGAACATGGAAAGGAACTGCCGAGACCTTGGCACATCAACCACTTGAAGAAATTTTACACTTGAAATCTCAAACCCCAGTATGTTGCTTTTTATTTTTTCAAGTTGTTGTTTTGATGAATAATAGATATTTTTCTGCTCCGTGGACGTAGGTCGATTTGACCGAACCACGTTACATCTTTGAGTCTTTTTATGTTGATTTTGCTTAACTTACAACAACACGATCATATTGTGGAACGAACTCAAAGTTCCCTCGGAACTCAAAGATTACGAACTCACAGTTCCCTCGGAACTCAAAGATTACGAACTCACAGTTCCCTCGGAACTCAACGATTACGAACTTACAGTTCCCTCGGAACTCAACGATTAAGCACAAAGCAGTTCCATCGGAACTCAACGATCAAGAACAAAGCAGTTCCCTCGGAACTCAGCGATGAAGCACGAAGTAGTTCCCTCGGAACTCAATGATTAAGTGCGAGAAGTTCCTTCGAAACTTAATGATTAAGCATGTTAAAGTTCCCTCGGAACTCAGGAATCGAGCATACTGAAGAAGTTCCCTCGGAACTTACTGATTAAGCGAACTCAATGTTTATCGCAAATGGAAGAAGTTCCATTGAACTTGATGACTAAACAAAGTAAAGCGAGGAAGTTCTACCGAACTCAATGATTAACGCAGAGTTCTATCGAACTTAAGGATTGAGCGAAGTAAAGGGAACTTTTTCACGATTCACTAAGTAAGTATTTGAGTTAAGTATTTGATTCATTACTTAGTAGATATTCATTCGAATGTTCGTAATTGAATAAACAAAGAAAACATGAAGATAGGCGAACTGTATTCGATAAGAAAAAAGTTTATTCATTACAAAACGATTACAAAGTTTTTTCAAGAAAAAAGTACAAGTATGGAAAAATCTAAGTACGATCCGGGGAAGGAGTCAGTTGGGCATCAATTGGTTCGAGGAGCTCGAACGTTTCTTCAGGGAGAGGTGGAGTTGGACTGCGAGGATTTTCGACTGCCGCAGGAAGCGATGAACTCGAACCAGGGAGGTCGAGCTGATTGTCCGGGAGGACTTCCTTGAGCGCCTCCTCAAGACAACCCGACCACCATTGTTCGGTGTTTATGTCGCCGTTCGGGTCGCCACGCCAACCAGGTGGAACGGAGTGAGTCCGCATCACCTCCTGGGCTAGCTCGTTCACATCGAACTGAACAGCCTCCCCGGCTCGCTCCTGGCAGAGTCGAACCGCCTCTTCGAAGTACGTTACAGCCATCGGAGCCGCCTTGGACAGGAATAGAAGAGAGTCCCAAAGGCGGAAGACAAGCCTTTCTCGGAACTCTTCCGCCACCAGCTTCATCTCGGGGCTTCGAGCGAACTGGTAGAAGCCATTTTTATACATGACTTCTCCAAATTCAGCTCGGGACCTTTCGGCCTCTTCTAGCTTCTCCCGCAGATTTTCGTTTTCAGCCCGCATATTTGAGATGGTGGTTTGCTGTTCCACGGCGAACTGCTCCTTAGCCAGTAGGAGCTCTTCCTTCTTTGCCACTTCGGAGCGAGCAACAGCTAGTTCCAGCTCTCTCCCTTCCAGCTGAGCAGTTAGGTTTTCAACCTTACTAGAGTGCTCGCTCAGATCGCTCTCCAAGGTGTGCTTCTCCTGAAGAGTGCCCCTCAACCTATCCCGTCGCTTCAACGCTCTCTCACCCCTGGCCTCAAAGCGCTTGGCCAGAGTGACAAGTAGAGAAACGTCCTCCTCGAGCTCCTTCCTCTCGACGTCTTCCTCCCCTTTCTCCTTCCCCTTGGCCACTGCCTTGCCCGATTTGACCAAGGCTCGAGCCTGCTCGGACTCCTCTGCTGTTCGCACCACCTCTTTCGAGGCGCCCTCTTCAGTTCGCGGTTTTTTGGCGGGTGCCTTCTTTTGCGAGCTCGAAGGCGCCTTTTTCTTCCGTCGAAGAGGAGCATCTTCGGCCGGGTCAGAGGTGGGGATGGCAGCCTCGGTCACAGGGCGAACAGGAGAGGCCTCGGCCGGGCTAACTTTTGGCGCCAGTTCGCCTAATCTTCTCTCTTCTTTCTCACGGAAGGCCGCTGCTTGACGGCTGTTCACCGCATCGTCTGCTGGAGAGAAGGTCGCCTTGCCTCCGGACTTGAGAACGAAGAAGTTATTCATCTCTCGATCTGTGACATAGAGCGCAAACTGTTAGTATAATAAAAAAGAAAATATATATGTACATATATAATTACATTAGCAACCTAAGTCGAACTGGCGTGAAATTGGAGTGTTCGGATAAAAACCCCAGAACGCCAACAATTGTTCGCATGAACTCATGCGAACTATGTCGAACATCCCCTCCCGAAATAGCCTTGCTAAGGCCCCAAGTTCGAAGTCCCTCGCAGGAGCAGGCTCATTAAGGCTCGAACTCTCAACCCAGGGGTGAGATCGGAAGGTGTTATTGTTAGGAACACGAACAAAAAAATAGTATTTTTCCCAGGAGCTGATTTTTTCATCTCCTGGGGACAAAAAGAGAGCTCGTTTTTGTCCGCTTCTAGGACTCAAATAGAAGCGGAAAGGATTGGTGTGCTTGAGCACGAAACAAGAACGAAACTGTTCGGAAGTCGGTTCGACCCCCATCCATTTGCACACCATATAAAACGCTACAATGTAGCTTATGGAGTTCGGGTGCAACTGGTTAGGGCATACCCCAAAGGCCGAACCGACCTCGAGAATAAAAGGATGGATGGGAGGGATCAAACCTACGGACACGTGTCTTAAAAACCACGTGTAGCATCCAGCGGGAGCCCGATGAGGTCGATCATCGGGGCTGGGAATTTCTATAGAGTAGCCCGCTGCCGTTAGGAGCGAACTAAGAAGAATAGTGTGTGTTGGAGTGGTTTTGGTGGCGGAGAAAACATCTTGGATAGATTTTTTGCGAGATCGCTTAGGAGGGGAAGAGGAAGAAAGGATTTGACGACCAGAAGAGGAGGCCGTCGGGATGGGCGAATCTGAGGCAGTTCGCAAAGGAAATGTCTCGAGACCTTCCTCAGATTCACTCTCATCCCTCAAATGGATCAAGAAAGGAGAAGAAGTCATGTTGAAGAAGAAGAAGAATACGAAAGAAGAAGAGAAGGAAGAGTACCTGGGTTTTTTGAATTTGAACTTGGAAAATCAGGAGTGTTCTTGCTTAAGGAAAGAGAAGTGAGTTTGCAGAAGAGGTTTTGCAAAAATGAAAGGGGTATATATAGGCGAAAAGCCTCGATTTTGGGGGGAAAACTGAAAAGTCACAAGATCTCAGCCGTCTGGAGCAGTTTGATCCAACGGTGAAGGTGAAACGTCGCATATCCGACCGTTGGATGCAGTTCGATCCAACGGTGGATACGAAAAGGCGTTTGAAAGGACGGAGATAATCTCGCCCGTTAGATGCAGTTCGATCCAACGGAGATGACAGCTTTGATCTTATCCGTAGGATTCAGTTCGATCGGACGGTTAAAATCAATCGGCGCCTAGGGATTCACATACTGACAAATGCGATCTTAGCCGTCGGATATAGTTCGATCGAACGGCAACGACGAAAGGGCGCCTCGGGATGGAGGAAACGTCGCAGACGAATGATGGATGGGACGTGATGCTTCTTGAAGAAGCTTCATAGATTGATAATGATTCGAACTGTGCGATTACAGTTCGCACTCCGAAAGGGGGGAGTACTGATATGGTCGAACTAACCACATTCAAACTACCTCGAAAACCCGACCCGGACTTGAAGGACGATCGACGCGAACAAGTTAGGAAATAATGAGTTCGTTCAAGCGAACAAGTATATGTGGCATGTCAATCGAACTTATCCAGCTCGTAACCCGTAATGTCGAACTGAAACATGCCACGCCGAGCTAATTCGAGCGAACTAATTCAAATTTGAGATAACTCCCACGATTGCGAGAATCTCGCCACTTCCCAGGTTTTTAGGAGAAAATCCTAACTGCCACATCCCACTCCTAGGAAATCACGTTTCTCTCAGGGAGTATATATATCCTTTGTTTTTCTAATTTGCACACACAATCACAATTCTAATTTTTAGACTAAGCATTCAAAATTGAGAGCAACACTTTTGTGAGATTACTGACTTGAGCGTCGGAGTCCCTTCACCGGGAAAAACCCCCGGTGTTCTTTGTTTTGCAGGTTTTTTGATCGGAGAATTCCAATCATCGTCGGAGAATTTCGAACGGTATCGGAAAAGTGAAGGATCGGAATCGAGACGAATCAAAATTTACTTGCAATGCCATATCTTGAGGAGATGAAAATAAAACCAAATTGCAATATGATCATATCTTGAGTTAATATAGCTGACTTATGTAATACTTTGATGCAATTTTATGTTTTCCAAATAGTAGTTGGATTTTGTTTAGACTTGAAACCCTTAATTCGAATTGACCCTACACTTGGAATCGTATTAATGGTACCGGATTCAGGTTGGGTCTTTATTAATCCGGTGATTGGAATACTTTTCCATTCATTTAAACTTTCAGAGTTTAAAATTATTATTTGATAATAGTCATAAAAATCAATAATTTATATAAAATATAAACATTTTATCCAACTTGACATAGGAAAATGCGTTTCGATCATTTTCAATTAATAATAAAACATATAATAAAAGAGACTGGGTAGCTAGTATCAACTATCACAGTTTGTTATGGCTAGCTATAACATTAATGAAGTGAAGAATGTGGTATCGTACTTTGACAAATTCTTCTTGATAATTAAAATCCATAATGGGTTTTGTAATGTCATAGTTCATATTATAATCATTAACAAATACAAAAGAGCTGGAGTCCATGTGAGACCGTCTCATGTGCGACGGTATTGGCGCACGGTCGTGTGCTGGGACACGGTCGACCGTGCGCCGATACATATATTTATAGCACTAAAAAACATACTTATAGACAAAAATCACATACTTATCTCGACCGTGCCCTGAGACCTGACCGTGCGCCACAGATTGCTCACGCGAGGCACGGTCTGTCCCAGGGCACGGTCGTGGGCGAGAAAAAAAAATCACACACTTGTAGTGAAAAATCACATACTTATTATTGAAAAAGACATACTTATACATTACACTCGCGCATGGTCGTGTCACGGTCGTGTCCTGGGACACGGTCGATCGTGCGCGAGTGCCGTCACATGTGAGACGGTTGCATATGAGTATTTGTGAATACAAAATTGATGTTATAATAAAAGTATCTTCTGCCGCTCATTTTCTTTTCTTTTCTTATATTGATTCTTTCAGATGTTATAATTTTATTTATATAAGTGTATTAATCTATCACAAATCTTATCATTAGAAATTTATTTTGGACATTAATATAAAATATATGTAATTAAAATCTGAAATAATATGATAAATTATATGAACAATATATATCAATTTACCCCCGCCTGATTCAGACATCATAAATGGAGATAATTTGTACATACGGATAATTACATAAAAAAATCCGAACTTAGAGTCTAATTTTTATAGTATGAACTTTTGACTGTAACACAAAAAAACGTTCAACTTAACACTTGTTTCAATTCAGAACATATTTTGACCAATTGATGACGTAGAGCCTAAATTATAAATATTAATTGTCAACTTGTAATTTTTAAATACAGTAATCATACACATGTAAATTTATATGTTAATATATAACCTATACAATTTGAACTTTATGATGATTAATAAATTCAACAAAATTTCAATTTTTCATAAATTAATAAGTTGAAATGAAAATGTTGAATATTATTTTCAATAAGCTAGCTCATTTATAATTACTACAGTGTTGTTCATTTTTTGTTTATTATATATTTTTTCTTTAAAATTTCAAATTCAACAAATTCCAATATACAAACAATTCTTATATTGAAGCCTAGTGTATGTTATTTAGATAATTTAAACAAAATTTCTTAATCATTTACTCATTTTTCTTAGTAATATAAAATTTAAAGTCATCAAATAGGTATATTTAATGCCAGTAATATAAAATTTAAAGTCATTAAATAGGTATTTTTAATGTCAAAATAATGAGAATTTACAATGTATCCTTTATGGTCTTTCCTTTATATATATGAGGATGAGGATGAGGATGATTAGATCCTCTTTTTAAAATAAAACAAATTATAGTTTACAAGGATACAAAAGTAGTTCCAATCGTATCATATTATTTTATTATTTATTTTCTTTTGCAGGTGTTTTTTTACTTAGTTATACGTCTTTATTGATGGATAAAGATGCTAAATTGATTTGCAAATGAAAAACAAACACTGAAGAAATAGTCATTACATGCTAATTAATATTCAAATGAGTGAGATGTAATTAAGTCTCAAGGCCACGACTATAAATTGAATTAATTAACAGTCATAATAGCCTAAGTAACATGGATGGATAAGGTGTCTCAAATATTTCACACGCATTAAAAAATGAATGAAATGTCTCAACTAACTTGCTAAGGTTCTCTACTCGAAACACACGTTAAATATTCAAATCATGAGTAAGATGTAAGTCGTGTTTTTATGTAATTCAGAGATAGTGAAAGACATAAAGATGGGATTCATGCCCTTCTTCTCGTCCTTGAAAAATCTCTCTTTGCAACTTCCAAAAAAAAAAAAAGAGATACAAATAAGGACTTTTCTTTAGTAGAAGAAAAATCAAACTTGAACTATAGATTTTAGGCCATATAACTATATATATAAACAAGAAAAAGGCGGGGGGGGGGGGGGGGGGGGGAATGTAGACATAAGTAAAATTGTAATATGATCATATCTTGAGTTAATATAGCTTAATTTGGATGCAAACTTTTAGTTGGATTTTGTTTAGACCCTTAATTTTAATTCCAATTGCCCCTTCACTTGGATTCCTATGAATGCTACTGGATCCGGACTGGCCATCTTCGTTAATCCCGTGATAATTTTATTTAATATAGATTTAAAGTGTTTTACAATGATATAATATAAATATATATAAAGTTAAAAACCGTACTGAAAATTAATTTTAAATTTTCATTAACATAGCATTGTATAAATTTGTATTATGGTAAATTTAAAATTTTAGCTATCTAAAGCCAAGTAGTGCGCAGCATCAGTATCGAGTTGCGTGTAAATGAAATCACCAGTCATGAAAAATCATTTCATTCCATTTTTGCTCCATTCATTTTGAGCTTAAATTCAGTTACAACTAAGTTCTTGCTTCTTCTTTTTTTTTTTTTTTTAATATAATTAACCCTAATTTGTATAAAAAATAATCTAGATGTATGTGGGAATATATACACACTAGTATAAGGTCCGTGTAATACACAGGATTATACAAAAAAAAAAATTAAATCTAGTAAAATTAAATATGATTTGTATAATGAAATTAATAAATTTATAATTTGTGTAATAAGTATAGCAACATTAAATATAACCTAATATGATCAAAATAGTATTTAATTGTTGGAATATATGTTATATTTGTGAACAATCATACATATTTTTTTATTTATTATATGTCTATTATATCTTCAACTCACCGATCATTTTGTTTTTAGTTTGTCTTTTATTGATAACATCTATAACAACCCTCAAATTTTTTTTTCATTTAAGTAATAAAAAATTGAAATTCAGATTACACAAAAGAAAAAAAATGTTTATGTTAAAACACAAATTCAACAAAATAAATTATTCAATTTTTCATAAATTGATAAGTTCAATGAAAAGTTTGAATAATCATTTTTAATAAGCTAGCTCATTTTTACTATAGTGTTGTTAGTTTTTGTTTATTATATTTTTTCTATAAAATTTTAAATTTAACAAATTTCAATATACAAATAATTCCTATATTGAAGCCTAGTATATGTTATTTAGATAAATTTAATCAAAATTTCTAAATCATTTAGTCATTTTTTAGTAATATAAAATTTAAAGTCATTAAATAGGTGTTTAAAAGTGTTTGCATTTATTCGAATTTGAGGTGTATTTGGCAGAAATTTATCTTTGAGAAAATGGGCGGTTCTTTGATGGATGGGAGTTCAAATTTATTTCTAGTAATGTTGTAGATTGTCAAATGAATAATATGGGGTAAATGTGCGAAACTTCCTCGTGTTTTGGAAATTTTGCATCGGATCGTCCTCTATAAAAGAAAATACATCAATTACACGTGAGTTTTCATAAAATCGTCATGAAACCCCCAAATTTGTTAAAGTTGACGGTTGTGCGCTGCACGCGCGTGAGGTGTGAATTTTTCTCATTTTTGACCGTTATTTTCATGCAAAAAGACATATTTACCCTTGCTTTTGCTTATATATATGTGTATGCTCAAATACACTCCTAGCATAAAACCCTCTCCCCTCCTAACTCACAAACTGGTATGTAATTTTTGTTTTTGGTTTCTTAATTATTTAATTTATATTAACATGATTTTGTGCACAATTTGGGTTTAATTTAGTAATGTTGTTTATTTTATCAAATATTCTGTTAATGTATTTGTTTATATTTATTTAATTAAATTCCTTTATAATTTAATTTTTGTACTCAATAATAATTAATTATTTCTTCCAAATTTTTTAGGATACATGTCTTCCACATTTAAGTCATCGGTATCAAAAAATGAACAAAGTTAGATTTTAGATACAATTATGAAAATGTGAGATTATACTAATTCCACTGCATGCCGCCGTCGCTACTGCCACTGCCACCAACACCACCTCTGCCACCATCACCGTCCCTCCCCACAGTAATTACACCACATAATAATAGTAAACTCAAATTCTTCAGCACTCACATTATATACCAAATGAAAAAAAAAAAAAAAATTAAACCCAATTCCAAAAATAATATTGAAAAACATAACTTTGAGTACAGATAGATCTGCCAAGATAAAAATTTCTATATTTTAGGATGCTCCTCAGATAAAAAATAATAGTCTGTGCAATGATAATAAGGTGGATGAAGCATGTAAGTATCTTCAAGAGATGGTGGATATGGGTATTCGGCCTCCAGATCGATTGCAAGAATTTGAGCCAGTTTCTTCTCAAAGATGGGAGAGAAGATATTGTCATTATATTAGCTCACAAGATTGAGAGACGGAAGAATTCTCCATTAATTGGTTAGGGATTATGTGGTGTAGTAAACAAAGATGAATTTTTGTGCCAATTTCTTGATTATCAATGAACATAGTAACTGTGTATCACATAAATCTCTACAATGCATTCAAAATTATGAAGAAAATTGTGCACTCTTGTTCAAAAAAATACACACACTAACCTTAAAATCTCATCTTTATTGATTTTGCATCCTCAGCTGTCAATGATAAGTGTCGTTTTTATTATATTTTTACGTATGTTTATGTGTTCATTTGAGCATGTTTAGACACGTTTTTATAGTGATTTAGATAATTTTGATATATTAGTTGTATTTGATGGTTTTCTGCTTAGCTTTGTGTTTTTAGTGCAAAAATCGCAAGTTTCAGCTTACATGCGCAGTTGTGGAAGAAATGACATATCTCACGATCTACAACTTTTATGTTGAATATTTTTTCCAATTCGTTCTCTAAGAAAGCAGAATATTAAGGAAAGACGGAAGTTGTGCGTTCAGTTCTTCATCGTGACATGACTCTAGTATTTTGATCATAACTTTTTCTAGAAAACTGCTATTGAGTTGAAATTTATGGCATTGGAAAGCTAACTTCAAGGCCTACAACCTTTATAAAAACGTTGAAGTCAAATTTGGAACTGTGCACCAGCGCACGACCGTGTCTTGGGACACGGTCGTGTCCCACTGCACAGAAACGCCAGTTTTGGCGTACGGGTGACCGTGTCCTGGGGCACGGTCATGTCCGAGAGACTCTTATCTTGTCCCAAACTCGATTTTTGACGTATCTCACACTTCTAAACCATCTAGGAGACCTCCAAGATGCTATATATACCCAAATTAGTCCCAAAAACAGGGGGTAATGAATCATTAGGGTAGGAATAACATCCATTGAGAGAAAACACATATTCTGAGTGCATCCGGAGAGGAGAAGAAGACTTCAAAGATCGAAGAATCGAGAGATCATCGTTCATATAGAGTTCTTTTTTATCTTTCTTTTATTGTTGGATTATTTCAGTTTGATAAGATATTTTCAATCTTATCTATGAGTTTGTTGATATTCATGTCTGACTAGTTTTCCATGGGCTTTAGGTCTTGTTAGTAGTTTGATTTGAATCTGATGGATCTTGATTTCAATTCAATTTATTGATTCTTTATCTTATTCATATGTTTATGATTTGATTGCTTGTTTGATTAGAGGTCCCCTGATTGAGCATGTTTAAGTAATTAAGTCAAAATTCGAGAGAGGAAATTTAATTACAGAAGAGTAAACACATGACATATATGCAGCATGAGATCGAGAGATAAATGACATATGTGATGAAATTTTCAATCCTATGTTTTTTAGGAGTTGTTGTGTTTTATTAGATTGAGTAGAGATACCTCTGGTAGCATAATAATCAACCGGTTAAATGACTCGAGAAAGCTTTTAATTTGATATTCGTGATTGCTCATATAGGATTAGTAATCAATGAAATTAGATTGATCAAGGTGACGTTGATGGGAGAATCGGATGAAAGCATGTTCTATAACCTGTTTTAAAATATTTGTTTGATCTTGTGAATTTTAATTGCATTTTAGTTAGCATAATTAATCTGATATCTTTTGGATTTGATAACTTAGATAAAATTAGGGGTAAAATTTAGGTAATCAATTAATTCTAACAATAGTCTCTATGGGATCGATCTTACCGTAGTTGCTTAAAGAATTAGGTGAACAGTCAACTCTATGTATCTTCTTGATCATCGCTGTTCGAAATCACCTCTCTTATCCCATGGATCACCAACCACTGGCTATCATGCATGTCTGGAAATGTAATTTCAACTCCATTCACCATCAGCATCTCATTATCTTCATCCCTCGTAATCGCCAGTTGAGATCCCTCCAAAGTGTTGGACACCACTGTGCCGTTCTTCATCTCTTCAAGAGCATCCCACTGCAATTTACACGGTGCTAAATGCCTCGTGAACAATGAAAAGTAGGCCTGAAAATCCCCTGTAAACCGCAACATCTCTTCGTCCAATGGAGCGAAAACTGTCCACTTCATCTCATTCTCCGTGGGCTGCTGAAGAAATCCTAAGAGCTGCAACTCAAGAAACGTGGCCATGATCGAGCGCCCTCTTGATTTCAGCACCCCAGAAGCCTCTTTGAACCGTGAGATTGGCTCCAAATTCAGGCATTGGATGCCCGCTTTAGGGTTACTTTTCGTTAGATTCGTGCTCTCAAGAGTGAAATTCTGATCGAAGAAGGTGTCAATTGCGTACACAATGACGAAGCCATCATCGAAAATGGGGATTTCAGACACCCTAACATTGTTTATCGAGATCTGTCTGGGTTCATTCGAGGTGACAATGAGGTGTTTAGAGGGGGAGAGAGAGGGGAGGGTTGAGGAGAAGGGGAAGGAGAGGAGGGCCTCCGGGGAGAGTGAAAGAGGGGAGAAATGGAGGAGGAGGTGAGCGAGTGATGGTTGGCCGGAAGCTGAAAAGGCGGCGTCAGGCGCAGAGAATATGGTGAGGACGGCGGTTGTGGCGGAGCGGAGGGGGAGGTTGGGAGCGATGAGTTGGAGGGTGAGGGACATTGCCGTGTATCTTGAACTGGCTAGAGTCTCGATTGCGTTGATGAGGGACTGAGGCAGCGGCGGCGTCGGCGGAGGTGGTTGGGCGGCGACGGAGAGGAGAGAGAGAGTTAGAGTGAGAAGATAGAGTAGCACGCGAGACGCCATAGCTGGGAGCTTATGAGGGGTATAACGGGAATTTTAAGTAAAAATTTAACGCTGTTAATACCCATTAAAAAAAAAAAGGGACGTTTGTCGATTTTATAAAAATCCACATGTAATTGGCGCATTTTCTTTCATAGAGGGGTCCGATGTAAAATTTCTAAAACACGAGGGGTTTCACTGCATTTACCCCTGAATAATATATATTACAAGCATTATTTAAAGAATGTGATGTTAGTTAGATATATAGTATCACCACTAACCAATATTTATAGTTACCAAAATGAATATAGTAGTTGGTTAGATGAATAGATTAAAAAAAAAAAAGTTGCTCACAAGTTAGTGAAGATGTAGTCATATGAAATAAATGAACGACCTTACCAAAATGAATATAGTAGTTAGTTAGATGAAATGAATCGATAAAAAAAAAAAAAGTTAGGTTGCTCACAAGTTAGTGAACTTATTTTTTATTATGTCTATATACAATTTAGGTAATGTGAGTATATAAATATAATTTTAAAAACAATAAAAATCAGTAAATTTATGAAAAGAATTACTGATTGCTAATTAATATATGTTAATATTAAATTTTAATGAATATATGTTAATACGAATATACATTAAATTAAATATTAATAGAAAATGAGATGTTAATTTATGTTGATACAAATGAAAAAAACTAAATATAATGTATTTTATATATTTTGATTTTACTTTAATTTTAATTTAAAAATATGGCTAAAGTGTATATATTGCCTAGAAATTGACAATACAAATATTTTTGAAGTCATATGAAAATGAAAATAGTTTTCGTTAAGTAACACTTTTGATCTAGCATGTGTTTTCGATGCATTGTTATTTTTTACTCAAAATGTATTACATTTTAATGTTAATTTTTTAATAATGTTAAATTTAAAAACATAACATGTAATAGACGGGATATATACTAGTATTGGTCTTAACGGGCTCTCTCTTATTTGGCTAAAAATTAATTTTTGAAAATTTGGAAAATTCTAAATTCGTTGAAAATATTGAAATAGAGCCAAAAAGAGATCTTCACAAATCTTGATGCTGGGGTTTGAGAATTGACCCTGTTCCCATCATTGGCAATGTTTTTGCAGACAATATAGAAAACTCATATCTCTTTGGTCTCTCTATGTCAAATAATTCATGCACGCCATCTTTCATCACATTAAATTTGTCCCCCAATGATAATTAACATTATTGTCAATAATCTTCACAAATGTTAATTCTCACTTTACATACAAATCCAATTCAAATGAGGAATTATCACTAGATGATGATATGATTATTTCAAAATAAGATGAGATGAAAAACGATTGAGGAATTAACTAATTAACTAGATGTCTGATTTGAAGAGTTTATCACATTGATTAGGAACTTAAATAGTCTTGAAAATAAATGGATGAGAAATTTTTGTGATTATATATATATATATATATATATATATATTTCGATATAGATTATTGCATGGAGGAGTTATTTTTGGGACAAGCAAGCAAGAAGACAGTGGTAATCACATGCAATAAAAAGACCACTCATATATTGTTGGTGGACAGCCAATGCTAGTGGGAGCAGCAGTGTGTTTCCATTATCATATCACCAACATTTTATGTAAAGGTCCCTAAAACTTTCATTATTACACATATATACACACTTATCCAGAATTAATTTCAATTTTGATCCTGTATACAATACCCCTTTTATTTTGGAAATATCAAGTATACATTTTCTAATTTTTGATCTCATATATTTTAATTTTTCCAATTTTGATCAAGTATGTTACAAAATCTTCCAAATTCAATTCAATTTTGGTCGGATGGCCGTATATGGAAATCTCATGTGTGATTGGCGATTTTGGGAGTCTAGACAAAATTGAAATGAATCCTATATATGAATAAGAGATGATTCAATATTATATTTTATGTTGCACTTTATAAACATGAGAAGATAAGGTGAATGAAATTGGACAGTAAAATTGAAATGAAGAAATATTTGGATAAGATTAATCTAATTGAAAACAAAATCTTGGAAAAAATTAAATGACATACCTGGATTAGAATAGATTAATGATGAAAATTTGACTGTGTATAGGTTTAAACAAGTGAAAAATAAGTTCCAAGCAGTCCTGTGTTTCAAAATGGGTCCAACCAAACCCTCTTTTTGGCCCCTATATATATAAAAAACAGCACTATGAAACACCAATACCTAATCTCTCTCTCTCTCTCTCTCTCAACAATGGAAAAGCAGAAAGAGGTGAGCAGGGATGAGAGATGGTCACTAAAGGGGATGTCTGCTCTTGTAACCGGTGGCACTAGAGGCATTGGGTAAGAACACATCACTATTTATTCAAATCTCATATTTCATTTTATCAGTCAACAACGACGTGTCATTACTTCATAGGTACGCGATAGTCGAGGAGCTAGCAGGATTCGGTGCAAGAATCCACACATGTTCAAGAAACCAAGGAGAGCTTGATGAGAGAATTGAAGAATGGAAAGAGAAAGGGTTCCAAGTGAGTGGCTCTGTTTGTGACCTAACTTCAAGGCCACAAAGAGAGCACCTCATGCAAACTGTCTCTTCACTTTTTGATGCCAAACTCAACATTCTTGTGAGCCCTTTTATCTTTACATCACATTATAGCCATTCATTTAATATTCATAAATTGTGATCGTATACTCTTAACAATCTTTATTTGGTGATCGTAACAACAAGATAAACAATGCTGCGATAAGTGTACTAAAAAGAGCAATGGAGTATAGTGAGCAAGACTTTTGGCAAATCATAGGAACCAATTTGGAGTCTCCTTATCATCTATGCCAACTTGCTTATCCGTTGCTCAGAGACTCCGGCAAGGGCAGTATCGTCTTTATATCCTCCGTTGCCGGAAAAGTCGCTCTTCCGGCCCTCGCTGTTTATTCCGCTTCCAAAGGCAAATCATTTATTTTCTTCCTCTTCTTCTTCGTCCTCCTCCTTTTTCTTAATATCGAAAGACAGGAATCAAATCTTTAATACTAAAATTACATTTTTGCAGGTGGGATAAATCAGTTGACAAAGAATTTGGCATATGAGTGGGCTAAAGACAAGATTAGAGTTAATACAGTTGCACCATGGGCTGTGAACACCACAATTATGAAACCTGTATTATTTCAAATCTCTCTCTTTTACGACGTTATAAATGAAAAATCAGTTAACTATGTTAATATAACTTATACGATTAAAAGTTGAATCAAAAGTGATATTTCTACATAATATGAGGATGGATGATTTTAAATAATTGACATATATTTGGAGATGAACAATTTTCACTAAATTATTTGGTGGTGTTGTGCAGGAAGAGGTGGAGAAGTCAATTCAAAGTATGTATGAGCCCATAGTGGCCCGAACACCGATCGGGCCTGTAGCAGAGCCCAATCAAATCTCACCATTGACAGCATTTCTCTGTCTTCCAGCTGCTTCTCACATAACTGCCCAAGTCATTTATGTTGATGGAGGCTTCACTTCATGTGCCTAATTTTTTTTTATGTTAGCCTTTTTTTTTGGGGGGGGTCAATTAAATGCATTGTTCTATTTGAAAATTGGTATTGTATTTGATTATGTCTTGGTATCCTAATATCTATAATGCAATTCTGATTGTTTATATCTTCATATCTTCACTTCAAATTAAATGGATGGTAAAGAAAAAAGAAAAAGTCATGGATTAAAGTTTAGTTGTTTTTAAATCTGTCTACTATTAACTTACTAACACGTCTTATATACATAAATAAAGTGTGGGATATGAAGGTAAACAGTGTAATGAAAACGTGGAATGAGAAAAGGAAGGACATTCCATATTACAATTTTGTCAAATTGTGTGTGCTGTCTGAATTCATTTAATGAGAAATTACTAATTTTATCATATAGTTCAATTTAAGTCTAATATGTGTGTGGAAAATGATTTCTTTCAACGAAAATTTACCATTTCTTCTAATTGTGTGTGCTACAGTATGATTACCTTTCAATTGGAAAATGCTATTTTCAACAAAGTTGGTTCTTGATTTACAAGTTTTAAGATCTGAACACGATTATTCAAATTCCCAATATTACAAAACTTTCCACAACTTATCTAAGTTTGAATTTGATTGATTGATTTGCATATTGCAATTAAAAGGCAACATTTAATCTGAATCTAAGCTTGTCGAGGCATCCAATTGACTTTTTGGACAAATAGTCTTATACTTGATTTTTTCGAAATAAAATAAATAATATACTTAACATTGATAATAGTATACGATAGCAACAAAATTTTGTGTCTGCAATATCTAAATACAAAATAAAGTGGTGCAAATTAAATAGTAGTATATTTGAATTAAAATGGACACAAATCTCTATGGATTCCTATAATTCTTCTCTTCAAATTGATATGAATCTTGAAGTTGAATCTTCGGGTGATGCATCTTCAACAATAATTTTGGAGACTTCTTAAAGAACTCTTTGAATGCGTGTAGCACACCTTGAATTCAATAGGGGTTTAGCACCTTGATCTCTGATCGAACGCAGTTTTTGATGACTTTCTACGAAGAACTCCTCGAATTTCGGAGAGAAAAATTCTTTAGTTCTTAAACTCTTCCTTAAACCTTGAACTCTTGAATTCTTAAATTGTCTTGTTTGTGGAATTTATGAAAAGAGACCCCTATTTATAGGTGTAGATATGAACCCTTGCATGTATAGTTGATGGATGCAATCTGATTGGTCCTCATGATTTGAAAATATATTTTCCTTAATCAAAAGAAGTGATCTTATTACCAAATTTATTGGTATATCAGTTCCATATTTGCAAGATTTAAACTTGATTGCCAAACAATTTGATTTGGACACATGTCACCATTTGATTGGTCAAGAATAAATATCAAAATATCAATTATTTACCCATTTATTTTAGGAATTCATTTAATTTAAATTCCTAAATACAAATAAAAAATTGATTTTTAATATACTCTTTACATGTGACATTATTTGATAGACCGAAAAAATTTCACTATCCACAATAATACACATCGACATATACATATATGGGTGCACATATATTATACAATTATTACTATATTCAAATAGTGCATATGATATGACTATATTTATTTTATGCATTGTTGTAGAATTTGGATGGAACAAGGATTTAGAATGGCAGGTTCCTCTTAAGATAAGACCCAAGTTGGGTCAATGTTAGGCCCAAAATTCTAATGGGCCAAGGCCCACTAGTTGGTTGTCTGTTCCTACGGGCACATGGCCATAACGTTCATGGTCCTATAGGTTCAGTCTACTGGGCTTTGTGCTGACGCGGCCCGAGAATTTTTTTCGTTTAAAATAAGGAAAAGTAAACATATTTCATGCATTTTTTCTGTGAGGAAATAGCCCCGGATACCCATTTATATATAAGGATTTTACTTTATTGTCCATCAATATAAATTTTTGTACCCATCTACCCATATATATAAAGTATTATCCCCATATACCCATTTTTCCATTTTTGACTTTGACTCGTGTACTTTGCTTTCTCTGAAATGTACTTTGCTTTGCAGAGAATTTTTTTGACTTTTTTTACCTCTTTTTACTTTTATTTTTTCACGTGAATAATAAGACAAGAGTATGATAAATCATTCCATTCATTGAACAAAAAATTTACCTTAGTATTAATATTCAAATTTACAATTGAATTCATTCCACACACATTTCACATTAACGATTCGGGGGAGTTCTCTTAAAAATTTGAAAGTTTCAAGGATTCATCGAAATCAAGAGTATTGAGTAAGTATTTCAATGCATAACAACACTTTTAATTTGTTTTAAAGTTTAATTTTGTTTATAGTTGAAATGGCTATAGTTAGTTTTCTATAATATTTTGTTTGATTATTGTTTGAATGGTTAGTTATTTGACTATTGTTTAATTTTGGTTGATTATTGTTTGAATGTTAGAGATTTACACTTTTGTTAAATTTTTTTCGAATAATTCCTATAAAATTTCTATGAACAATTATTTTGGTAAGAATTATTTTGGTAAGAATTTTGGTAAGAATTATTTTGGTAACAATTATTTTCTACAAAAATTGAGAAAATTATCTTTCTCATTTCGTTAACCCTTAATTTGAAGGGGTTAACGAAACAACCAAGTAAAATCCCAAACTTTCGTTAACCCCTAAATTATAAGGGTTAACGAAACTTAGCAAAATACCCCCAAAATTTCGTTAACCCCTATATTATAAGGGTTAACGAAACTTAGCAAAAATCCTTACCATTTCGTTAACCCCTATATTGTAAGGGTTAACGAAACTTAGAAAAATCATTAACATTTCGTTAACCCTTATAATATAAGGGTTAACGAAACAACCCTTATATTATTGATTTTTGTTAGCCAAACTTTTGTTAACAAAACAACCCTTATTTTTATTATTGATTTCGTTTCTTTGAATTCCTTACTTAATTTATTGATTTTTTAATTTGTTAATTAGTTAATTTAGTTCCTTAAATTCGTAGTTAATTTTTAATTCACTAAATTTTGGTTGTGATATTAATTTTGTAATTCGTTAATTAGTTAACTTTGTTTAGTTAATTTGTTGTGATATTAATTTTGTAATTCGTTGATTAACGATTTGATAATTATTGAGCATTTTTTTCATATTTGTTCAGGGATGACTTTTTCAGTGGCAATATGTCATGGAGGTTACTGGCATGGTTTGCAGTACGTGAATGGCATTCAATCAATGATCAATCTCGAAACATTTTCATATCAAGATTTATTGATTTCGCTGCATCAGATTATGCTTGCTGATTTGAGTTGTTGGCGGTATTTGATCCATTCTCTAGTAGAAGTGAATGGAAGATTGAAGAAGAAGAAAATCATGAATGATTTTGATTTGCATGAGTGTTTTTCACAGGAGTATGGACTACTAGTTCTGTTTGTTTCGTTGAAACGAATAAACTCTAAGCACCTACACTTATTGGGTTAACGAATCCAATTGCACAAATTAGTGATTTCGTTAACCCCTAAAATTAAGGGGTTAACGAATTGAGGCCGAATGATTATGTTGATTCGTTAACCCCTAAAATTAGTGGGGTTAACGAATCAAATTGGAAAATTGAGGGCTTTTCGTTAACCCCTTAAGATAAGGGGTTAACGAATTGAGGTGGAATTAGGGCATTTCGTTAACCCCACAAATATAGGGGTTAACGAATTGAGGTGGAATTAGGGCATTTCGTTAACCCCACAAATATAGGGGTTAACGAATGATAGTCCATTCTCTACCTAATTTGTTTCGTTAACCCTAAAATTTGCTACATTACAACAATTTCATCACAACAACAATTCTATACTAATCACAACAATAATTTAATACTACAATAATCATACAAAATCACAATAATCAAACTAAATAAAAAACAAACTATAAATAACAAACTATAAATAATCAAACAAAGTGTAAACACTAACCTCTTCGGCCATTTAACACTGTCGGCCGCCGGAAGAGTAGAGAGCTGGGAGGAGGATCGGCCGGAAGAAAAAATGGGAGGAAGAAATGGGAGGAGGCGCCGCTAGTGAGAGAGAATAGTGAGAGAGATGTAAAGAGAAAAATGGGAGGAAGGATTCGTTAAACCCTAATATTTGGGTGGGGTAGTTGTGCAAAATTTATTACAAATATTTTATTAATATAAATCAATATATTACACTTAATATAAATTTATATTACAAGATACAATATATTACACTTATAATTTATTTATTACTTAATCAATTTACATTCCAATAAATTTATATTACACTTAAATTGTTTTATATAAGAGGAAAATCAATATAAGAGGAAAATCAATATATTACACGTTGTAATTTTAATTTATATACGTTGTAATTAATATATATATTATAATATAGATGATTAAGTAATGAAATTCTGACATGATCAGAGTCAGACTTGGCAGAGCAGGAAAATGGGTATTTGGGGGCAATATTTTAAATTTATGGGTATGTTGGGTAAAAATATTATAATGGTGGGTAAAATTTTCCTGCTTTATATGAAAATGGGTAATTTGGGCTAGTAACTCTTTTTTATGTTTCTTGACTAATTTGGTGGACCCGACAACCACAATCCATTGCAGGCTGCTGGTTTTATGGAGTCCAGTTTAGAGAGATGAAGAGCGAGAAATAATGGTGGGGGCTATAACTGTGTTGGATCATCTTCACAAATTGGTGGTTGTAAAATCGGAACAAGAAATCGAAAGGTTGCTGCAACTGCTATGGCGGACCCGCAAAACGGGTCTAACAGCTTCGCAGAAATCTTCCATTCAGTTGCTTCTCAAGCTCCCTTCGCCCCACGATCTCGACCCTGTGAGCCATTGCTTAATGCTCGCTCTGATTTATTTTATTTTCAATAATGTTGTATTTTGTTTCGCTTTGGGAAAATTGTGGGTTTTAGTCTGAATTTGAGCAAGTGTGGTCGTTTTTGAGTTGAGTGCTGAGGTCTACAATTTCAATCTCAAATTTTGCAAGAAGATCTAGACTCATTGAAGTTAGCAGTTTGTATTGTATAAGGTTTCTAGTGGATTGGTGGTGATAATTCCATGTTCAATTGAATTTTCTTACAGGTTTTGGCATCACTTCGAATGGTTATGCGAAACTATGTTCACAAGAACTTAGAAGGTGAAGATGCTTTGAAGCTTCTTCCACCTGATCTTCCCATTGAACTGCAAAGCATGCTTCTTATATTATTGCAGAAACATCAGAGCCATTGGAAGGAAGAGATGTCCCAAGAAAAGGTAATATTTCCATGGATGGGTGCCATAAGATGCAATAGCTCTATTCATAAGTGGCTCGTTACGTTTCTGGAAATTATATGGATATCGGGATCACCCAATGTGATTTCCTAGGTTCACTCTATGGAACACACTATTGTTAACTTAGTGTATAGTATAACGTTGGTTTCGTAGAGAAGATTGTTGTACCTTTGTTGGAGTTTTGACTGGATGATGAAGGAAGTAATGTGTGTTAACGACTAACGTTAATGGTTGAACTGATTCATAGTTGATTTGCCATTACATATGATATTAACTGGTGCCTCCATGGTATTTTCTTTGATTTTTATCGCACGTTTTTGTCTAGATTCTTATGTGTACAAAACATTTGCAGCATGCGTTTGAATGGACCAGTTTGTCGCATCAGGTTAATGTTGGGCTCTCAGCACCTATATTACCTTTTTTTTCTTCAGCGGCTTCTGGCCCATTTTTTCCACTGCAGTTTCATCCTGTTCCTCATTTGAATGCTCAAAATCTTGGAGGCACAACACCAATCACTGCTGAAAGAAATGCTGCTTGTTCAACTCTTCAAAATGATGTCCCTTCTGAAAATCTGGTTACAATTCTTGGTGTCGTTTCTGTTGTTTCAATATTATTACATGATGTTCAAAGTTAAGATCATCTATACATCACAATTGTTGACTAATATACATGCTTGATGTAGGGAGTTTTTCCAAGGGTGAAATCTATGAATTGGACTGTGGAGACTAGGAGTGAGATGTCGACTCATCGAGTGGCTATCATTACTCTCAAGGTATCATAATTAACACAAATTAATTGGAAAACTAACCATAGTCAAGGATTTGTAGCTTGAAAATCATTTGAATTATTAACATGGGATTGATGATTAGAATAAGTAGTTGCTGGTATCAAACAGGTCCGAACATGATATTGTTATGATGTTTCCATGTACTTTGATATTGTTTATGGTTGCTTTAACCGTTCCATCAAGTCATTCGTGCCATACTATGTAAGTAGAAACTTTGTACCATACAATCATGCATTTACAATCAGAAAATGAAATTTTCACCTTTTTTTCTTTCTGCTCAATAGTTGCAAGATTATACCAAGTCTCCTTCAAACGAGATGGAAGTGCAGTTTCAACTCACAAGAGATACACTTGAGGCGGTGCTGAGATCGATGACCTACATCAGCGACCAACTATCACACTATGTTAGTCCAATACTCATTTATGTTTCTCAAATCTGGATTCTTTTTTTTTTTGTTAAATCCTGAGTTTTATCGAACAAAAATAAAACCTGTAGTTTTTCCTTCTTTCAGCTTTTGGCAATGTTAATATACATTGTGTGCTATCCTTGTTGCCAGGTGAGATCCTCTTCCATACCATTGCAGAAGAAACAAAAACTATGACAAGCCGAGGTAACAGCCTGTTCTTGACCCGTTAAATGGATCAGTAACTTCTTAAGTGCAACGAGATGTGTCTATTTATCCATCTCTTGGCGCACGTTTTATTAATCGGACATTGAGAACGAGGAGTAGAAGTACTACAGATGAAAGAAACTGAAGAATTTCCCTATATGCTAATATACATAATCACCTTCTCTTGATGCTGAGTGACAAAAGTAGGACTCATCAGCATTATGTAACTGGTCAAATACATAGTTATTTATAATGTAATAATAGTGAAACGACATACAATTGATTTATCTTATAGCTTTTTTATTGGAAAATTGTTCTTTTTTTGTCCCGTGCTATTTAATTTCTATTTCTACATTTAATTCTTTTGTACCTTTATTTTCACAGTGAATGGCAAAAGTTTATAAAAATAAAAATAGGGACTGAGAACAAAAATTGAAATAAATGAAAGAATAAATATCTCAAGTTTAGTTTAATCATCTGGATTTACGCGCAACTGTACTTATCACTTGTGAGCTTCAAAAGATGATAATGGCGTCTCTCAATCTTTCTCTCTCTGCACCGACGATAAATCCGTTCATTCCTACAGCTTCACTTCATTCTCACTGCAAATCTCTCTCTCCTCATTTTCGCTGTAACAATTCCGACAAAAATTCCGTCGCTTTCTATCCCAAAACTGCCGCTGACAGAGTGTTGATAGATATTCAAAGCTCCGGCGTGATTGCTTGCCTTCGCGCCCGAAGGTCGAAAACCGGCGCCGCAGTTTTATTTACAGGCACAATTTTTATTTATTATTTATTATTTATTTTGTTATAGTGCAGGGGTAGCAATTGAAGCTGCTCGTGCAGCACTTAGAGGAGGAATCTCCGTTGTAAGTTCAAAATCTGACATCGTTGTTCTTAATTAGCGTTTGGATTTTTTTTTTTTTTGAATTTGAAGCTTTGATAAAGTCGTATGGTGTGTTCTGATCAAATTTGGATTTGCAGTTGGAAATCACAATGTCCACCCCAGGTGTTCTTGAGGTAAAGTAAATATTCATCCTTCTGCTTTCTTTGCTGATTGATCGTTGGTAATCATCTGCTCGTATGCTATTCTTTTTTTCTTACCCAGGCTGTTCGATGTTTGGTCCAAGAATATCCTTCATCATCGATAGGGGTAAGTAATTGTCAGGCTGTATATATGGTTTGAATGTCCACCGTTCTTGGATTAGGCCTCGTTGGTTGTTTTGGTTTCGTTTAGACTGTTCTACTTATGACAAATTTGCATTGAAGTTCGATTTTAATTAATCGCCTTGTGTTTCTTTATATTGCAGGTAGGAACTGTTTTAGATAGAGAGAGTGCTCAAGATGCATTAAAACTTGGAGCCAAGTTTTTAATGAGCCCTGCTATGGTGAAGGTAGCTTTGGTATTTGACTATATTATACAAGTTGAAAAAATCCAGTGTTAGCATTGAGCAGTGTTTTATTAGTTTCTTTTGTGAGTTTAACTTTTGAGGGACTTCTGATTGTTGAAGAATATATAATGTAGTAGTAATCGTTGGCCCAAAGCTCATATTCATTTAGTTATTTTGAAAACATTTGATCGTCACAGGGTATTCTTGATGACGTTGCAGAGGGCCAGGCTCTGTATATACCTGGAGCGATGACCCCAACAGAGGTATGTTTAATTTTAATTTTCTTTCATTCATCATTCATCCGAATTTGACTCTATAGATTTTGCCCTTTTTTTATGAAACACTGAAATTCCACCCTCTAGGTGAATATGGAATACATGAAAAGTTTATTAATTCACTTCTGTTGCCTCACAGATATTATCTGCATATGATGCTGGTTCAAAAATCATCAAGGTGAACCTCTTCATTTCTTTTATATATAGAGCTCATGCATTCACAATCTTCACATTGATGAAGTTCTTAGTTATCTTATGCATGATATGAATACCTTGTTTATCATCTCCCACAAAAGTGCTGATCGGCTGCATTTTTTTTTAAATATCTTTTTCTGTATTTAGCATTTATTACTTTTCAACTACCATGTAGCTGGCATATTCTATGGTGAATGGTCAAGGCTATCTTTTGTTGTATTATCCATGAAATTTTTGAAATGTGGGAATAAGTAGGATGGTCTGTATATCAATATTCACTCAGTTCTTGAAAATGATTTCAGTGTTATACCTATTTGTTTGATTTTAGCTGTTTGTATCAAACAGAAAGCATAGAACAAGTATGTCCTTGCTAACAAAGGAAATTATCTAATATCCCATTTGTTTAAGTCTGATTGCATATGGTCAAGACTGTTAGGCATACATTTTCTGTTACTATCAACTGACGTGATTTAGTGGTTTCTAATATGCATATATTTGTTTGACGTTTCTTGGTAAATTTATCAGTTCGGAGATGGGGATCTATTGTTGCAATATGCTTGTGGCTTCTTTACTTTATTTTCTTCAAATCTCTTTTCAAATTTGAACATCCCTGTGTTCATGTGTAGGTGTATCCTGTATCTGCATTAGGTGGAGTTGAGTATATAGCAGCACTGAAGAAGCCATTTCCCCATATCCCAATGGTTGCATCACAAGGCATAACAATAGGTTAGCTGAATGGCTTCGTGCTTTGTGCCATTGTAGTTACTTCTACCTTTGCTATAATCAACTTCAGACTGTTTGTTGAGGAGTATATGTGTTTTAACTTTAGAAGGTCAATAATACTCATCTTATACTTATTCTATACAATAGTTGAGCAAAACTCTGACAAAAGACACATTAGACTAGTATTAATCATGTCGATAGATCATTAAGTTATTGGTTTCCTAACATTTCTCTCGATCTTGATAACTAAACTAATAGCTCGATCTTGATACAGATTCAGTGGGACAGTATATTACCAACGGAGCATCATCAGTTGTTTTATCAGATGCCATATTTGACAAAAAGGCAATGGCTGAACGAAATTTTGTTCTTATAAACCAATTAGCCAGCTTTGCAGCTTCTAAGGGCAGTGAAGCTGTAAGGTCAGAACTTCTGGTCACATCATTTCACTACTGCATCTGCGTATTTCTATTTGATTGATTCAGGATACAAATATCAAAAGCAGATCATAATTAGGGGTGTGCATCGGTCGGTTCGGCTACCGAACCGAACCGAATTGACAAAACCGAAAAAAAACCGAATTATGGGCATAAGAAACCGAATTAACCGAATAGACCCTAAAACCGAACTGCAACCGAACCGAATTATTTCGGTTCGGTTCGGTGCAAAACCGAATTATATAATTCGGTTCGGTTCGGTTAATACGGTGTTATTATTTTAAAAACCGATACCGAACCGAACTACCGAATTTCTAGATTTCAAAAACCGAAACCGAATCGAATAAGAAAAAACCGAACCGAATTGTGTATTTCGGTTCGGTTCGGTCAGTTAATTCGGTTTTTACCGAAAACTGCACACCCCTAATCATAATATGAAATAATCTTATTGAAATTACAAGCATATAGATGAGATTTTGATGAACCATTTGAATTTGCATGCTAAGCTTCTGATTCCTTCCATCCCCTTAACTGATTTCAAATATGCAGGAAAACTAGGGAACATCTATCTTGACGTGCTTTTAGCAGTTGCCTGTAAAACAAACCGGAAAGGCCCTTCGGTACTATTTTGTTTCTTGAATTTCGTCATTGTTCTTCAAAGATGTCGAAGCAGCATATGCATCTGCAGGACATGATTTACTGAAATGGGGTCGTCGGATCACACATATTATTTGTTTATCCATTGGAGATGTATGCATCAATAGCCGAGAGCTTAGAGCTTACTGTGGAGTGGAGTGTATCCGATTGCAGCCAGAAAAGAGAATTGCTGAGGACCTTCAAACAATGGCCGTAGGTATAACACTATATTTCAGTAGAATACAATTACATCCAACATAGAGTTTATAATATAAAATTATGTCTACTTCAACTTGCAATCAAAGTCAACATCGATACCACCTCATTATTTAATTTACGTTTATATATTTCCCCACAATTTTGAAATTTGTATGTATTAAAGTTTCATGTGTATAAGTTATTTATCGAGTGATATTATAAAGAATAATTCAGAATTAAAAAGGATACTGTGTTCTGGTCTTATATCTCTTTTCTAAGAATATTATTATTCACACCCTAGTTCATTACATTATTAATTAATTGCAGGCATAAATAATTGGAAATTTCTAAAAACAAGACAAGGGGTCTTCGTAAAAGCTGCAACTTAGCTTTGAAATGAATGAAAGTAATTAATTTCGAAGGTGACAATAACAACAGCCGAACGTGACAATCTTAGCAAGTTACAATTCATACAATAATACAATATAAAATATTATCCAACAACCCTATATAAATCTCCTACATGCATATCAGAATCAATAGACAATCATAATCATGTCCAAGACTAGGATCGTCCCATTAGTGTTTGCACTATTTCTCATGGGTTTTGTACTCTGTTGTTACCTCATGGACGACCCATTGCCCTCGGTTCTTTCGACAAACGATGACTCTGTCTACCCCGACGTTGGTTCAGACAACACCGTGGAGGAATTCGAGGCCGATGTCTCCTATGGGTCGAAGGTTATGCGTAACTGGGTGGCTAAGCCACACAGGAGGCTGCAAGATTGTCACTGTGCGTGCGGTTGCTGTGGTGGGATCTGTAACTCATGCTGCCGTTTGCTCCAAAAAAAGGGAACAGATTGATCCGTTGAGTAATACGACGAACTATGATCTCGTTTCAACATGTGTTGTTTGATGAAAAATTTGTTGTTGTTTTGTCTACGTCGTGTGTAATAATGCTCATCATGTGTTGTTGAAACGTTGTTGTGTTTGTAAACATGTAATGCCTTTTCTAATACAAGGATTAAAATTTGTGTTATAATGAAAGAAACCAATCACAAACCAAACAAATTTACAACTATATCTGGGACTTATGAGCTCAGTACATTTTGCTATCAACCAAACAATATCAAAATTTGTGGGATCAAGCATGATCAGAGCTCTGCTTATTCACATCTGAGGATTCCAGATACCATTGCTTAAGACGCACTGAAGTCTTGAATACCTGCGAAAAACAAACGTTAATGTTGTGTCTTGTGATCAAGTTAAGTTCCTCGTTTCTTCGAAATAGAATGAATAATTCTGTCTTACCTCGATATCCCAATCTGTTCGCCATACCATGAAGATGAGTGAAAGTGTTTGAGTCACAACTCCACAGGTCAATCCGATCCATATTCCCTGTGAAATTCGTATAACTTAACAAAAAAAATGTTTGATTCAATTACAAATGTGAAATGCTCGTTGTTTTGTGAACTACCTTCACTTCAAGATTGACTATATATCCAAGCACAGCTCCAATTGGGAGTCCAATCATATAGAAACAAACAAGATTGATAAGAGCAACCTTTGATTGCAGACCAGCTCCAACTGCCACACCTGAATGACAGTTAAAATAGATTAGCCTATGATGAGATTCTGAAGGGGTTCTAATCTTGGATGATAAGATAAGTTGGTTTATAACCTGAGAGCACGGGGAATATGCTACCAAGCAACACTGTAAATGCAAGCAGAATTGAAAGATCGGAAATGGTCTGCACCACTTCCTCTTCGTTCGTGAACAGGTACCCGATTTTGTCTCTGAAAACCAAGCAAAGAATCCAAAAGAACACTCCTATTAGAGATGAAGTTCCCAGTAATACTTTGATTGAGAATTTTGTAGCCTTGGCATCTCCCCTCCCAAGCTCATTTGCCACTCGGACACTGTTTGGAAGAAACCATATATACCAACTGATTATCGACCTATTTTGGCCTAAAACAAGTGAAGTTAAACGAACAGAGATCATACCATGCAGCACCCATTAGGCCAATGATGATCATAAGTATCCAACCAGTGATGTTAAAGCTGAAAACACAAATTCAATCAGCAAAAAGCAGAAAAACCCGAATCAAGAATTTCAATGAATTCAGGCTAACCATATGGAGAAGGTAGATATGGCAATCTCTGGATTTTTCATGTATCCAGCAAGTAAGACCAAAATTCCGTAGTACCATAATTCCAAGCTACGAGTAACACAACCAAGATATAGTACATTACTACATTAACAAATCATAGGACAAGGCAATCACTAGTTAAGGTTGTTTTAAAATTTACCAAACCATAAGACCAGATGACAAGGAGAGCTTCACAACAGGCAATAAGTCCTTCATTGCAGCCATGGTGAATCCCTTCCATGTATCGGGGCACCAACCGCCAAAAATGTAGACAAATTCTCCAATCACAACGAACCATGTAGAAATGCTTAATGCAATCATGGCACCAGGGGTTCCAAAATCAAGAACATACACAAAAAGATAAGACAAGAGAAGGTGGATTACAAATTGCGCAGATGATAGCCATGCAATGATCAAGTTCTTTTGCTGTGCTTGTAAGTACATTTGGATCGTCAAGCTAAAAACCACGCCATATACATGAGGAATGAACCACAACGAGACGTATCCAGCTGATTTTGCAACATCCGGATCCTCACCAAGTAGGTTAAATACCGGTTTTGCAAAGATGAAAACTGGAAGTAAAAGAGTTAGTGTGATGAGATCAATAAGCCATGATCTTTGCAAGTAAATCCCCATCATATGGTACTGTTTTGCTCCATAGGCTTGGCCACACAGAGTTTCCGTTGCACTCGACATTCCAAGCTACAATGGAACAACAAATCATATATTTTGTGATCTAAGCATAGACTCATAACACATACTGTCTGAAGAACATAAAGCAGGGAATTAATTACCAGAATTCCATTCACAAATTGGACAGTTAAGGCCTGGACAAGAGCATATCCAGACAGGTCCAATGCGTTTATGTGTCCAATAAAGGACTGAGTGACAACTACAGTTCCAAATGAACTCACTCTTGAAATAACATTTGGCCCTGCAACTCTCCATATCTGTTTAGATTCGTCAACAATTCTTCGTTTCAAATCGCGTCCTTGATCTTTAGGACGAAGAAGGGGTGCATGTATGCTAGTACCGTTCATGGTTCTACAATGATGAACACAATGGAAAAACCATTATTGATTCAGCAAGTTACTACTTAACTAGAGCCTTGGTCATTCTCAATGTAGAATTTTAAATTAATCAGAAACTTCTATGGTTGGTCATCATAAACCAAAAGGTTTACTTTTACCTTTTTTAACAAAAAATTCTAAGTTATCTGGAGATCTGTTCACACAAGTTAACATTTTTATTGCTACTTGTCCCACTTAGAATATTATTTACACAGTAAACAAAGGAAGAAATCAAAACCCATCTTTTTAAGTTGCATTAAAAAAAGAAGATGATGAAATCCAACTTTTTGATCAGTTTTCTTGAATCTTGATACTATATCCATTTATTTCTGTCATTATAGACTTATTTTTTTGCTTAATGATGATTAGGGTAAAGACAAACAACTCAAGAAAAGTAGATGAACAAACAATACCTAAAGACACATTCAAGAATCTTGGAGAATCAGAACAAAACTGTTTAAAGTATTTGCACCAACGAAATGAGGCAAAGAACTGTCCCACCGAGTAAAAATTCAGCAATCTTTTTTAAACAAATGGTTTGCCCAAAAACATATGAATAAAATGCAGTAGTTTTGCAAAATTGCAAAGAAGTGAAGAAGACAAAGAAAAGAGTCATTACACAACAGCTATGGATGATGATGCTTACTTGCTTTACCAATGTGGAGATGAAGGCTTTCTTTAATTTTCTGGGTTCATTAGTGTAAGAACAGCTCAGAACTTATACAATTTTATTGCCATCATTGCTGATTTGCTGGTCAAAAAAACTGGAAAAGCCCACGTTGTATCATGTATGCACATCTAGATTACTATTTTTTCCCACTTAGTAGGATCCTAGAAATCTTTTAAAAAAAATATAAAAAGCTGACTTGGAACTTTCAAGATTTTTAACATGTGGCATTAATTTATAACAAAGTGGGTAGGATAGAATTTCATGGCATATTTAGTTGATACAAATGGAATAATTTTGTTTCGTTAATTCTATAGTACACCAGGTGTAATAATACATCAAGTTATCCACTCATTTTCAGCCATCAGATCTGAGTTCATTAAGGTCAAAATCAATTATGGTCTCAGATCTAATGACTAAAAATGATGAAGAGTCTGGTATATTAATACACTCGGTGTACTACAGAAAGATCCTAATTTTGTATTGATTTATGCAATTTTCATATGCAGTCAAGGTATATTGAGTAAGTCTTGTGTGAGACTATCTCATATATCTTTTTTCGTGAGACGGGTCAACTCATGACCCACACTTAGCAATTCATATGAAAAATTGTGGATATGAGTTCAATCCATGGGTAATAAGGATCCGTCTCACGAAAACTATCCGTGAGACCGTCTCATATGAGTTTTTGTGATAGTATAATACTCCAATTTGATATTTCTACGAAGCCATTTACATTATTAAGTTTTATTGCCTCTTTTTTTTTTTTTTAGAGGACCAAAAAATAATAATAACAATTATAATTGAAAAGACTTCAATGGTTTAGAACGGACAGGTCCTTGTAATAAGTAATAAATTATGATTTATGAATAGTCATTTTATTGGGTTTATTTAATGGGACTAATAAGGGGCTTTCTTCAAGTTGGCTTTTAAAATATGCCATGTAACAATCATGTATTTTTATTTTTATTATAGTTTTTTTAGAAGTATTTATATTTTTTTTTAATATGTAGTATTATCTTATACCCTTATAAAATGATAAAAATTGTGCTCTTGTTTTATAGAACTTAGTTCCCATTGCTTTATAAACTCTACACCCTTATTTCCATATATGATTTGAGAGTTTTTGTTCTTTAGAATCAAATCCTAGATCTATCTTCATTCATTGTCATAATAGTAGTTGAAATAGTTGTGTTTAAACAAATTCTAATGATATATATATCAAATCAAATTTCGAATTGAGAAGTAATAGAGACTTCAAAAAAAAAAAAAAAACCTCAAAAGTCATTAGATCAATGGTCGAGTCCACAAGAATCAATGGCTAAGCATCTCCAACAGTGCGTCATCACAATTTGATGGCGGCATGTTTTCATCTCCAACAGTGATTTTTTTTTACGCCATCTCATCTTAGCCGCTGGTTTTGCGTCAACTTTCCACAGGTCAACCCTTGCGCCGTCTGATTTTTATTTTCTTTTTCTTTTTTTATTATTTATTTATTTATTTTATTCATTTTATTTTCTTATTTTATTTTATTTTTAATTTCGTTTTCAATATTCTTACTTTGTATTCATTTTTTTCTTGTCATTATTTATTATTTATTTTATTCCTTTTCTTTTCTTATTTTATTTTATTTTTAAGTTCTTTTTCATTATTTTTACTTTGTATTCATTTTTTCCTTATTTTTTTATATTAAGTGCTATTATAATCATTCCGATTTTTGCAAAAAAATACAATACAACATATTAATAAATACAATCTTATATTAAATAAGATTTAAATATATATATATATATAACTTTTTTACACTTTTAAAATAATAAAGATGAAAAATAGATTATTTAACAATAATAACGAATATTGATAATAAATAAAATGTTAAATAAATTAATTAATAAATAATATTATGGAATATTCTTTTTTGGTGCAGAGAATAATGTAAACTGTTGGAGATCATTGACAGTTATTACATAAAAATTATGTAAGATTAATAGTAAAATCATGTGCACTGTTGGAGATGGTCTTAGGTTGGTTTAATCAGTTACTATTGTTTTGTGCAACGCTACTATGTATATTTGTATAATTGTATGTGTATGTTATATATATACATACATTTTCAAGCTAAATATGTATACATGTATATATGCATAAGATAATACAAAAACTCATGTGCAATCATCGCAGCGAAGGTTGCATGTCTTGTATGAAAAGACATACTTATAGTTGAAAATGACATATTTAAAATACATATGTATAAATATATTTATTAAACATATATTTAGAGTTGAAAATATAAATTTAATTAATTATACCTGAGAAAGACATATTTATAGTTCTATCAAATTTAATTAATTAATTAGAGATTGGATCATGAATCTCGTGTTATGATAAAAAGTTTATAATGTGAAACCAGAAATGGTGAAAGAGTGACAATTAAGCTGATTATAAAACATTATCATGCATTAAAAGTCTTTTTCTATAATTATTGAATCTCGAGTCTTCGATTGGCATACATGTGGCTGCTATATATTATATTTTGAGTCTCTCAAAGGCAAATGCTGCTGTGCACCAGGTGCACGGATCTGGATTGGTGCAACTGGGGCGACCCGACCCGGATCCGCGCACCTGGATTTTTTTTTTCTTTTTTTTTTCACTTCAGGCTGTTACCTTTATGTTGTAAAGATGTGACCTTTACGTTATATAAGTGTGACCTTTATGTATAAATGTTATGACCTTTATGTTCAGTAACTTAGGAAAAAAATGAAGATTTTCAGGTTTTTTCGCTTCAGATTAAGACCTTTATGTTGTATTGTTGTAACCTTTATGTACAGTTCTTGTGACCTTTATGTACAAATATTATGACCTTGATGATCCATAACTTTGAAAAAAATTGAAATTTTCAAAATTCAGTGCATTTTAAGGATGGATATATGTGCAGCTAATATTTCATAAACGTAAATATGTACAAATTTTGTTAAAATTCTTCATTTTTTTCTAAGTTAGAGTATATAAAGGTCATTACATTTATACATAAAGGTCACACTTATATAACATAAAGGTCACATGCATATAACATAAAGGTAACAACCTGAAGTGAAAAATAAAATTAAAAAATAAAATAAAATAAATAAAAGTGCGCGGATCCGGGTCGATCCGGACCCGACCCGAATTGTACATACACCAGTTGCACAGGAGACTAACTCTTTCTCAAAACCCTATACTCTTCAAATATATCAACTTCATTATAAATGAAAATATTTGAGATTAACATCATCAAATTAATAATATTCCCACCTAATGATCACCTAATATATTTCTTCAACCTCTTTTTTTTTTTAACTTAGCAATTCTTATACCATGTATTCTGTCTAGGAGTAGTAGTTGTTTTATACCCATAAAATACATGACTAGTATTTGGAATTTGTTGTTTCAAAATTTTAAAATACAAAACAACAATATTTTAGATTGAAATTGACAGCACAAGAAACCAAACATTGGATTATACATCCAATTTGCATATCATTACGTGAAACCATGTAAATTGATACTATACGTACAATTTGATGTAATCATTGATGAGATATAACAAACAATAGTATTACTTTTTTATGGTGACCATAATTTTGGAATGATTGAAGAGCAACACATTAAATTGCATCTGTGCTGAAAAGGAGAGCATTTGGTCCACAATTAATAAGTGTATTAAATGAATTGCACAAAAATTGTGGTTTAAAGAAAACCATTAATAATCATATATGACCATAAACAATATCCCAATCCACAGCCTGGCCTGTTAAGTGGGGACTGAGTTATGCTTTCCTTCTAGAAGGATTTTTTCTCTCTTTAAATAAAATAAAAAAAAGAGTTTTTATTGATTTATTGATTTTAGCATAGTGTGATCTGCTGAATAGTTATTTTCAATTCATAGCTTTACTTCTATAAAAAATTTATTTATGCCAAAACTATATGTTTAGTTATTGTTTGGAATAACAAACGAAATTAAAAGAATAACTTAAATGATATTATGAGACCGAACCCCACTATTTATAACTTAAATCTATTTTTCTAATTAGTCTTTATTATGTGGATTGAATTCATGAGAGAACCCCACTATTTATAACTTAAATCTATTTTCTTCATTAATCTTTATTATGTGGATTGTTTTTATTCGTGAGAAGATTAATTTACAAGAATAATAGGCTGTTAATTATATTTTGCTAATTGTGAAATTACATTGTCAAGGTGGTCCCTAATGATCACCCGATTAGGGGGGAAAACAGAAAAGGAAAGAAAAAAGAAAACCTAAATTGCTTTAGTGTGAAATCAAAATAAAGTCATAACAATGTCTGTCGTTAGGAAAACGACAAGTTATGCTGATATTATTGGAGTTGAAAAAAAATATTCTCAATGAGTATGTCTTTATTTTTATATTGAACAAAATCATAAAATAAAAAATGGAAGGATTATGAAAAATTTGTAGTCGATGTCTAAAGAAATTTACAAAAATAAAATAAAATAAAAACCTTGGCTAGATAGTGAAAAAAAATTAGTCAGTGAGAAAAACTAAAACCACAGAAAAATGAAGTATTTTGTGTTTATAAGATTAAGTGGACTCCATAATTAATTTATTTACTCTTCCTACTGTTCCGCTGTCAATTAATTAAGCACTTAATAAACAAAATGGTTAATTGCGTGCCACTAATTCTTTTAGAAAATAGTATATTTTGATCTTATTATATATTACTGGAATTATAATTAAAAGAGCACGATATACACATATAACAAACACAAAAAGAAAAGGGGAGTATACAACATTTATTAAATTACACATATAAAAGTTGTCATTCTAATAACAAAAGGAAGAACAATGTAAGAATGAGTCTTACATAAGATGTGTTGTGAGATGGAATAATCTACAATACACACTTCATAATCACATATAAATTAATGAAAATAATTTTGATTTATAGATTAAAATAATTTATTATATAAAAAAAATTCGTGAGATCGTGTTTTTAACCTAAATCAATGTGAGGTATTATTTTCATGAATGTCCTTTTTGCTTCCCTAACATGAGAGAGTAGTAATGTACAATAACTTTATAATGAACTAGGTTTGAACCCATGCGTTGCACGAGTTTTATTTAATACTTATCTCATTTTTTATTTTATAATTAGTGTCTATTGTTATATGATAGTAAAATTATACATAAGTGTGATATTTTTTCTTTATTCTTAAAATAATATTTCTTAGGGTTCATTTGAATATGTGGATTTGAGGAGATATTTGAAATCCTTGGTAGCAAATCCACTGATGGTGTTTGGTTGGATGTAAATTTAAAATTCATCATTTTCATTTTGAGCTAATTTTAGAGTCATTTTGATGGATTTCAAATCCACTCAAACTTGAAATGATTTGAAATTCACTCATTTCAAATTCTGGATTTGAAATTACTCTATCCAAACGGAGCCTTATTGTTTTCTTTAATAATTTTTTTCATTTATTCTTTAACACAAAATTGTTAATATATAGTTCTTAATAGGTGTTTTAATTATTGCATTAGGTATTTTCATATATTTCTGTAAAAAAATATATAATATATCTCATTTTTATCACTCGAAAACATCTATTTTGTTCAATGTTTGTCCTAAGTGCACTCATTATTAGCTTTATGTATTGATTTATTTTGTAATTGTGTTCTTTTTGTGATCTTTTTATTAGTCTTAACAAATTGTTACATATTGTAATATTTTAATACAATTTCTCGATTGTTTAAGGGGGTGGTTGGACTGAATGTGCACGTTTGGATTTTGGATTATCAATATCCGAATCATGTTATTTGTTTGCAGAATCTTATAACTATTACAGAACTAATGTTTGCACATTGTTGCTTACTTTTTTTTTTTTTTTTGCCAATTTGAAATGTTGGACAAAAAACAATAATTCAAGTTTGAAACCAAAGATTTCATGTAAAAAAATAATAATACAACATTAGCAAGCACTTGTAACTTACATATTTATTTTTTTCCAAGCAATTATTTTTTTATAATACCCTTTAAAATTTCTAAACAAACACAAAATTATCAAATTACATGTCTTTTCATTATCTAATGTCAAATATGTTTCAATCTCACATATCTTAAGGTTTTTTTAACACCTATTTTTGGTAATGTCATTAGCAATATGTTTCATAGTTTAAATTACAATTTTAAAATACATTATTTTATTTCATGTCTGACATTACCGAATTCTAATATTTATATGTTATTTTTTTCTTGAATCCTCTAAATAATTTTTTCTCTAAAGGTTTTTATTTATTTGAGTTTGAACTACTTGAATGTTCTTTTGTAAAAAATATTATTAGCACCTTCAAATATCTTTTATTTATTTGTTTTAATTCCTTAAAAAGTAGTAGCAGAATTACTCTTCAAATTTTGTTTTATTTTTTGAAATTGAAATGTTGGACAAAAACAATTATTCAAGTTTGACACCAAAGATTTCATGTAAAACAAAAAGGAAAAAAACAATACAACATTAACAAACATTTGTAACTTACATATTTAATTTTTCCAAGCAGTTTATTATTGTAGGGTAGTGGGGTGTGTATTTAATTGATATTAATATTTTGATATTTCATAAATAAAATAATTTTTAAGGAAGGACACTTGACAATTGTAAAGTGTCACTTATCAAATACTTAAAGATGACACTTGACAACATTGTAAAGTGTCATTTATCAGACACTTGAGGGTGCAAACCACACTTATATATATAATTGTCAAAAAGCAATTCAAATTTTTTTCTTTTCCTTCTCTAGCTTTTAGTAAATTTGGTAACCACCTTTTCGATTTTAAGTAGATTTTAATGAAATTAAAATTCTGTACCATGTACTTTTCTTGACCTAATCTTCTACTAATTATTTGACTTTTAGATCTAATTAATGCTCTAACATCTCTTTTGGGGTTTTCCTTCATCATGCACCCCATGAAATATTTATATTGTGTGGGGTCTCTTCATGCAACCTGTCTGTTTTATCTGGACCTATTTTTTCCACTTTTTGTTTTATTGTTTTTTCTTTTTACATTTTAAAGTGATAAATTATTTCTATGATGAGACCTACATATTGGCTACACCATATACATTTTAAGGTGAACTAACTTATAGTATAATCAACAAATATGAGCGAGTTCAAATCAAATTATATGAGACGGTGTCACGGATAGTTTTCGTGAGACAGATCCTTATTACTCATAAATTGAACTCATATCCACAAATTTTCATATGAATTGCTAAGTGTGGGTTATGGGTTGACCCGTCTCAAGGAAAAAGATCCGTGAGACGGTCTCACACAAGACTTGCTCTTTTTTTGTTTGTTTGTTCTTCATAACTAAGAGATTTGTTTATAAATTTCACAAATCTTGAAATTTATTTGGTAGCTAGCTTACCCAAATATGGAAGGCTATAATGTAGGTATGATCTTGGTGAGACTGTCTCACTAATCTCATAGGTGAGGCGGATCAAGTTGGGTCGTGCATAAACAAAAGTTGTAATATTTTTCTATATATTGATAATACTTTTATATTATATGATGCATTTTGAATTTGATCAAACTATAAATAATTATTTAACATTCTTATATATATTAGATTATGTTTGTGTGTTACAAGATATATGATCCGAATTGGATCGGATCGAATACACATAATCCTACAAAAAATATGAACTCGTATATAGAAAAATAATATATATATATATATTACATAATTTTTTATATTTAATCCAACTCAACCTCTCATAAAATAGTACTCGTTGGACCACTCACTCATAAATGTAAGTCACCTAAATCTTAGGATGTGATGTGGATCCTACACACATTTCTCCATTATGTGAGGATGGGCTATTTCTTGCCCACTATGGTACCACCCTCCATGCCCACTGGCCCATTCCCAACACAGTAAAGCCCACATTCCTTTTCTCTCTTTCCTTTTTTTTTTTTCCTTTTACTTTTTAATAATATATTTTTTCCTATCAACTATAAATTTATAAGTTGAAAAATAAATTAATTAAAATTTTGAATGGGCATTTCTTGAAAATTTTCGTGTTATATAATTCTGGACTGTAAGAAAAAACTGTGTTATATGTTATGGTTTTTGATAATATGATAAAAATACTATGTCTTTGTATTTATCCTGTCTCATTAGTCTTGTCACTTTCACAATATTAGTTTATTTTTTACTATTAATAATTATTTGTTGTCTCAACTGTTTTCTTCTTCTTATTTAATTTTTTATTAATTTCTTGATAGTTTTTTGTTTGATCGATATTCAATTTAAGAAAAGTAATTAAGCCAGTCAATGGCATAGCATTTTTCCTTCATTCCCTACTTCAACTAAACATTTGATCACTTTACATTATTAATCTGATTACTTAATTATTCTTTTGGTGAAGCTAATAAAGTGACTTGTTTTGTAATGATATTTAATAATAAATATGTGTCTATATCATACAAACAATTACAAATTAAATATATGATTTTACTTGAACATACCCCAAACAAATAACAATATGAATTGATATGATTAGGACATGATGTTCATGTAAAATTCACTTTAATTATTAAAGGCATATATAATAATATGATTTAATTCCATCATCCAAAAGATTATTCGAGAAGAATTACACACGTGGTGGGTGACTCACTTTCAGCATTGACAGTTAGGACAAAAATGTTGGTAGTAGTTGGGTAAGTAAGATTTCATGGCCTCAATAATTTTTCGTAAATATACTATAATATTAGGTTATAATATTAATTATACCTACAATATAGAAATCCATCCACACTAATAAACACAATCTTTATTGATATGATGATTTAACATTGGTTCCGACTATCCGCGTCGCATTAATTCCTAAATACACCTCATCTTTAAATAATGTATAAGTAAATAGATATTAAAAGTCCAAAATATCCTTTATTATTAAATGAATTTTATTCATCTTCTTCATCCAACCCAATCCCTAATTTTCGGAAAAAAATTTCTTATACAAAGAGAGGAAAAATGGAGAGAGGGTTGAATGGGAGTGGAGGCAGCAGAGTGTAGGGGCGGGAGTGGAGGCGGTGGTGGTTTCATGGAGTATGGGGATGAAGGCGGTGGAGTGGTGGGAGTGGAGGCGCGGCGTTCCATGAAGTGGCGGGATCTGCCGCCGACAGTTCCATGGAGGCGGCGAAATGGAGATGACGACATTTCTGTGATGGGATGGAAGTGCGACGACGGCGGTTCCATGGAGGGACGGGAATGGCGGCGACGGCAGCGGCTTCATGAAGAAGGTGATTTGGTAGTGCCTAGGCTCATTTTCTCTTTTTGCTTCTATATTTTGGCAAAAACTTATATACTCCTGGGACATGTAGGGGCACGGATCTAAATATTATGTGCATGTTTGTCAGGTGTTATATATACTCTATAGGTGTTATGTTTATTGATGTTATAAATATACTCTACATGTATCATATCTATATAAGAGTATACATGTGATACATGAAGAGTATATACATGATACCTGTAGAATACATATTTAACACCATATGATGATTAATTTGGGGGCACCATGTTCCTGGGACACACAAGTGTCAGTCTTATATTTTATATGTAAAGAGTAAACTAGAAAAATATTGAGGTGTGTTTAAAAGTTGTGTAGCAGTAGACTAGTTTTTAGATTTTTTATTTAGGGTGTGTTTACAAATTGGTCGGGTGTAGATAGTTCCACCCTTTAACATTTGACTTGGAAGAATTGAATTATATCCCTCATTTGTGCAACTGACGAGAGGTTGATCAACTCGTGTGGATGGATTTATCTTAAGAACTTATCAATGAATTTTGTAATTATTTAGAAATTTGTTCATTTATAATGTACGTAGTTGGATATCATGTCAAGTAAATAACATACAACATTTTAACTGAAAGATTTTTCCATGAATTTAGGATAATTAAACTAAACCCTCTAAAATATTTAATTTTTTTGCATTTTTGTTCGTTTCCAAACTTAGCTTGCAATTTCGAAATTAATTTGAGGATCTTTTACGAAAATCAACCAAAATCTAGCTCTCTTAATGATTAATTAATCAACTAGTTACGTTGATTCTGCTAATTTTATAGTCGGCCTACTTTTGAAATTAATTCCGATTAATGACATTAATGGGTCGATTTTATTATGAGCAAATGTGCCAAAATACACAATTTTTTTTAAGTAATTCACTTTTCTAACATTGGATATAAGAAAAGTATTTTTTTACACCAAAATATAAGAAAATTACCTTTTCTACACTATTTTGACTCGGTCTTGAGAAATCATTAAGTAATGATGACTTCATGATATATTAAATTTTATTTATTCTTATTTAACAATTGATTTTTTTTACAACAATTGTAATTACAATTTTATTTGCTCTTTTTATTTATATTTATACGTATTTAACAATTGTTTTATCCAATAACTCTAATTAGTAATTTATATAATTTATAAATTATGGTTCGATTAATTAGTACGAAAACCACTATAATATGTTATTCCAAGCACAATAATATTTTCTTAATTTAATAGAATTACTGATTATTATTTTTGGTGGTTCGAGTAGTTCGATCACTAGGGTAAAAAACCCTTTTTTCCAAAGTGATCGAACCATTATGTCAAATTCATAGTGGTTCGATCACTAGTGTAAAAAACCAAAATTTTAACAAAGTGATCGAACCACTAGGTAAAATGTAAAATTCATAGTGGTTCAATCACTAGTGTAAAAAACCAAAATTTTCCAAAGTGATCGAACCACTATGAATTTTACATAGTGGTTCGATCACTAGTGTAAAAAACAATTTTTTTCCAAAGTGATCGAACCACTTTGTCAAATTCATAGTGGTTCGATCACTAGTGTTAAAAATCACTTTTTTCCAAAGTGATCGAACCACTATGTAAAATTCATAGTGGTTCGATCACAATTGTAAAAAACAAAAATTTTCCAAAGTGATCGAACCACTATGAAAAATTCATAGTGGTTCGATCACCAATGTAAAAAACAATTTTTTTCCAAAGTGATCGAACCACTATGTCAAATTCATAGTGGTTCGATCACTAGTGTTAAAAAGCAAAATTGTCCAAAGTGATCGAACCACTATGTAAAATTCATAGTGGTTCGATCACTAGTGTAAAAAACCACTTTTTTCCAAAGTGATCGAACCACTATGTCAAATTCATAGTGGTTCTTTCACCTGTGTAAACAACCAATGTTTTCCAAAGTGATCGAACTACTATGTCAAATCCATAGTGGTTCGATCACGAGTGTAATCAACCATTTTTTTTCAAAGTGATCGAACCACTATGTCAAATTCATAGTGGTTCGATCACTAGTGTTTTCAACTAATTTTTGCGGTTACCGACATCGAAACTGGCTCGTGTATAAAAGTATAGTCCACGCACAGTTTAATTTTGTTTTTTACTAAGTAATAGTATTTTTCACTTTAATTTCCACGTTTCACAGTAAATGTTCAGATGTTTGTTGTCACAGTTTATTTCACTTTAATTTTCAATCCATAGTCAAGATGTTCACGTGTTGGAATTAAAGTTGATTTGAATATTCATTCACGGATTGCTCAATTCTCATCTATTTAAGTGAGAATGAGTTTCCAACACTCATACCACAAAATCACTCATACCACAAAATCGTGAGTTATAGTGGGTGTGAAGAATTTGAAGAATTATCAAGAGTATTATCTCTCATTTGTTTTTTATATCATTTGTTTTATCTAGTAGTTATATCGATGTTTTAAATATTCTATTTCCATTCCATTTTCAGATCGTATTATTGAAAATGTCTTATTCGGTGGTGGTTTCGTTCGGAGGCCATTGGGAAGGTATTCAGTACGTAAATGGTTCCCAAGAGTTGATCAATCTTCCAAGACTCACGTACATGGATTTATTGACCTCGATTCATGGGATCGTGCTTGCCGACTTAAATTATTGGGGATATGTGATTCATGCGCTAACTGACTGTAATGGCAGATTGAAAAAAAGAAAATCAAGACTGATTCTGATTTAGAAGATGTTTTTTATTCGGATGATTCTCTTTTGGTTGTTTTCGTTTCGCTGAACAGGGTTGATCTTGGAGTATCCGCGGGATCGTCCTATGAGGATCAACAAGCTTCAGTGGATGAGCATGAAAATCAAAGTTCTCAACCTTTTTTTCCGTTCAGCTTTGGAAGTCCTTCGACCTATAATGTCGACACTGTACATGAATTCAGCCCTGTACCTATTCCTACTGGACTCCAAAACGACGAAGAATTCCACTCAAAATGGGATTTGGCCTGTCGCAATCGAACCAGTGAAGCCGGTACGTCTTCGAATGAGCGTTGGGCACCCCGGTCATCATCATGGGGGAGAGACAATAATTTCCAATTTTTTGACCTGAATAGTCCTGCTCCAGGGTTTGACGAAGGTGAACCGGATCATGTAGAACACAGAAATTCCGCTGATGACGCTGAAGCAGGTAATTACTTTTGCATATACGATATGTGAGTACAGAGTTATCTCATTTCCCCAATCATAACTTATTAATTGTTATATCCATATTTTGACATCAGATACAGAAGATTGTTTTACCTTGGACGAAGATGTTGACGCATCGTTGGATGATGAGCAGCGCGAGGCGTTTGCGGAATTTTGTGAGTACACAATGCAGCCGGAATGGTATGTTCCCGATATGGACGGATTTGACGAGCCAGAATCCACGGATCTTTTGCAGGTCCCGCATGGACTTGAAAAAGGCTCGGTGTATAAAAGTAAGTCTGATTTAAAAAATGCAGTGGGGATGTACCATTTGGAGAATCAGGTTGAATATCGGGTCCTCTATTCGGATACGCACAGGTGGAATGTGAAATGTAACCACGACGGATGTCGATTCGTACTTAATTCATCTGCCAAGCACGGGATATGGAAAATCTCCAAAGCTGTAATGCCGCACAGTTGTGAACATGACTTAAACACCCGCGCATCCCGCAAAATCCCTTCCTCGGTGATCGGTGAATACTACGTTGAGCAAGCAAGAAAAGAAAATTCCAATCTTGTGCCGAGGGCTATGATTCAAGAAATGGGTCAACGATACGGTCTGAACCTCAGCCTGAAAGTCGCAAGAAAAGCCAAACGTCACGCTATGTATAAGGCGTATGGCGATCCGAAACAATCATTTTGCTTGCTCCCATTGTATTTGCTCGAGTTGGTGGATGCCAATCCTGGAACTTACACTGCATTGGAAACACACTCGTCCGGTAAATTCAAGTTCGTGTTTTTTGCCTTGTCTGCCTCAATCATTGGATTTCGAAATTTTCATAGTGATCGAACCACTATGAAATTTACATAGTGGTTCGATCACTTTGGAAAAAAATTGGTTTTTTACACCAGTGATCGAACCACTATGAAATTTACATAGTGGTTCGATCACTTTGAAAATTTTCATAGTGATCGAACCACTATGAAATTTACATAGTGGTTCGATCACTTTGGAAAAAAATTGGTTTTTTACACTAGTGATCGAACCCCTATGAAATTTACGTATTGGTTCGATCACTTTGGAAAAAAATTGGTTTTTTACACCAGTGATCGAACCAGTATGAAATTTACATAGTGGTTCGATCACTTTGAAAATTTTCATAGTGATCGAACCACTATGAAATTTACATAGTGGTTTGATCACTTTGGAAAAAAACTGGTTTTTTGCACCAGTGATCGAACCACTATGAAATTTACATAGTGGTTCGATCACTTTGAAAATTTTGGTTTTTTACACTAGTGATCGAAACACTATGAAATTTACATAGTGGTTCGATTACTTTGGACTACTCGAACCACCAAAAATAATAATCAGTAATTCTATTAAATTAAGAAAAAAAATTTGTGCTTAGAATAACATATTATAGTGGTTTTCGTACTAATTAATCGAACCATAATTTATAAATTATATAAATTACGAATTAGAGTTATTAGATAAAACACTTGTTAAATACGTATAAATATAAATAAAAAGAGCAAATAAAATTGTAATTACAGTTGTTGTAAAAAACAATTGTTAAATAAGAATAAATAAAATTTAATATATCATGAAGTCATCATTACTTAATGATTTCTCAAGACCGAGTCAAAATAGTGTAGAAAAGGTAACTTTCTTATATTTTGGTGTAAAAAAGTACTTTTCTTATATGCAATGTTAGAAAAGTGAATTGCCTAAATTTTTTGTGTACTTTCGGCTGGCCTCTCATTTTATTATTTCCATGTTAACTACTTATGTCTACATATATTGACTGTCTGATCCTAATTAAATGTTCAAAAGTCAAATTTTGTTTATTTAATTACTTGTCTATTTAGGTTTTTAAACAATTTCATTCCAAATAATTTCTATTATTATTGGTTAGCTAAAATTTAGTAATTTGATACAATCCTCTTTATGGAATTGGTTACAAATTTAAATCATAAATTCCTTAATTAAGTATATATTTATGCAATTTTCATTTTCATTAATTTTATGATAAAAACTCTAAAATGACATTTGTTGGGATTGGAAGGAATAGTAAAAATAAAGTTTTGGGGAAGACCGTCTCACGGATCCCAATCCATAATACGGGTCAACTCGACCTGATAAAAAATCAACGATCAACGCTGATCAACATCGTTGACCTAAAAGTATTACATATTATACATAAAAATATTACATTATAAATGTACTATTTTTACTTTTATAAAATACTACTTTTATGTGTGACAAAATTTTGAAAAATTATGTAATACTTTTATATATTTTTGGTATTACTTTTCAATATATTAGATAATACTTTTGTAAAATATGATGATTAGGATTTGGTCAAAGTGTATGAAAATATATAATATTTTTATGTGTGTTTGGCAATATGTTACTATAGATTAGATAAAACTTTTATTATATACATATATTGCATAATGTATTACAAAAATATTACATGATGTATAGAAAAAACATTACCTAATACACACAAATGTATTACATTATAAATTATTAGATGATATATAGAAAATTATTACATTATAAGAATAAAACATTATGCAAGACTTTAATTTATCTACAACATGTAATACTATAATTAACAAGTAATACTTTTGTGTCAACATATAATATCATTGAAATCAATAATGTATTTTATACATATACTACACAAAAGTATTACATGATATATAGAAAAGTATTACATTATAAAATATTAGATGATATATAGATAAATATTACTTAATACACACAAAAATATTACATTATGAAAAAAAAATTATTAATTAATACTTTTATCTATAACATGTAATACACTTGAAATCAACGAGTAATACTCGTATAATGTAATATGTATTTTTGTGTGCAACATGTAACACTATTGAAGACAATAAATAATATTTTTATACATATCATGTAATACTTTTATATGTATTACGTAATACTAAGTAAAAGGGTGATATGATACATATAGAAGTATTATGTTATGAGAATAAAAATATTACATTCACTTTTATACTCTTTGGTCAATGACGTTGATCGGCTGTTGATTGATATTGATGGTTGAATTTTGACTTTGACAGTTGACTTTTGACCGGGTCGGGTTGACTGTCTCATGGAATGAGATCTTCGACACGGTCTCACACAAAACTCACTCATAGTAAGAAACTATTTCCTCCCCGGATCGGATCCTATCTACCAAAAATGCATGTTCCATTTTGTATCACATCAAAACTACGTAGGTTTGATATTAAAAAATATTATAATTTATAATTATTTTTATTTTCAAAGCTAATTTAACGTGTTGGCAGTATTGGTTCTACTGAGCTTGCGGCCTTTGCTCTGTGTACCACTCTCCTTATGAGATTTTCATATTGATTACTGGTATATATATATATATATATATATATATATATATATATATATATGCATCATGTCTGAAATGCTCTTTTTATACCGTTTGCATCTTTATACCCACAATCTTTATCCTACTCGTGTACTACATCCTAAATACACATTATAACGACATAAAAATAATAGAGGTTACAAATATTTTGATGTGGTACATAACTGAGTAAAAGATTTTGGTATAGATGATCCAAATTGCTTAAAAAACCTCTATGAATATTATGATTTAGAATAAGAAAAAATGCAAATTTTATCTCTTATATTACCATATTTCAATTTTGATCATCTAGCTATCGTTGTTTTTTCAAAACATGGTTCGATTTTACTCAAAATTTTAATTTTTACCAACATGCATGCTGGAATTGAAATTCAAATCGAGTTGTGATGCAAATTTTTCAATTTTGGCATCCACGTGAGGTTGACATTCCGATCAAAATCAAACTTACAAAAAAATAAGAGGATTAAGAGATCAAAATTGAAATACATAAAATTAATGATAATAAACGAAAAATAAAAAAAACCTAATATTCCTTTGAATCATATATGGAGTTTGAAGCCCTAATTTGCAGCTAGGAATGGCAAGTGGATTGGAAACACTGTGTGGGCAAGCCTATGGTGCAAGACAGTATTACATGCTAGGAATTTATCTGCAACGATCATGGATACATGGAAAGGCTTCCACCGTGCTCGCCTATTGGATTCCGGATTTCGGACAACTGATGTTCGTCTTCTCAGGAAGATGTTCGGATACATGGAAAGGCTTTTCAATGTTGGCTTTCAAAGATCTCTGGCCTGTTGTGAAGTTTTCTTTCTCTTCTGGTGCCATGCTTTGGTAAGCTTTCGATTATTATTACATGTTCTCCTCGTTTATCTGATCGTATGTTGATGTGCTCATTGTTTTGTGCCAGTCTAATTGAACTCTGGTTGGACATTTGAGAAATGTTAAGTTTGAAGTTGATGCTCTTTCAATCTGCAGGTATTTATATTACTCATCCCTAATCTAATTTTCGAGTTGATTCTTGATTATTTACATGCATGATATTGAGAATGCCTTGTTTCTTGCAGTCTTAACATCACCAGCTTGGAAATGATCATCTAGACTCTATTGGTTTCTTGTCTGCAGCTAGGTATTTCAGTTGTACGTAAAAATTACATAACTGGATAACGAAACTAAACGATCTTGTACTCAGAATGTTTTGTAGTGTTCGTGTCTCAAACGAACTTGAAAAGGGAAGGGGACTCTAAAGCTGCAAAGTTTTCTATTGTGAACATATCATAGGCCTTGCCTTGTGTTCTTCCCATTTTTCCTTTTCTTTCGGGGGCGTGTAGCTTACGTATTCACAAAGGATCATGAAGTTGATCGCTTATCATATCTGCTCGCCTTTTCCATCCTTCTGAATAGCCTTCTTTCTGCTAACTCCAATCGAATACTAAATATAGTACTGATGAAAAGAGACATAAAATTTGTCAAAAGAGTTACAAGTTTTGATCTGGACAGTTCTCGTGTTATTAGCTAGGGTGTCTGGATTGGAATGATAGTCGGGATATTCGTCCAAACTATCATTCTTCTGATCATAACTAAGAAAACAGATCATTGGGAGAAACAGGTAGATCCATTCCATTTCTTTCTTTCTTTTCTTTCTCAATTAAACATTTCTTATCTATTTTGTGTCTTTAGGTTTCCATTGCTCGAGCAAGAGTTAATAAATGGTTTGTGGAAGAGCAACCTATTGATCACACTGGAGATGTTTGATCACCTAATTTCCCCTTCAAAAACCAAAAAAGAAAACTTTGAATTATGTATCAAACACAAACATGTATACAATATGAATTTTGAATGATTCATTCATTCCACAAGTTTGGACCAAAAAACAAATCACGTCATCACATATTCAATATAGATATTTACTTTATTGTACTAAGAGTGGTTTACATCATGTGAAAGCTGCCAAGCCAGATAAGAATTGAGCTTGATGTGGGAAGGATGAGCCTATCGATGTGGGAAGGATAAAATTATAGAAAACTCTTGCATCACTATCCTGAAACACCTCATCCCCAGAATTTACGAAATAATAATCTGGCAGAATTGTCTTCACACAAATGCAGAACTACTCTTGTGCAGACGTGAAGGCAGAAGTGAATAAGAAAGGAAAGGCTGAAAGTGAAGAGACTCCGCATAACTATAAATTGGCAGAGCTCCTTGGATGCAGACGTGAAGGTAGAAGTGAATAAGAAAGGAAAGGCTGAAAGCGAAGAGACTCCGCATAACTATAAATTGGTAGAGCTCCTTGGACGCAGACGTGAAGGTAGAAGTGAATAAGAAAGGAAAGGCTGAAAGCGAAGAGACTCCATGTGACCGCAAAAAGGCAGAACTAGTAGAAAGGACAAAAAAGCAGAAGTGAGTGCATCACACAACTAGGAAAAGCCGTGAAGTTTCCAAGATCTCACGAAGCAGAAGTGACGATCCCATACTAGGAGGCAGCCGAACGAATCCTATACGCTCGAATGAGAGGATAATAACTCAAAAGGAGCAATGATGAGCATGCTAGGAGAGTAGCTGACATGGCTATAAAAGACAAAAGGAAAATATCTCCTCACTTAACAGAAAATGGAAGATTCTGGAGAGGAAGTGGTGTACTGTAAGCAATAAAGAAAGTACCTTGAGAAAAAAATAGAAAAGATAGCTTAGCCAACAAGAAAATAGGAAGAGGAAGTACTGAAATACCCTCCTTAGAAGAGAGGGGTATAAATAGGAGAAATTGTATACATCAAAGGGATCTCTTCACACTTTAGAAATTCAAGCACATTCTTATATTTTTCTGCAAGTTATTATATCTGTCTTGTTTTGCATATATCTTGAGTGATTGATTTGAGTTTGACATTTTTATAATTGTATTGTGTTTTCTCTCAACACAACACTGGCGCTGTCTGTGGGAAGTGGGGGAGAGAAGTGAGCTTCCTTCTTATCCTGCTTGATTTCCTCTAGTTATTGTTCTTTGCATTGTGTCCTTTTCTTTTGTGTTCGCACATCTGTTTGTGGGAAGGAAAAAGTTGCAGAAATCAGTTTAAGTCAATCGAAGTAATGGCTAATCGGATAATCCGAGACCTCGAAGGAGATTTCCAAGAAGTAGCAAGGCTAGAAGCATCGAGAGCGAAAGAAAGATTGGAAGAGGTGGGGGAACCAGCTATGCCGGGCATGTGGACGTTCACCCCAGAACAGCTGGATGGCTTCATCTATTCCGCTGTACAGAAAGCTCTGGAGAAAGCGGCCGCCGAGAAAGATAAGGGAGGAGGAAGGCGAGAGGCCACTAAAGTAGGAGGTACTAAGATTTCTGCACAGGTGGATCGGTCAGGTCGGCCGGAGGTGGCTCAGGAACAAAGCGCAGACAGTCACCTGTCACAATGGAAATACGCTTCACACGAAGCGTCGTCGGCAGACATCTCCATGCAACGTACGCAAGATCTTGAGGTACAGAAACAAATGGAAGCGATGCAGAGAGAAATACAGTTGCTGCGGCAAAGGATGGGTACCACAAGCCAGATCCAAGTGCCCGGAGGAAGTCCATTTACAATGGCAGTGCGGATGGACGAGTTGCCAGCAAGTTTCAAACCTCTAACCTTCGAATATGATGGAACTGCAGATCCGTATGATCGATCATCTCCTGCGCTTTGAAAATGTGGCCCTCCTCCATCAATACACAGATGGAGTCAAATGCAGAGTATTCTTAACCACCCTCACGCAGGCCGCCCAGAGGTGGTTCGGGCAACTAGCAGAAAACAACATCCATTCCTTCCATGATTTCAGTTCTGCGTTCCTCCACCAATTCGCCAGTGCTAGAAGACAGAGAAAGACGTCTCAATCTCTATTCACGCTGAAACAAGGGTCCGAGGAGTCCCTGAGGGCATTTATTAAACGATTTAGCACAGCTGCCTTAGAGGTCTCATCTGCCACAGCGGAGGTAAAAATTAGTGTTATAGTTCAAGGGCTGTGAGAAGGGGACCTGTTTCGCTCCTTGGCGAAAAGACCGGCCAATACTTTTGAGGAGGTCCTAGCTCGAGCAGACAAATTTATCAATCTAAAAGACGTGAGCCGTGCCAAGAGAGCGGAAAAACCGGCCCCTAAAGAGGTGAATACGCGGAGACATAGGGAGCCCCGGTTCGACAGCAGAAGACGTGAAGAAGACCTCGGCAGAGGAGACTATGCCAGATATACCCCGCTGAAAGCCCTACTTGCAAGAGTGTTTCAGCTCTCTGAAAAGACTGCTCCGTTCAGATTTCCTCCAAACAGAGCCCAAGCTCCAACAAGACCAAAGGGGCGATACTTCTGCCTATTCCACAACGAGTACGGTCACGACACAAACGAGTGCAGACATCTGAAAAATGAAATAGAACGACTGGTCAGAGCTGGGGTATTGAAGGGATTTGAGGATAAAAACAAAGGTTATACCGGAAGTTATGGAAAGAGAAACGAAAGATCGGAAGAAAGAGAGGGCGCTCAAGACAAAGAAAGAAAAAATGAGGAGAAAGACCTGCCCCCACCACCGAAGAAAGGTTTCATTAACATGATCGCAGGCGGCCCTCATGGGGGAGACTCGAATAGAGCCCGAAAGTCAGCCTTAAGATATGCGCGGGGTTGGCACGACCAACATATGGAGGTATCAGAGGTCCAACCATCTCCAGATATTGTGTTCGGCGCAGCCGATGAAACTCCCATGCTCAAACCTCATAATGACTCATTGGTGGTAACGACAGAGATAGTCGGGTATGATGTTGCTAGGGTGTTCGTGGATACTGGGAGCTCTGCTGATATTATATATAAAGAGTGCTTTGAGAAAATGGACATCAAAACCCAGATCCTGCCCGGTGAACACGGCATTGTACGGTTTCACGGGGGGAGCATTCCACCCTTTGGGAGTAGTAACCTTACATGTTTTGGTAGGAGAATGGCCACGGCAGAAAAGGTTGATGATGAACTTCCTGATAGTAGATGCTCCTTCTGCCTATAATATTATATTCGGACGTCCAATACTGAACGAACTGAAGGTTGTAGTCTCCACATATTATATGAAGGTCAAGTTCCCCACGTCTGCAGGAATAGGAGAGTTGAAGGCAAACCAAGTCCACTCGAGAAAGTGCTATGTTGAATCTATTCCGGTCGCACATAAGTGGGCTTTACCAGTGGTAAGCAAAGCTGTAGAAGAGGAGGGTGGAGTAAAACGGCAGAGAATGGAGGAGGAGGAAGAAGAGCCCGAGAAGATGGCAGCGGATGGAGAGCTTCTGTCGGTGGAGCTGTATCCTGGAAAAGAGGGATTTCATACAAAGATTAGCACAGAAATCCCAAAGGCAGAACAAGCAGAATTGATCAAATGCTTAAGAGAGAATGCCGACCTGTTTGCCTTCCAAGCAGCAGATATGAAGGGTATTCATCCAGAAATTATGGTACATCGGCTCAACATCTGTCCCGAAGTCAGACCTGTTAAGCAAAGGCTACGGAATTTTGGAGTAGAAAAAGACAAAATCATTCAGGCAGAGGTCCAAAAGTTATTGGACTCAGGACATGTTGTGCCCGTTCAGTTCCCGGAGTGGTTATCCAATGCTGTCTTGGTACCTAAGCTCAACAAGAAATGGCGTATGTGCATTGATTTCCGTGACCTGAATAAAGCTTGCCCTAAAGATCATTATCCGCTGCCTCGCATAGATCAGTTAGTGGATTCCACATCTGGATGCGCCCGTTTGTCCCTAATGGACGCCTACCAGGGGTATCATCAGATCCAGCTGGATCCCGCAGATGTCAAGAAGGTCTGCTTCATCACAGCTGCCGGGACTTATGGGTATGTGCGTATGCCCTTTGGGCTGAAGAATGCTGGAGCCACATACCAACGTATGGTGGATAAGTTGTTTAAGACTATGATAGGGAAGAATATGGAGGTCTACGTGGATGACATGTTGATAAAAAGCAAAGAGGCTGAACAACATATTGCAGACCTGGAAGAAGCCTTTGCGATTATACGAGGCAGCGGGATGAAACTAAATCCAGAGAAATGCAGTTTTGGTGTAACGACAGGAAAATTTTTGGGATTCATGGTTACCAAAGAAGGAATAAAATTTAATCCAGAGAAAGTGAAGGCTGTGATGGATATGGTGCCACCCAAAAATGTGAAGGAGGAACAGAGATTGTTGGGAAGGATAACCGCACTAAACCGGTTTGTCTCTAAATCGGCAGACAGAAGCTACCCATTCTTCAAAGTATTGAGGAAAGGGTGCAAGTTCCAATGGACGGAGGAATGCAACCAGGCTTTCAAAGAGCTGAAAGAATACCTTGATAGTCTACCACAGCTTTCCAAGCCGGAGAAAGATGAAACGCTATACATGTACCTCTCAGTTGGAGAAATAGCAGTCAGCACAGTTCTGGTACGGGAAATGGGGCGACAACAGACGCCAGTATACTATGTAAGCCATATGTTGCAAGGACCAGAAACCCGGTATGCAGAGATTGAAAAAGCGGGGCTAGCCGTTATCATCACAGCTAGAAGGCTACGTCCCTACTTCCTGTCACATAAAATAGTCACGCGCACCAATTATCCGCTGGCTAAGACTATGGGTAAGGCCGACACCTCTGGCAGGATGGTCAAATGGGCGGTAGAGCTCGGGGCTTACGATGTGGAGTTCGAACCCCGAAAAGCCATTAAAGCACAGGCCCTGGCAGACTTCGTACAAGAATCACAAGCTCTGCCAAAGGAGAAGCAGAGCTGGAAAATATTCGTAGATGGTTCCGCTACCAAGGACGGCTGCGGAGTAGGAGTTTTGGTAGAATGCCCAGGAGGGCAGGACATGCAATACGCCATCAAGTTAAACTACTCTGTATCTAATAATGAAGCAGAGTATGAGGCTTTAATACGGGGCATGAATATAGTAAAGGAAGTCGGGGGAAGTGACTTGGTAGCCCACACCGATTCGCAATTAGTGTTCCAACAATATGGAGGGACATATGAGGTGAAAGGAATCATTGTTCGAATACTTAAAGGAGATTGCCAAAATCCAACTATCTTTCAACAAATTTGAGCTGAAACAAATTCCGAGGGCGGAAAATGCCCAAGCAAATTACCTAGCAAAGATCGCCAGCTCATACCCGCTCTTGCAGCCGAGAAAAATAACCTTGTTGGTAGCAGAAAGGTTAGTTGAAATAGCAGAAGTGGCAGAGGTGGAGGAAACTAACGATTGGAGAACTCCCATCATAAATGAGCTAAGGAAAGCGGAAACATCGACAAGCCCGAAGTGGACTAAAGAAACTCTGAAATATTGCATCATGGGTGAGCAGCTCTACCGATGTTCGTTCTCGCAGGCATACCTACGGTGTTTAAATAAGGAGAAAGGGTCGTATGTGCTGCGAGAAGCACATGAGGGATGTGGAAGCGATCATGTGGGATCAAGAACATTGATTCGAAAGATCCTACGAGCAGGATATTTCTGGCCCACCATGAATGCAGATGCCAGGGAGTTGGTGCAGAAGTGCCATAGTTATCAGATTCACGCACCTCTGATTCATAGTCCCGCTGAAGAATTGAAAACGATGCATTTCCCATGCCCCTTCGCTCAATGGGGAGTAGATTTGGTGGGACCGTTGCCTCTGTCCAAAGGACAGAAAAAATTCTTGATAGTGGCTATTGACTATTTCACGAAATGGGTGGAAGCTGAACCACTGGGAAAAATCGATGAGCAGAACATCATAAAGTTTTTGTGGAAACAGATCTGCTGTCGATATGGAATACCCCGGATCTTGATTTCAGATAATGGCACGCAATTTTGTGGAAAGAAGATTAAAGCTTGGTGTGCGGAGATGAAAATCACCCAAAGGTTTGCGGCAGTAGCTCATCCCCAAGCAAACGGCCAGGTAGAGGTAACCAACAGGACTATCATCAACGGGCTGAAAACAAGGATAGAGACTCTGAGAGGCAATTGGGCGGAAGAGCTGGATTCAGTTCTATGGGCTTACAGAACAACACCAAGGGTGGCAACAGATATGACTCCTTTTAACCTTGTATATGGAGCCAATGCTGTAATCCTAGCAGAGGTAGGAATGAAAACCCATAGGATTATGACATTTGATGAAGGACAGAGTGAGAAACTCATGAGGGAAAATCTAGATCTGCTCGAAGAAGGTAGAGAAGCGGCACGACTAAAGATTGAGAAATTCAAGAGCAGAGTCAAAGCAGCGTACGATAAAAGGGTGCGACCACGACGTTTGAACAAAGGGGATTTGGTCCTCAGGAAAGCCGACGCTCTAAAGCCCAAGGGAAAACTAGAGCCGAACTAGGAAGGACCGTACATTGTGTCAGAAGTACTAAAAGGGGGAGCTTATCGATTGATCACAGCAGAAGGAAAGGAGGTGGCCAGACCATGGAACATTGGCAACCTTAAAAGATATTACGCTTAGAAGAAACGGGTAAGAAATACCCCCCGAGCTCAAAGATCTGCCCTAGAAAGCAACTACCTTGGCAGGGGCAGACCTCCGGGTCTGACATATCTCTGACCAAAGATGGTGGGGCTAAAACCTAAAACTGCCCTAGAAAGCAGCCACCTTAACAGAGGCAGACCTCTAGGTCTAGCACATCTCTGACTAAGGACGGTGGGGCCAGAAGTTAAAACTGCCCTAGAAAGCAGCCACCTTAGTAGAGGCAGACCTCTGGGTCTAGCACATCTCTGACTAAGGACGGTGGGGCCAGAAGTCAAAACTGCCCTAGAAAGCAGCCACCTTAGCAGAGGCAGACCTCTGGGTCTAGCACATCTCTGACTAAGGACGGTGGGGCCAGAAGTTAAAACTGCCCTAGAAAGCAGCCACCTTAGCAGAGGCAGACCTCCGGGTCTAGCACATCTCTGACTAAGGTCGGTGGGGCCAAAAGTCAAAACTGCCCTAGAAAGCAGCCACCTTAGCAGAGGCAGACCTCCGGGTCTAGCACATCTCTGACTAAGGTCGGTGGGGCCAGAAGTTAAAACTACCCTAGAAAGCAGCCACCTGGGCAGAGCCTGACCTCCGGGTCTAGCGCATCTCTGGCTAGGGTTGGTGGGGCCGAGTTCGGTTTGATTTTAAAAAGAAATTAGTATGATTTACTTGTCAATGATAAATATGATCTACTCTGTTGCAGATGGAGTTCGATGTTGAAAAGAAAAGTTCGCAGAACTAAAGGCAGGCAGAAGAAAAGGATCGGTTACTTATGTAAAAAGATGGAAAAGGAGTGGGCTATTCGTAAATTGTCTTACAAGTACCATCATTTCTAAAACAGTTTTCTTTTCTAATACAAGTATCATGATTTAAATTGTCTTACAATTGTCTTTTCTGGTTTAAAATTAGCATGCATGAATAATCTTTGCTAAATTTAGAAGTTACATAAGCATGGAATAACAAGATCACAACAGCCATGAAATAGATATACAGCCGACATTCACAATCATAGATACTAAAATTAAAATATTCAAATATCTGGGGAAAGCAATCAACAGATAATACTAGTAAAAGAAATATAAAAGTTGTCCCAAATATTCAGCCTCAAAATACACAACAGAGGATATAAATTGTTTGTGGAAAAAGCATGATATAAAAATCTGAAGAGGAAGGATCACTCTTCGGAAGGAGGGACTTCAGTTGGAAGATCGGATACAGCTGGGTCCTCTGCTCCCTGTAGTTCTGGAAGGGCCCCGGAAGGCGGCTAAGGAGATACTTCTGTCACCATCTCAGAAGAGTCTCCACTCAGCACTATTAAGTCCACTACAGAAGGTTCGGGCAGAGGTGGTGCTGGCAGCAGTGGAAATTTGCAGGAGGAGGGATCCACAGGAGTGAAAGCATCGTTGGGCGCGCAACACAGCTTCGCGTAGGCCTTTTGCAGAGCCGGCAGCCACCAAGGAGAATCAGGATCCTCCGAAGGGTCACCCTCGAAATAAGGGGAGGTCGACAAATCGTCCAGAGGACCATTGAAATCAAAACTGCCTGAAAAGCCGTGATCGCGAGCTTGTTTTTGAGCTGCATCGAACCCATAACCATAATAGTGACCTATATGGGGGCCGAAGTCAGATAAAGAACTGGTACTCTTCAAGTACGCCTCCTTCAGCCCGGTGATTACCTCCTCGAGGAAGCTCTGCCCTGCAGCCGTCATGTGCAGATTCTTCTTACAGGCTTCAACCCCCTCAGAAAATTTCCTAATCCCATACTCCCGACTGTGGCTCTTTTCTTCAGCAACCTTTTTCTTCCACACCTCCACCTCACGCCGCTGCTCCTTGTTTATCTTCTCCTGCTCGGCCAGTTTGGACTTCAGCATTGAAATCTCATTATCCTTCTCCAAAAGAGCAGGTGAAGGATCCACAGAAGAAGCCGCCTTTGCTTGAAGCCGACTGAAGTGAACTAAACACTGCAGAGAAATATAGCAGACGTCAAAAAAAAAAAATGGGGGGGCAGACGTCAAGTTGCAGACCTTCAAAGCATGATGCGCACCCATGGCCAGCTCATTGTCAGGATGCAGCCGGCTCAGCGTGTAAGTGTCCGCAGGAGTCAAGCAGAGCTGAAGGAACTGTCGAGACTCCTCTGCAGACAGTTCCAATAAGGACTTCGGAAGCTCTAAAGTAAAGACGTCATTTGCAGACGTCCTCACCCGGCTTGACCGAGAGCGCTCTCTCACAGCCTCCGAGCCACCATGCCCTGGAGATTGCAATCGGGGCCGGCGTGTGTCTCCGGAGGGATCAGAGGAACTTGCAGGACGTTTTCCCTTGTCACTTCAGGTTGAAGTGGGAGCTGGGGGAGGAGGATCAGAAACTAAGGCAACATTCGGAACTGGACGAGGAGGGGAAGTGCCTTCTCTTTGAGGAATAGTCCTCCGCCATGCATGCTCTGTATGATCAAAATGAACCAATGAATAAACAAAAAAGAATAACAGAAAACAAAAAGAGAAGAATGACGGAAGAGGAGGAATACCAAAATCCGAAGGAAAAGAGGTCTCCCCAGCACACAAACCAAAGTAAGACAAAACGGAAGACTGCTCTACAAGACTAACTACATCAAAGGGCCCTACTTCATCCACAGAGGTGTTTAAGGCCTCAATTATTTCACGATCAGAGGTGGGATAGCTGATAAAAAATTCTTTCTTTATTAAGGGTTTAGTATACAACCAAGGACCCACTGGAAAGTCCCACATGTCAGACCAAGAAATGAAGAAATAGTCTTCTTTCCAGTTCTTATCTCGGCTCTGGGGCTTCCCCAGGAAATGAATCAGACCTCGAGGGTCAGCAGTGACATAAAAGAAGGGAGGTTTAAATTTGAGAGGAAAGTTGGAGAAAAAGAGTTCGGCAGTAGGATTGCCCCCGTTGCCTTTCAAAATGATGAAAAAGCCGAGCATGAGTCGGATGACAGAAGGTGTAAACTGATTTAAAGGAACTTGATAGAAATAGGATAACCTACAAAGGTAGAAATTTACAGGAAAACGCACCCCAGCCTTCAGTTGGGAACACCAGAAGGCGAGCATGCGCCCTGAAAGGAAATTGGGTCTCTGATGACCAGCAGGACAATATAGACTAAAATCTTGGGGAATACTGTAAGCTAAGCGAAGAAAATCAAGACGATCAGGAGAAAAAATAGTCCGATGACTAACAACATTAAAATTTGGGTCAGATATACTATAGTTTAGGGGCTCAGCGCTCGAAGCAAACGGCTCTTCTGGCCCTTCTACCAGAGGAGAGGGGCTCTTAGAAGAACTAGAGGTAGTCTGGTCGCTCGGCAGAGGAAGAATGGAGGGAGAAGCATCCTCCATCATCCGAACATCGGAAGAGTTAGTCTCATGAAGAGTCCATGATCACAGTAAAGATGAAAAGGAGGTTTTATTAATAAACTTCTTCCAACACGAGCAACAAATCAAACCCAACAACTACAACAACAATTATCTTTCAATCTACGAGCCACTAAAACCAATCAGCACACAGGCACTGCACATAAACACAAGAACAACAAAACAAGCAAAAAGTTAGAAATTACCTCCTCTCGCCATGGAAAACTAAAGGAAGCAAATGAAGAACAAGAAGAGGAAGAAGAAGAATCACCGGAGGAAGAATCCCAGCAGATTACAGCCCGAAGATCGTCGGAGAAGATGAAGAAATTGTGAAAAAGAGAGAAAAGAAGGCGTATGAGTGAAGAAGAGGGGAAAGAATGAAATTAGGGTAAATTTGAAACATGTATTGGGAGAAGATACGACTCTTTGAAGTCCATCGCGGGATGGTTGACACGTGGACGGAGTAGATCACATGCATTTAATGTGATATACCAAAAAGTGAAGGTGAAAGGACACTTATTGTCAGAGTCAGGAGATTTGCTAAATCTTCAAAGGAAAGGAAAGACATGGCGCGTGGAAAAACTACGTCTGGAGAGAAAGAAGAACAAGAAGTGCTGCAATCGACCAGCTCTGCCAAACCAGATCTGCTCGACCGCACCAGGGGGAGTAGCTAAGGGGAAAATTAGCTCTCTGATCGAGAGAAGAACAAGGAGTGCTGCAATCGACCAGCTCTGCCAAACCAGATCTGCTCGACCGTACCAGGGGGAGTAGCTAAGGGGAAAATTAACTCTCTGATCGAGAGAAGAACAAGGAGTGCTGCAATCGACCAGCTCTGCCAAAACCAGATCTGCTCGACCGCACCAGGGGGAGTAGCTGATGTGGGAAGGATAAAATTATAGAAAACTCTTGCATCACTATCCTGAAACACCTCACCCCCAGAATTTACGAAATAATAATCTGGCAGAATTGTCTTCACACAAATGCAGAACTACTCTTGTGCAGACGTGAAGGCAGAAGTGAATAAGAAAGGAAAGGCTGAAAGTGAAGAGACTCCGCATAACTATAAATTGGCAGAGCTCCTTGGATGCAGACGTGAAGGTAGAAGTGAATAAGAAAGGAAAGACTGAAAGCGAAGAGACTCCGCATAACTATAAATTGGCAGAGCTCCTTGGACACAGACGTGAAGGTAGAAGTGAATAAGAAAGGAAAGGCTGAAAGCGAAGAGACTCCATATGACCGCAAAAAGGCAGAACTAGTAGAAAGGACAAAAAAGCAGAAGTGAGTGCATCGCACAACTAGGAAAAGCCGTGAAGTTTCCAAGATCTCACGAAGCAGAAGTGACGATCCCATACTAGGAGGCAGCCGAACGAATCCTATACGCTCGAAGGAGAGGATAATAATTCAAAAGGAGCAATGATGAGCATGCTAGGAGAGTAGCTGACATGACTATAAAAGACAAAAGGAAAATATCTCCTCACTTAACAGAAAATGGAAGATTCTGGAGAGGAAGTGGTGTACTGTAAGCAATAAAGAAAGTACCTTGAGAAAAAAATAGAAAAGATAGCTTAGCCAACAAGAAAATAGGAAGAGGAAGTACTGAAATACCCTCCTTAGAAGAGAGGGGTATAAATAGGAGAAATTGTATACATCAAAGGGATCTCTTCACACTTTAGAAATTCAAGCACATTCTTATATTTTTCTGCAAGTTATTATATCTGTCTTGTTTTGCATATATCTTGAGTGATTGATTTGAGTTTTTCATTTTTATAATTGTATTGTGTTTTCTCTCAACACAACAGAGTTATAATATTAGAGCAAGATTTTCTCAGGTCAAGCAAGCATCATTACTATTCTGCTTATTCCAAGTACCATCTTTTCAGACGAGCTGAAGTATTCGATACCTGTGAAAAAACATCACTAGTTAATGTAATATTCAACACAAAAAACAAAACCTTGTAAGAGTTATTGGTAATGTACCTCTTGCTCCCAGTTTGTTCTCCATATCATGAACCCAAGTGAAAGTGTCTGTGTCACTACTCCACATGTCATCCCAATCCATATACCCTGCGATTACAGAAACACGTACGTAGCCTATGATTTATTGTTTACTCGATTAGTTGTAGCCGTATAAGGCCGTTCATGGTTACCTCTACTTGAAGATTGAGTGCATATCCAAGAACTGCTCCAATTGGCAATCCAATCACATAAAAGCAGACAAGATTGATAACGGCCACCTTGGTTTGCAGGCCGGCTCCAATAGCCACGCCTAACGACAAAAAGAGTGCAGAAAATTAGACGAGGTGAAAAGCTCGTGGAAACACGTTACATTTTTACAGAGTTAACTAACCTGAGAGTACGGGGTAAATGCCACCAAGGAAGACTGTGAATCCGAGAAGAAGAGAAAGATCGGAAACTTTCTGGGCAACTTCCTCCGAGTTGGTGAACAAGTACCCAATGTTCTTACTGAATATCAAGCAAATTACCCAAAAGAAGAAGCCTATTGAAACTGATGTGCTGATCAACACTTTGATTGAGAATTTCACAGCATTGGCATCTCCTCTGCCTAGCTCGTTCGCCACACGCACACTGCTCGTCCCAAAACGTGCAAATCATTCATTGTTTTATGAGCAGATATGACAGAAAACGAAACGCGAAGGATGTGTGTCATAACCATTACATACCACGCAGCACCCGTGATGCCGAGGATGATCATTATGATCCAACTAGCGATGTTCAGGCTGAAAATTTTCGACTTGAATCAGCAGAAATTGTGGATTTTTGCAAGAATTTGCACAAAATGAATCATGGGGCTTACCAGATCGAGAAAGCAGAGATAGCAACTTCTGCATTTTTGACATAGCCAGCAAGCAAGACCAAGATTGCATAGTACCACAATTCGAGGCTAAAACGAAGAAAGCATCATCATTCAACTCATAACATGTTGTTTCAGACATGAATTCAACAAGTAGTAGGTGCTGAAGAATTACCAGATCATGAGACCAGACGAAACGGAGAGTTTCACAACAGGCAACAAATCCTTAACTGCAGCAATAGAGAAGCCTTTCCAAGTATCAGGGCACCAACCTCCAAAAATGTACACAGACTCTCCCAAAACAATGAACCACGAAGATATGGTAATCGCGGCCATAGCACCAGAGACCCCGAAATCAAGAACGAAAACGAAAAGCCAAGACAACAGAATGTGGATCACAAACTGAAAAGCAGACAGCCATGCAATGATCATGTTCTTCTGCTGTGCTTGCAAGTACATTTGAATGGTCAGGCTAAAAATCAATGCATAAACAAATGGAATAAACCACAATGAAATAAATCCAGCAGACTCAGCAATGCCTTGTTCCTCTCCAAGTAGGTTAAATATTTGTGCCCCGAAGATGAAAACAGGAAGAAGAATAGTGAGTGTGATGAGATCAATAAGCCACGATCTTTGCAAGTAAATCCCCATCATGTGATACTGTTTTGCTCCATATGCTTGGCCACAAAGAGTCTCTGTTGCGCTTGACATTCCGATCTGTCAAACAGAAGGACACATTTGTAGCAATCCACCATTTTTGTCGGGTTGGAGTTGAGTTGAGTTGAGTTAGTTAGTTAGTTACCAGTATGCCATTGACAAATCGGACACTTAAGGTTTGGACAAGGGCATAACCAGCAAGATCCGTGGAACTAATGTGTCCAAGAAAGGACTGCGTCACCACAATGGTCCCGAACGAGCTCACTCTCGAAACAACGCTTGGCATTGCAACCTTCCATATCTTCTTTGATTCTTCGCAAATTCTGGCTTTCAGATCACTCGACCCAAGAAGACTCTCTTCCATGCCATTCTCATCATCCATGTTCATGTTTCTGCCTGCCATCACAAAAATGAAACACAACATCTTAGTATCATTTATAACACTCGAAACTCAAAACCTTTGAATTCACCACACTTTCACTTTTCAATAATTTCCACACCTTTATACAAAAGAGAGACAATGGCGATGAGCAGAAAGGCAAATGTGATTAGTATTATTCTGAGAATATTAATAGTGAAAGAAAGAAAAAGATGAAATATTATTTTTTGACTATAGTGGGGACTAAGAAGACAAAGACATTGCAGAAAAACAATAGAATGATGATAGAAAGCGACTACCAATTGTCATTATTTTATAGGACAAATACCCATAGCTAACCAATTTCTTAAAATATGACCCCAAAAATACCCTCTCCTATAGTGATAAGCCAAATATAACACATTTGTTATATTTTTGACCAAAAATACTCAATTTGACTTCAAAGTAAGACATGATTTGACAAGTTCTTTATCTTTGTCCCTTATACTCCAATTTAAGTGTATCAAATGTATGTGTGCATATCTACGAAAACAAGGGTAATGACATGTGTAAAGTGGACAAATTCCCCTTTAGAAAAATTAAGAAAATTAAACATATAAATAAAAGAAAAATAAAGAAAGTTGAAAAAAATAAAAAACAGCACTGCAGATTCAAACCCAGGATCACAACTAACAAAATAAGCTGAAGTTCCATTGGGACAAACAAGATATATACAATAGTTTTTGTGTAACACCTAAAAATAGGGTTACACGAAAACTACACTGGGAGTTTTCGTGTAACCCTATTTTTAGGTGTTACACGAAAACTATTGTATATATCTTGTTTGTCCCAATGGAACTTCAGCTTATTTTGTTACACGAAAACTCCCAGTGTAGTTTTCGTGTAACCCTATTTTTAGGTGTTACACGAGAACTATTATATTTATCTTATTTGTCCCAGTGGAACTTGAACTTATTTTGTTCATTGTGGTCTTGGGTTCGAATCCTACCAGGAGCAATGTGCTAATTTTTTTCAACTTTTTCAATTTTTTTTTTCAAAAAGTGCTTATTTTTTGCCTACAAAAGACAAAATCTGACAAGATTCTCTTTCAACATCCAGTGGACAAATGTGATTTGACAATCTCATTTATACATTAGTCAAAATGGGTATTTTGGCCCAAAATATAGTGAATGTGTTATTTTTGTCCTTTTATTATAGTGATGGTTATTTTTGGTCCAAAATATTGTAAATGGGGTAAATTTTGCCCTTGTACCTTTTTTTATATCCAATGAAAATCAAACAGAGATTGGAGAGAGGCCAATGATAAGAATTGACCATCATATAGCTAGCTCCATGCAATGAATATTATTCTTTTATTATTTTGCACTTCATTAAATATAATGTTCATAAAAGAAAATACAGTTCCATAATTTAAAATTTAATCAACCATAATATTATTGTTATATAATTAACATATATGAATTCCAATTCCAATTCCAATTTCAACAAAATGAACCTCGAAATAAAATTATTTTGGGTAATTCTATACACACCCCATCAATACTAAACATACCCCATCCATACACACATTCTTAAAATAATAAAAAATAAGAATGTGTGTATAGATGGGGTGTGTTTAGTATTTGATGGGGTGTTTAGTATTTGATGGGGTGTGTATAGAATTACCCAATTATTTTATGTGATAGAAAAAAGGGGAGAGATAGAGAGAGAGAGAGTCTCACACGGATGATATTCTTGAAAAATGATGGGCAGTTTCAGAGTGAGGTCAAGGTATTTTGTTTTTATTTTCTGTACGTAGCTTTTGTGGCAGCTATATAATAAATACTTGAGAATCTTGATTTGAAATTTTGGTAATAAAATCTGTTTTCTTATTATTTTAATATAGTGAAACAAGACAGTAGTCCACGGCCTCAAACTGCTGTCTAGATTCTCTAGTATTTTCATTTTCAGGTTTCATATCAATTATATTTGGATTAATCGTCTGCACAAACAATTATTTCATCTACTAAATTTCATAGTAAATCAATTTCAAAATAAATGTCGTTTACGTTTTACATACAATATACCAAATATGTCTCTATTTACTCATCTCACATTAAATGTGTTAAGAAGGTAAAAACTCTTCATTAATTAAACTTAAATAAGGATAGATTGAACTTTTTATCACATTTAATTTTGTGTAAAAAACTAAAACGTCATTTACTTTGAGACGGAGGTCTCAATGAATACAATCTTCACTTTCTTTTCTTTTTGGAATAAGTGGCAAATTAAATAAACATGATTTTGATAAGGAAGAAACAAATAAATCTAAAAGATAGAAAAGAAAATTAGACGAGTCGAGAATTTTAGGACCAAGCAATTTCACATGTCATATTTCAAGCCAACTTGTCATGTGTCCATCAAATTAATTCCTCTTATCGTTAACCACTACTTTATTCCTATCATGATAGAGTCTCCTGCCATCCACCTTTCGTTTCAATTTATATAAAACGGTTTCACCGATTATCTTAAGTATGAAAATTCATTTCACAATCCATATTTTACAATATACATATAAATTTGTGAAAGTTTATTTAATTTATAGGTAAAAAATAATGTTAGGAAAATACTCCAATTCAACCTAACCTTTGAAAAACACCACAACACAACCAAGAAACTCAAGTAAAGAAATCAAAACAAATTGAAAAACAAGAGCACACCAACGAGTTACGTGGTTCGGCTTTAAATGCCTACATCCACGGGATGAATGGGGAGGGGATTATCTCATTAACCAAAGAAAACAAGAACACAATCAACTCTGCAAATTTGCAGATTACAACTCTTAAATGTGATCAACTCGCACTCTTTCTCACACAATTTCTCTCTCTATGCTAGATGTCAATTCGTGTGGCAAACAACCCTTTAAAGCCCTATATATAAGCTACAAAATGCAACAAGAAGTAAGTAAAACGGATCTCAAACGAAATCTGTAGAAGATCTAAAAAACGGCTAGTTCGAGTCTCTGTTTCTGGACTTCATCTTCTTCCAACCGTTTTTACCCGTTTTCTTGCCACATGTCACGCTCTGATTTGCTGCCAAGAATTGCATTTATAAGCAAAAGATCAAACGCGCTTCTGTAAGTGAAAGAGCGCTTCTTCCTGGAGTGAGAAAAGTCGATTTCCATTCATCCAATAAACGCGATTCTTTAAGTAAGAAATGCACCTCTTAATACACAACAGATCGGGCCTTTAACTACGCTTCAGAAAACCGTTGTTATATCTTCTTCTTTTAAAACACTTCAAAACGCATGCAACTCCACTGCATGGCTTCATGCATGAGATCCAGCCATCATTCACAATCTCCACCTTGACTGGACATCTCATGCAACCTTCCAGCTAACCTGCTAAGTGAGCTTGGTTCCTTCTTTCCTTCTCAAGCCAATCAAATCCAAACATAGATCAAATTTAGCTGTGGGAAGTGCTTTGGTGAACATGTCTGCTGGATTTTCCTCTGAAGCAATCTTGCTGACCCTTACCTCTCCTTGCTCCACCTTATCCCTGATGAAGTAGAGCTTCACATCTATGTGCTTGGTCCTTTCATGATAGCTTTGATGCTTAGTGAGATGGATAGCACTATTATTGTCACAATGAACTGTCACACTCTTTTGATAAACACCAAACTCTTTCATGATACCTTTCAGCCAAGTTGCCTCTTTTATTGCTTCCGTAATAGCCACAAATTCTGATTCAGTAGTGGACAAAGCCACAACTGATTGATGCATTGATTCCCAAGAGATAGCAGTCCCAAACAAAGTGAAAACATATCCTGAAAGAGACTTTCTTGTGTCTAAGTTTGCAGCAAAGTCAGCATCCACATATCCTATGATTGGTGATGCCATTTGTGAACCTTTTCTGAAGCTTAAACCATAGTCCACTGATCCATTCAAGTACTTCATCATCCCTTTCACTGCTTCCCAATGTTCAATGCCAGGATTTGCCATGTATCTACTCACCACACTCATTGAATGAGCCAGGTTTGGTCTGCAGCAAACCATGACATACATGAGGCTGCCTACTGCACTTGAGTAAGGGATCTTGATCATCCTATCCACTTCCTCCTGATTCTTAGGCTCTTGATCCTTTGAAAGCTTCACACTTGTACTCAAAGGAACACTAACTGATCTAGACTGATTCATTTGATACTTAATCAATACCTTCTTCAAATAGTCTGCCAAGTCAAGGAACACTTCACCAGTGGCTTCAGTTCTCATGATATCCATTCCCAGCATCCTTTTGGCCTTTCCCAAATCCTTCATTTCAAACTCCTTCTTCAGTAAAGACTTCACTTCATCCAGAGCTGAATCTGTTGTACTTGCAATCAACATGTCATCAACATATAATAATAAAAAGATATGTGAATCATGAGCATGCTTAAAATATACACAATGATCAAACTTACTCCTTTTAAAACCTGATTTAAGCATGAAATAATCAAACCTCAAATACCATTGTCTAGGAGATTGCATGAGTCCATATAGTGATTTCTTAAGTAAGCATGCCTTGTTGTCTCTGTCATTCACATGTAATCCCTCAGGAACAGCCATGTATATTCTCTCCTTTAGTTGTCCATGTAAGAAAGCAGTGGTTACATCCATTTGATGTAGATGCAGATCAAACTGAGCAACCATTGCAAGTAGAATCCTTATGGAGCAGTGCTTCACCTCTGGAGAGAAGATCTCTGAGTAATCTATACCCTCTTTTTGAGTAAAGCCCTTTGCAACCAACCTTGCCTTAAATCTGATCTTGTTCCCTCTTGTTACCTCAGTTTTTCTTCTAAAGATCCACTTGCATCCAACTAGCTTTTGGTGTGTAGGCTTGTCTACTATCTCCCAAGTCTGATTCTTTTCAAGAGAGTTGAGCTCCTCTTGAATGGCTACCAGCCACTGCTCCTTTTGATTGCCTGATATAGCCTCCTTATAGTTAGCAGGATCAGCACTTTCTACTTCAAGGGCAGTGAACAAGGCAAAAGATACTGTGTCTGCATGTCCAAATCTAGTAGGTGGCTTGATTTGTCTCCTTGATCTATCCCTCACCAGCTGATAATTGTCCAGCTGATCTGGAACTTCATCCTGATCTGATTCCTCTTCATCATTGGAGCTGCCTTCTTCTTCTTCTGTAGGTTGGATCAAAGAAATAGGCTCCACCTCAACTTGAGAGCTATCTACTGATTTGGAATTGGTTGTGCAGTTATGATCATCCTTCTTTAGAGGCATGTTGGTTTCATCAAACACTACATCTCTACATATCATGCACTTTTGAAAGTCCTTTTCAAAACACCACAGCTTATACCCTTTCACTCCCTTTGGATATCCAAGGAATACACACTTCAATGCTCTTGGCTGCAGTTTATCCTGAGTGATATGAGCATATGCCATGCATCCAAATACCTTTAATCCACTGTAGTTGGCTGGTTGACCACTCCACCTTTCCTCTGGAGTTTTGAAGTCAATTGCAGATGAGGGGCTCCTATTGATTAGATGAACTGCAGTAGTAGCAGCTTCTCCCCAAAAATTGCTTGGAAGGCCTGAGCTAATCAACATATACCTCACCTTATTAAGAATGGTTTGGTTCATTCTCTCAGCCACTCCATTTTGCTGAGGAGTTCCAGGTACAGTTTTGTGTCTCCCTATGCCTTTAGCTTTACAAAACTCATTAAACTCAGTGGAAGTAAATTCTAAACCATTATCAGTCCTGAGATACTTTAGCCTCTTGCTAGTTAGATTCTCAATTTCAGTTAACCATACTTTAAAGGTATTAAAGGCTTCATCTTTAGATTTCAAAATGTAAATCCATACCTTCCTAGTATAGTCATCAATCAAAGACATGAAATACTTACCTCCACTCCTTGTTTGAGTTCTTGCAGGGCCCCATAAGTCTGAGTGGACATACTTCAATGGCTCCTTGGATAGATGTACTCCTGACTTGAAAGGTTGCCTTCTATTCTTGCCAAGAACACAGCTATCACAGAAATCTAGCTTACTGATTTTGTCCCTTCCAAAGACCTTCTGTTTAGCCAATTCAGTTAGTCCCTTTTCACTCATGTGGCCAAGCCTCTTGTGCCACAGCTGAGTCCTATCCATTTCTTGTGCAGAGTTCACATCACCTTGGCATGTTTCACCTTCTAGAAAATAGAGTTCCCTCCTTTTGATTCCCTGCATAACAGATCTTCCACCCTTTGAGACTGAGAGAATTCCACCTTCTGAGATGAACCTGTACCCTTGTGAGTCTAGCATCCCAAGAGAGATAAGATTCCTCTTCAAATCAGGGACAAATCTGACTTAAGTTAATATCCTTATCACCCCATCAAACATTCTTAGTGCAACTGAACCTATGCCTTCTACTTTGCAGCTGTGATCATTACCAAGCATTACAACTCCACCATCTTCTAGCTTTAGATCTTGGAACCACTCTTTGATTGGAGTCATATGAAAGGAGCAACCTGAGTCAAGAATCCATTCAGTGGTTATCTTTGCAGTTGTAATAGCCAATACCTCAGCAGCTTCAAAACCAGTGTTGTTGGTGGTTAGTTCAGCTGTTTGATTCACTTGATTTCCTTGTGGCTTTCCTTTTGCTTTGAGAAATTGCTTGTATTTGAGGCAATCCTTCTTGTGATGACCAGACTTATGGCAATGAAAGCACCTGTTTTGCTCCATATCTTCATTAGATAACTGATTTCCATCTGCTTTCTTGTCACTTGCTTGCTTGGGGCCTTTCTTCTGGAACTTCTTTTTGTTTCCACCTTGCTTGATGGCTAATCCCTCAGCAACACCCTTTGGCTTGGCATCTGAATTCTTGGTGAGTTCCTTGGTCTTCAAAGCAACAATCACCTCCTCAAGAGTTATGTCATGCTGCCTCCCATATAGCATAGTGTCTGTGAAGTGCTCATATGACTTAGGAAGTGCACCAAGTAACATCAAGGCTTTGTCCTCCTCCATTAACTTGACTTCAACATCTTCTAAATCATCAAGAACCTTGTTGAAATCCTCCAATTGATCCAAGATAGGTTTGTCTTCAGTCATCCTGAAAGCATATAACCTCTTCTTCATGTACAGCCTATTGGCTATGGTTTTCACCATGTATAGATTCTCTAGCTTGTTCCATACTCCATGGCTGTGGTCTCCTTGGATACCTCTCTTAGAACCTTATCCCCTAAACTCAAGATGAGTGTACTGTGGGCCTTAGCAAGAATCTGATTCTTGTCCTCCATTCTGAAACCTTCAGGAAAAGCTTCAGATCCAAGGAGTGCCATGTCCAGTCCCTGTTGCACTAAAAGTGTCTTGATCTTGATCCTCCAAAGGCCGAAGTCCCCTTTGCCATTGAAACGCTCGATGTCAAACTTTGTGGTGGCCATTCTTCACCTTCTCTTCCCACAGACGGCGCCAATTTGTTAGGAAAATACTCCAATTCAACCTAACCTTTGAAGAACACCACAACACAACCAAGAAACTCAAGTAAAGAAATCAAAACAAATTGAAAAACAAGAGCACACCAACGAGTTACGTGGTTCGGCTTTAAATGCCTACATCCACGGCATGAATGGGGAGGGGATTATCTCATTAACCAAAGAAAACAAGAACACAATCAACTCTGCAAATTTGCAGATTACAACTCTCAAATGTGATCAACTCGCACTCTTTCTCACACAATTTCTCTCTCTATGCTAGATGTCAATTCGTGTGGCAAACAACCTTTAAAGCCCTATATATAAGCTACAAAATGCAACAAGAAGTAAGTAAAACGGATCTCAAACGAAATCTGTAGAAGATCTAGAAAACGGCTAGTACGAGTCTCTGTTTCTGGACTTCATCTTCTTCCAACCGTTTTTACCCGTTTTCTTGCCACATGTCACGCTCTGATTTGCTGCCGAGAATTGCACTTATAAGCAAAAGATCAAACGCGCTTCTGTAAGTGAAAGAGCGCTTCTTCCTGGAGTGAGAAAAGCCGATTTCCATTCATCCTATAAACGCGATTCTTTAAGTAAGAAATGTGCCTCTTAATACACAACAGATCTGGCCTTTAACTACGCTTCTAAAAACCGTTGTTATATCTCCTTCTTTTAAAACACTTCAAAACGCATGCAACTCCACTGCATGGCTTCATGCATGAGATCCAGCCATCATTCACAAATAATCATCTCACGATATATATCCGTGAAATTATTTCACATTGTTGTTTTTGATATGTCCCTAACTGCTCCCATGGAATCTTGTAAGTTGCCAAATTTTGCACTATTATTATTTCTTTCTGAAACAACTTGGCGTTTTAAACATGCCTCTTTTGGAAAGAAATAAAAGGATTCGTCTCCACATTCATTAATTATAATATATGATTGGGGAAAATCAATCCTACTTTCTCAGCTTAAGTAGGTCTGTGTCCAAATCAATATCCACATATATATCTTGTTAAAACTACGTTGTTTTGAATGAACAAAAATTAATTCAGTTGAACAGTTAATTTAATCGCAAGCACTATTATCTATCAATATATAAAAGCAGGATAATTTGGCAAAATTATAAATTTTGTCACTTTCCCTTCTAGAAATGTCAAATCAATATTATAATTAATAAAAAAATTATAAAAACTAATAGTTTTTTCAAGAAAATTAATTGTGTTATTTTGTAATCTTTTCTATTATTATTATTATTATTATTATTATTATTATTATTATTATTATTATTATTATTATTATTATTATTATTATTATTATTATTATTATTATTATTATTATTATAATATCATCATGATCATCATCATCATCATCATTATTATTACTATTAGTAATTGATAGTATTTGTTGTTGTTGTTGTTGACGAATGTTGTTCATTGTTCAACAATAATTTAATTTTTTTTCTTTATTTTGTTCACTTTAATTAATACTTATGTATAGAATTAGGATCTCATTATCAATTTTAAAGTTAAAGAAAATTGAAGATAATTTTTGTGATTATGAGAATGTTATATATAAACAAATATTTTAAATTTTACATTTTTTAACCGGGCACTTTTAATAAACTCCAAAACTCACTAACTTATCAAATTATATTTTTAGCCATGAAATTTTTTAGCAAATTATTGATTCAAATAGAATGTACTTATTAATATCTAGAATTATTCTTATTATCAATTTTAAAGTTAAACAAATATTAAGATATTTTTTCGTAATTATGAGAAATGTTGTATATAAACAAATATTTCAAAAACCTATATTGTAAATTTTTGTACCGAACCATGAAAAGTATTCAACAAAAAAAAAAAAAAAGAGAAACAAATGGAATGTGAGTATTTCGGGTTTTTAATTTTATGTTTTTTGGTTAATTGTAATTAATCAATGTTTAGAATTGTTATTAGTATTATTATCAATTTTGAAGTTAAAAGAAATATTAATATATTTTTTGTAATTATGAAAATGTTGTATACAAATAAATATTTCAAAATTTATATTGTTAAATAACCAATTTTCACTCACTCCAAAATTTATTGTAATATTCAAATTATCTATTGAGTCAGGAATGTTTTTTTTTTTTTTTTTACAAAAGACAAACAAATAGAATGTAAGCTTTCAAATTCGTTGTTTAAGTTATTTATAAATTTTTGTATAATTTCTTTAAGTTATTTATAAATTTTATATTCTAACCTTTTAATATTATCAAATATAATTTAGAATAACACGTACAGTTTGTGTTATTTGACTTTAAAATAACTCACCACATAAAAATGAATGCACAAGGAAGCACTATGATGTGGGTAGAGGTGCAATTCAACCAGCGTTTACTTTTTTCAATTAAAATTCCATTTTATCTTATGATTTTTTCAAATTATAAAATGAAATTATATTCAATAAAAATATGAAAAATATAAAGTATATGTTATAAAAATTTTGAAACAATAAAGACATTAAATAATTTTTAATATAACAACCTTGTTATATTATTATAAATTGTATATATTACCAAAATAAATAACCACGCATGGGTGAATTACTAGTTTTTATAATAATATAATGTCGGTTTGTGGTATGGTATACAAATGGAATAGAGATTTCGGATATAAATGAGAAGTAGAGGGACTAGGAATATAATAAAGCTAACAATTCAAACTGTCAAAGTCGAAGTGGCCCAAATTTTAGATCGAACAAGAAAATATTTTACGACTTAAAACTAGCAGAGATTGTGAGTTTTTAGTGTGAAGAATGAAGTTGGAAGTCATAATGGATACACAAAAAGAGTGAAGAAAATTACGAATACCAGATCACAGTGCTGAAATAGTATTGCTCAAAACCTTAAATTCTCAAGTTAAGATTTCCAATGCCATTCAGGCAGATGCATGTGACGCAACATGGGACCAAAAACAAATTTTCAGTGCTAAAAACGTCTGCGAGCTTGTTGCTGAAGACGGGATTTTGCAGAAGGCGGTGATCATCCATTCAGGGTCTCTGAACCTAAGCATGATCCGAGGTGCTATGGTTATTCTCGTCAGACTTCACGTACCATCTTTTTAGACGAGCTGAAGTTTTCAAAACCTGAAAATCGAGCAAGAAATCAGCAACAGCTTGACCCCAGTTTATGCATATAGAGTGTTTATACATATAAGCATTTATTGATCACCTCTTCATCCCAGTTTGTTTTCCATGTCATGTAGCTAAGTGCAAGTGTTTGAGCAACAACTCCAGTGATCATTCCAATCCAAATGCCCTGCCAATTATGTTACAGTATTAGAAGTGTTTCTGATTTTGAGGAAATCTGTTGTTCTTGCAAAATGTTAGTTTAGTTATATAATGTATCAGCATCAATCACCTCAATTCGAAGATCAAATGCATAGCCTAGAATAGCTCCAACTGGTATTCCAATCACATAGTAGCAAACTAAGAAAAGAACCGCCACCTTCGTCTGCAAACCGGCTCCGATTGCCACACCTGATAGCCAGCATATGCAGAATAAGCATTCAGAAAAAAAAAGGTCGGATTGCTAAAAACCCTATAATTATGCATAATCGGGTATGAGGAATAATTCACCTGAGAGCACTGGGTAAAATCCATTGAGCAAGACTGAGAAAGAAAGTAGATAGGAGAGTGATGCAACAGTGCGCGCCACTTCCTCATCATGGGTGAACAAGTATCCAATCTTGTTTCCAAACACCAAGCAAAGAACAAAGAAGAACGTTGCAATTGAAACCGATGTGCTGAGCACTACTTTGATCGAGAACTTTAAAGCTTTAACGTCTCCTTTGCCTAGCTCGTTCGCAACTCTCACACTGATTTGGAAGAGAAAATGACAATTATAACCTCATTATCATGACAAAAAACATATTAGCAGACAAATTTCACGAGAAAATCTTACACTGCTGCTCCTATGAAGCCGAGGTTGATCATGAATTCCCAAGCTAAGATATTGAGGCTGAAACATTTTGACTTGAATCAGCAAAAATGTTCAATTGCAGGAAATTAAATGAGAACATGTTGGATCTATAGAAGGCTTACGCTATAGAGAAGGCAGATATGGCAACCTCTGCGTTTTGCATATAACCAGCAAGTAAAACCAGAACAGCATTGTACCACAACTCCAAGCTATGATAAACATATAAAAGAATCAAATGGTTGAATATATAAAGGTGCAATTTATGGTTGTAAGTCTTAAGGTGATATAAAAGGATTTACCAGAGCATAATTCCAGACGAAATGGAGAGTTTCATAACTGGAAATAAGTCCTTAAATGCAGCTTTAGAGAATCCTTTCCATGTTTCGGGGCACCAGCCACCGAAAATGTACACAAATTCCCCTAAGACGAGAAACCATAAGCCTATGCATAGTGAAGACATGGCACCAGCAACACCAAAATCCCAGACATAAACAAAGAGCCAAGACAGCAGAATGTGAAGTCCGAATTGCAGGACTGCTAGCCACGCAATGATCATGTTCTTCTGCTGTGCTTGTAGGTACATTTGTATTGTCAAGCTGAATACCAAGGCAAAGACATAGGGAATGAACCACAATGAGATACGGCCAGCAGATTTTGCGATTTCTGGGTCCTGTCCAAGTACGACAAGAATTTGCTCCCCAAAGATAAATACAGGAAGCATAACAATTAGTGTTAAGATGTCAATGATCCATGATCTTTGCAGATAAATTCCCATCATATGGTACTGCTTTGCTCCAAAGGCTTGACCACACAGAGTTTCGGTTGCACTTGACATTCCAATCTGTGAAACAAAAGATAATGAATGTCATCTTAAGAACTCTGCTCAAAACAAGGAGTTCTTCTTAATCATAATTTATTTGCTGGGATTAGGGCAAAATTAATTAACTTGACTATCATTCGTTTCCAATCGAATCAAACTTCTTTGAACCCTTTCCCAAGATTCAATCTTTAGACTAACCACATCAATCATTCGACAAATAACCTCATTGTACACTTCTTAATAATAATTTATTTGCAGGATGAGGGTAAATTAAAGAACTTGACTACCATTTATTTCCAAACGAATCAAACTTGTTTGAATCCTTATCCAAGATTCGATTTTTAGACTAACTGCATCAATCATTCGACAAACAACCTCACCATACAATGCAATGGAGTACTAGTTACTCTTCTTCATCAGTTTCTCAGAAACAATAATCAGCAAAACTATGAGTATATATATATTAACTGGAAAATACAGATACGAGACTGAAGCAGGGTGTTACCAGAATGCTGCTCACAAACCGGACACTTAGGGTTTGGACAAGGGCATAACCAGCAAGATCCAATGAGCTTATATGTCCGAGAATCGACTGCGTGATAACGAGGGTTCCGAATGAACACACTCTTGAAATGATAGTTGGCAATCCAACCTTCCATATCTTCTGAGATTCCACAAAAACTCTTTTTTGCAAAGTACCTTCAACGTGTTCTGCTTTTGAAGCAAGGAGCCTCTCTTCTATGTTGTTATTGTCCATGCCTCTACAATCATAATAATGACACAAAACAGTTACTACATCATCAACCAGATACTGATTTCTCAGGACAACACTCAAAACAGCATAAAGTACCTAGATTCAAAAACACAAAAAGGAGGGCTTTGTGTTTTCCTCAAACTTTACTCTGTTACATAAAGGTTTTTTTTTTTTTTTTTCCTTCACTTTTACATAGTTAGCAATCATGTAAAGCAAAAAACCGAACTTTCTTACTTTACAGTAAGCTTCTCCTATAAAGCAAAAAAGATGAAGGTTTTGCAGCAAAACGATTCATATCTAGCAAATCCATGTACCACAACAAAAGTCAACGATAGCAAACCTGGTTAATTTCTGGCCAATAACATAAGATGAGGGAAAGAGATAAGCTTCCCTCGATCTAGGTAAGAAGATATTAAGAAACTCTTGAGGAAAAAAGAACGGTTGTACGAAGGTGCAGATAGAGAGAGTGTTAGTACAGTGATGAAGATGAGGTAATAACGAAAGGCACGTGCTCACTCACCGTGTAAAGAGCAGACCCTCACACAGGTTGTTTCTTTCGGAGCAGTCCAAGTAAGAACTCAAATCTTGTTCTGAGGTTTTGTAATGATACTAAGGTGGTTGATTTTATGACTTTGGTGGTAGGTATGAGATTTTGTATGAATGGTGGGTACTACTAGTATGCATTGGTAGTCTCTCTCTCTCTCTCCCCACTTGTACAAAGCAGTCATCTTGAATAACAATTTGTGTTTTCAAAATTTTAGAAAGTAAAATTTAAATCTAATATGTTTAATTTTAACAAAAAAAGAAAATAAAAAAGACAAGGCTTTAACTCTACACAAAAACTATTAGGCTCCGTTTGGATAGAGTGATTTGAAATCCAGAATTTGAAATGAGTAGATTTCAAATCCTCTCAAGTTTGAGTGGATTTGAAATCCACTAAAATGACTCCAAAATTAGCTCAAAATGAAAATCATGGATTTCGAATCCACATCCATCCAAACACTACCGATGGATTTGCTGCTATGAATTTCAAATTCCTCCTCAAATCCACCTATCCAAATAGACCTTTAGAGTATTTATGTCAGATCGAGTCCAAATGGTTGGAAATCAATAAATATGATTTGAATTCTAATATGGAATTAAAATCATGATTTCATCTCAATTAAACCTTTAATTTCTATGAAATGAAATAGGTTGAAAAATAATAGAGAATACAGTAAAGTAGGAGGGTAGGTTAGAGTTGCTCCAAATTGGATGGATGATAATGAAATGAATCATTGAAAATTGTTGATAATAGATACACACATTTTGATTCCCAACACCACCTATTTATTTTCTCATAATACGAGTAATAAATATTTCCGTGACGTTACATCGTGGACCACGACATTATTTACACGTAAACACATAGCATTATTTAAACATAGACTTGACATTTATAATTTTATTTGGCAATAATTTTCGTCTTTTGTACAAGATGAGGACAAATTGAGTGGGATAAACAAATTGGAGCAACTATCAAAACATTAATGAAAGATGATGTATTTCAAAACTTAAGTAGGTTCTTCATTTAATTATGTCTCTTTTTCATTTGGACAAATTTTGCTAGTTTCACTTATCTAAACGATGCAAATACAAAAAAAAAAATTTGATCCTCTAATTTTGACTCCTTAGATTTTGAATTTTTTTTATCTTTCACCTTTTTTATTTTTAGTTCTCTATGTTTAAAATTTGTCATTTATTAATCCTCCGACCTACTATAAGAGGTAAATTACAAACTTTGACCAGTTATAGTAACTAAACTGAAAAAAATTTAAAATAAAAGTTACTTTTAATTCTAAATATTTTTCTTTCAGATTGAGACCAAATTTACTTTTTTTTAATTAATATTGTGTATTCTTTATCTAACATGCCTCAACTAATACTAATAATTAAAAAATAAACTTTTATTTTTCTATGTTCAAGATTTTTATATTATTAATATTAATAGTTGATAAAAAATTATTATAACCCATATATCGAAATGAAAAATAATATTTAATTATAATATTAATTTAGGCATATTATATGAGAAAAAAAATTAATTAATTTTTTGAGTGTTTTTCAATTAATTTAGGACCAAAAATCCAATGAACAAAATTTAGAGGATCAAAAATCTTTTTTTCCCAAACATTTAATTAAAATTTTATATTTCTCATATAACAAAAATAGGTTAATTAAAGAGAGCTAAACTCTATATACTAAATTATTTTGTATATATGTAGATAGTGCTTATCATCTACAACATGTTCTAAAACTATTAATAAGTTTGGAAACTGACACAGTAATTATGAAAAAACATGATTCAGGGGATAATTAAGCTCTATATTTATTTCATATATAAACAGTGCTTATATTCTACAATATGTTCTATCTAAACACTCAAAAAAATTAATTAAAATTTTATATTTCTCATATAATATGTCCAAACTAATATTATAATTAAATATCATTTTTCATCTCGATATATGAATTATATTATTTTTTATTAATTATTAATATTAATAATATACATCCTGAACATAGAAAAATAAAATATTATTTTTTAATTATTAATTAATATTAGTTTAGGCATGTTAAGATAAAAAAACACACAATATTAATTAAAAAAAATTCTCAAGTTTTTTTTTTAATGTTTAGAGTTAAAAGTAACTTTTAATTAAAAAAATTGTAATTTACTTAATATAACAGGTCAAAATTTGTAATTTACCTATTATATAGTTGGTCAAATAACTAAAAAATGATAAATCTTAAACATAAACAACAAAAAATCAAAAGAGAAAATAAAAGATAAAAAATTTAAGGAGTGAAAGTTAGAATATTAAAAACTTTTTCCACCTAAATGTTGCTAGGAACACAAGATTAGAAATATCTCAATTATTGTATGGAAACCAAACTCAACGATCATAAAATCAATTCGATTGACTAAAGATATTTCCAAAATATTACTTATAGACAAAAAACAACTCTTCATCAAGTTGAGAATAAAACTAATAAATAAAGAAACACTTTATCTTTGACATGATTGCAGACACAAGTATTAATTATCCTCCAGCTACCATAAGAAAAAGAAGAATAAATTAATAAGAACATGTTAAAGTCTTGATTTTTTTCTAAAAATAAAATCAAATGTCATCATGACTTACGTGTCACATGGATTTGCAACAAACAGACAACCTTTTAATTGGTAGAGCTTTCACTCATAATTGATATTTGTTCAATAATATAAATCTTTCGGCCATAATGAAACTTGTTATTAATATTTTAATGTTGTGAACCGTTTTTGGATATCTACTAGCATGAATAATTTTTTTTTTTTACGATAAATGTTAGTTCGAATAAAGTACCACGTGATTACTATTTAAAAAATTCTAATATTAATTGCACCACGTGTTCCGTTGAGTGGTTCAGAGAAGTCACACATACCCTTTCTCTTAAAGCCTCACTGTCACTTAAAAAAACTTTGAGGTAAGAGTAGGTCTTGCGTATCCCGGGGCACCGTGCCCCCAAACTCTTATTGTAATACCTTTAAGTAATATGAGTAATACCTTAACATGTAACAAATAATACCTTGAATAATATCTTCACTAAAACATATATTTCAATTATACACGTAATACCTTATAAATATGCAACTAATACGTTAATAGTATACCACTAATACCTTATGAATACACCAATAATACCTCATGGATATATACCTAATATCAAAATAATAATACCTTTGGGGGTACGGTGCACCGGGGGTACGTAAGTTTTTGCCTTGAGGTAATATCTCATTATACCACAAAATATTTAACGTGTAACATTTTTATTCACCAATTTCTTTAGACTACTATGTAAGTGTACGGTATAGATTGCAAACACGGTAAGTAAGGTCGATCTTACGGAAAATATTATCTAGGAATAATCGATTATCCAAATTCAACCCCTAATTTTATCTAGGCTATCAGATATCAAAGATTTCATATAAACTATACTAAAACAAAAACAGATAAATACACGGACATAAACAAATATAATTGAGACAAGTTTTAGAACATCCTTTCATCCAATTTTCATCATGATATCACTTGACCAATCCAATTAATAATTAATTATCCTATATGAGCAATCACAAATTAACAGTTCTCTCGAGTCAGTTAACCGGTTGATTATTATGCTACCAGAGGTATCTCTACTCAATCTGATAAAGCAAAACAACTCCTAAAAGCACATAGGATTGACAATCTCATCACATAGGTTATTAATCTCTCGATCTAATTCCACCTATATCTCATGTGTTTAATCTTTCAAAATTAAATCTCCTCTTTCGAATTTTGACTTTATTACTCAAACATACTCGACTACCGACCGGACAATCAAACAAACAACCAAACCATAAACACACAAATAGGATAAGAATTACGAAATTGAATTGAAATCAAAGATCCATCAAATTTAAATCAGATTACTAACAAGTCCTAAAAACCCATGGAAAACTAGCCAGACATGAATATGAACAAACTCATAGACAGGATTGAAAGTATCATATCAAACTGAAATAATTCAACAATAATGGAAAGATAAAGAAAAACTATATATGAACGATGATCTCTCGACTCCTCGATCTCTGAAATCTTCTTCTTCTCTCCAGATGCTCTTAAAATATGTGTTTCTCTCTTTATGAATGTTTCTCCTACCCTAAGAATGGTCCTCCCCTGTTTCTGAGACGAATTTGGGTATATATAGCATCTTGGAGGTCTCATATATCACTTTTCTATCATGTACTATAATAATTTGTCCTTTTTAACACAAAATATAAGAAGTTATACTTTTTTACCACAATTTGATTAAGTCCACAAGTACAATAATTGAATGATTGAGTGATTAAAAGGTGTAAAATTTTATTTTTACTTTGTAAATTTACACATGCATTTTTTTCGAACATTATTTTTACTTTCAAAGTCACATGTTATTTTTACTTTTTAGAGTGATTTGAACACTCGTTCACGATTATACAGAAACTGTAAAATTTATCTATTTAACGAGTAACGATGAGAATGAGTTGCTCACATTCGTAATTTTTTTTATCTAGAGTTGCATCAGAGAAACAACAGTTGAAGAATTATCAAGTAAGCTTGTTTTTAATTTCATGTGTTTTTTAACCATTTGTGTAATAAATTTCCCATTAATTATTAGTGACTCGTGGATTATATAATTTTCAATAATAGTATGCTCATTTAATATAGTGACTCGTTTATAGTAATAGTATGTTCAATTAATAAAGTGGCTCGTTTAGTGAGACATTAATTAAATTAATGCATACTAAACTGAGTCACTCGTATAGTATTGAATGAGTCACTCATTGACTCGTTAAGGGTTGAATGAGTGACTCGTTTAATGATGTGAGTGACTCGTTTAATACTAGTGGAGTGACTTGTTTAATCATGTAATTAATTTTAGGGGTATTAAGTAAACTGAGCCACTATTATATTTTAAAATTAATGCCTCGTTTAATTATGCAAAATGAATTATATGATTATGTTTCCATTAGTGCCTCGTTTAAGAACACAACCATTAGTGCCTCGTTTAACTTCTTCTTCTTACATAATTACCCCTAATTAAATGAATTACTCGTTTAAATGAATTACCCCTAATTATCTTATATTATATAATTAAATGAATTACTCAGTTTTAACGAGTAATTCATTAAATCATGAGTTAAAACGAGTAATCAATTAAATGAATTACTCGTTTCATGTTTAAGGTTGCTCATTTATCAATCCATTTACGACCCACTAATTAAAAATTCATTTAATTAAATATAAAGAATTTTTAAAAATTCCATTTATGATCCAATAATTGATTAAATTTGACTTTATAATTCATTAAGTAGTGATTAATTCAATTGCTTAATAAATTCAATTCCACTTGTTTTTCAAATAAATAAAAAAGAGATGTCTTTATCAATTGCGGTCTGGTTCGAAGGCTATTGGGAAGATATTCAGTATGTAAACGATTCTTAAGAGTTGATTTATCTTCAAAGACTTACTTATTTGGATTTATTGACCTTCATTCATGGAATTGTGCGCACCAACATGAATTGTTTGGTATATTTGATTCATACACTAATTGAAAATAATGGAAGATTGAAGAAGATAATGATCAAAAATGATTCCGATTTGGAACGAGTTTTCTATATGAATGATTCTTTTTTGGTTGTTTTTGTTTCCTTGAAAATGATGAATGTTGGATTATCAGAAGAGTCGTCTTATCCGGAACAACAAGGTTCAGTGGATGAGGAGTACAATCAAGGTAGTCAAAGTTTTTATCCTGCTGGACATGAATTTGAATCTTCACATGTTCTTATTGGACTCCGAACAACGAAGAATTTTGTTATATTTCATTTGGGAATGAAAATAGTTATGCCGGTCCGTTTTCAAATGAACCGTGGGCACCATAAGAATCATCATTGGTCGTGTTGACTACAATAATCTTAAATTTCTCGACTTGAATATACCTCCCCAAGGTGTGACGAAAGTGATGTCAATCCTATAAAAGAACTGACACATGGAGAACTTGAAATGAGAGATGTTGACGATCATATATATACTTCTATGTATAAGTAATATTTGTACATATCTAGTGATCCTAATTAATATTTACACAACTTATACTGTGCTTTTCATCATTTTGTTTTAGATGGAGAAGACGACTTTGAGTTAGACGAAGCCGATGAGGCAGCGTTGGATGAAGAGCAACGAGCGACATATGCTGAATTTTGTGAATACATATTGAGACCCGAATAGTATATTCCTGACGTAGGAGCATTTGAAGAACCAGTATCCCAAGAGGTCCAGCTCCACATGATCTGCAAAAAGGATCTACTTATAATAGTAAGTCCGATTTGAAAAATGCAGTCGAGTTTTATCATTTGGAGAATCAAGTTGAATATCGTGTTGGATCATTCGGACAACACAGATGGTTTGTTAAATGTCACCACAAAGGGTGTCCGTTCGTACTCCATGCATCCGAGAAGTACGCTATTTGGAAAATCTCTAAGGTTGTTTTGCCTCACAGTTGTTCGTATGACCTGAACAACAGTGCACCCCGCAAACTTCCATCTACTTTGATTGGTGACTACTTCGTTAATCAAGTCCGAAAAGAGAATTTCAATCTCATTCAAAGGGATATGATTCGAGAAATGAACCAACAACATGGATTGAAGCTCAGCTACAAGGTCCCATTAACTGCAAAACAACATGCAATGAGGACGACAATCCGAAGAAGACATTTTGTATGCTTCCACTATACTTACAAGTCTTAAAGAAAGCTAATCTTGAACGTATACTGCCTTAGAAACACAAAACAATGGTAAGTTCAAATTCGTGTTTTTGTGCGTTGGCAACATCAATTCTTGGATTTAAAACATATACCCAGTATGTTATAGTAAGTGATGACTGTCTTTTGAAAGACTCGTACAAGAGAATTGGATTTATTGCAGTGACAAAAGGTGGAAATGATCAAATTTTCCCCTTAAGAATAGGAATTGGAAATGTTGAGAATGATGAGTCTTGAACTTGGTTCTAGAAGCAAGTTAGAGAAGCATTCGGATGCCCAAACGACCTGCTTATCGTGTCTGATCAATACGTAAGCATCGGTAATGCGATAGCAGAGACATACCTATAGGCCACCTGTGGACTATGTTGTTTCCATCTTCAACAAAATTTGACCAAGTATGGTTCATATTTGGTCGGACTGTTTCACAGAACTCCATACTGTTATGACCCTTCTGAATTCGAGAGACAAGTTTCATACGCAATTTTTTTTAATGATGACCTTTTTTGCACAAGAATTAACTCTTATTATAGCCTGTTGTTATACAGATACATGTCAGCCCTCTCTGAGAGTCAATTTCTCGACGCAATTTCCACATTAAAAAAGGCAAAAGACACTAGGTGGTGTCACGTTAAATTACGCCGAGAAGTTGACTCTCAGAGAGGGCTGACATGTACCTGTATAACATGTCATAATAAGAGTTTATTCTTGTGCAAAAAAGATCATCATTAAAAAGAATTGTGTAGGAAACTTAACTCTCGAATTCAGAAGGGTCATAACAGTATGCGGCTTTGTGGAACACTCCGACCAAATGAGAACCGTACTTGGCCAAATTTTGCTAGAGATGGAAACAACATAATCCATGGGTGGCCTCTGGATACGTTGCTTACATGTTGATCAGACACAATAAGCAGGTCATTTGGACATCCGAATGCTTCTTTAACTTGCTTCCAGAACCAAGTCCAAGACTCATCATTCTCAACATTTCCAATTCCTACTCTAAAGCGAAAACTTTGATCATTTTCATCTTTTGTCACTGCAAAAAATCCAATTCTCTTGTACGAGCCTTTCAAATGTACAGTCATCAACTACTATAACAGGCCGGGTATAGGTTTTAAATCCAAGAATTGATGTTGTCAACGCAAAAACACGAATTTGAATTTACCATTGTTTTGTTTTTCCAAGGCAGTATACGTGCAAGATTAGCTTCCTTCAAGACTTGTAAATACAGTGGAAACATACAAAACGTCTTATTCGAATCGCCGTAAGCCGTCCTCATTGCATGTCATTTCATAGTTAATGCAACATTGTAGCTAAGCTTCAATCCATGTTGTTGGTTCATTTCTTTTTCCGAACTTGATTAACGAAGTAGTCACCAATCAAGGTAGATGGAAGTCAGTGGGGTGCACTATTGTTCAGGTCAATACAAACAACTGTGAGACAAAACAATTTTAGAGATTTTCCAAATACCGTACTTCATAGTGCAAATGGACACCCTTGTGGTGGCATTTAACAAACATTCTGTGTTTATCCGAATGATCGACACTGTATTCAACTTGATTCTCAAAATGATAAAACTCAACTGCATTTTTCAAATCGGACTTACTATTATAAGTAGATCTTTTAGCAGACCATGTGGAGCTAGATGGACACGGTATTCAACTTGATTCTCAAAATGATAAAACCCAACTGCATTTTTAAATCAAACTTACTATTATAAGTAGATCTTTTAGCAGACCATGTGGAGCTGGGACATTTTGGGAAACTAGTTCTTTAAATTCTGCTACGTCCGGAATAATTCAGCTCGTTGCTCTTCATCCAACGCTGCCTCATCGGCTTTGTCTAACTCAAAATCATATTCTTCATCTAAAACAAAATGATGAAAAACATAGTATAAGTTGTGTAAATATTAATTAGGATCACTAGATATGTACATATATTACTTATATACAGAAAAGAAATACCCATTTGATCGTCATTTCATGTTCTTCATGTGTCGGTTCTTCTATAGGATTGACATCACTTTCGTCACACCCTTGGGAAGGCATATTTAAGTCGAGAAACTCAAGATTATTGTAGTCAACACGACAACATGATGAATCTCATGGTGCTCACAGTTCATTTGAAGACGGACTGACATAACTATTTTCGTTCCCAAAGGAAATATCTCATTTTGAACAAAATTCTTCGTCATTCTGAAGTCTAATGGAACATGTAAAGATTCGAATTCATATACAGCAAATAAAAACTTTGACTGCCTTGATTGTACGCCTCATCCACTAAACCTTGTTGTTCGGGATAAGACGACTCTGCTGATAATCCAGCATCCATCCTCTTCAAGGAAACAAAACAACCAAAGAATAATTATTCGTATAGAAAACCCGTTCCAAATCGAAATTATTCTTGTTCTTTATCTTCTTCAATCTTCCATTATTTTCAGTTAATGGATGAATCAAATATCTCAAACAATTCATGTCGGCGTGCACGATTCCATGAATGGAGGTCAATAAATCCAAATAAGTGAGTCTTTGAAGATAAATCAACTCTTGAGAACCGTTTACATACTGAATACATTCCCAATAGCCTTGTTTTGACTAATGATTTAATGTATTACTTGTTTTAACGAGTAATTCATTTAATTTAATTCATTTAATTATATAATATAATTAGGGGTAATTCATATAAACGAGTAATTTATTTAATATAATTCATTTAATTAGGGGTAATCATAGAAGAAGAAGAAGTTAAACGAGGCACTAACTTTAAAATATATGATAGTGGCTCTTTTATTTAATACCCCTAAAATTAATTACATGATTAAACAAGTCACTCTACTAGTATTAAACGAGTTATTCATTGACTCGTTTAACCCTTAACGAGTCACTCATTCAACCCTCAACGAGTCAATGAGTGACTCGTTTAATACTATACGAGTGACACGTTTAATACTATACAAGTAACTCGTTTAGTATATTAATTTAATTAATGCCTCACTAAACAAGCCACTTTATTAATTGAGCATACTATTACTATAAACGAGCCACTATATTAAATAAGCATACTATTATTGAAAATTTATATATAATCCACGAGCCACTACTAATTAATGAGAAATTTATCACGCAAATGGTTAAAACACATGAAATTAAAAACAAGCTTACTTGATAATTCTTCAACTGTTGTTTCTCTGATGCAACTCTAGATAAAAAAAATTACGAATGTGAGCAACTCATTCTCATCGTTACTCGTTAAATAGATGAATTTTACAGTTTCTGTATATCCGTGAACGAGTGTTCAAATCACTCTGAAAAGTAAAAATAACATGTGACTTTGAAAAGTAAAAATAATGTCCAAAAAGTAAAAATAATGCACGTGTAAATCTGCAAAGTAAAAATAAAATTCTACATCCTATCATCACTCAATCATATTCAATCATTGTACTTGTGGACTTGGTCAAATTGTGGTAAAAAAGTATAACTTCTTATATTTTGTGGTAAAAAAGATAAATTGTTATAGTAATAGAAAAGGTTACATGATATATATTTTGAGGTATAATGAGGTATTTCCCCTATACACAATTGCACCCACGTGTTATGGTTCTTATGTTTTTCATACAAGAAATTATGATCGTGATCCTTTCTTTGAGCTCATTGAATTGTGTAAATTAATACCTAATTACCTAAATATAGAATCATGTAATGTTTTGTAACCCAACATTAGAGGGGCAAAATAGGTCAGTTCGATTGAAAACTGAACAGGATCGAGAAAAAAACCAAAAATCTAAAGTTGTCTTTTTCCAAAATCGAATCCATTCGGTTTCTCTTATTTTTAGTCCAATTTGACAATTCAGTCTAAGATCGAAGCGAAACAGCCTAATCTTAATAAACTGAATTCAAATATAGGTAAAACCAAACAGAATCACTCGATCTGATTCAATTCGGTTTTGCTCACCCTAATCTAAGTGGGATCCACATACTAGCAAAAGATCAAAAGCAAGTTGAGGTTTACTGTGTTGTCCAAAAAGCATATAACCCAAGTTTGGTCTGTCCAAACATTTCAAGAACCTAAACAAAGATTGATCAGCTTGCATGCAATGAGCGTATGGAAGTAGCATGTAGATTAGGTGAACAAAGTGGGTAATTATGTACAGAATTGAATGCAAAAGGCATGATAAACAAACCATGTAATTCATCTTCACGAATGTCGTCTGCTTGCAATAACCTATGCTCCATCTCCACTTGTTTCTTCGCCTTCTTTTACATTCGTTGTATCTGTATTCTGCAATATATATGGCAAAGTGTGTAGTTATAACCTAAAGTTTGGCAAAGTCCTTCATATATTTGAAACACTAACTGAAATCATGTGGCCACTCAGATTCTTTAACATATTGGGACAAATTTGCAGTGAGACCATTAAAAAACATTTGCAAGAAAGCAATCAAAAGAAATATTTCACTCTTGCACACACACTCGTGCACAGATTGAGTCCAGATGTCATTGCTAGAAAGAAATCGAAACCTCAAAAGCAATACATAACGTAAAACTTCTCAAAGATCTAATGAAAATCCAATTATCAAGATTGAACATGGATAGATAATATATATCATAAAAACGCAAATAATGGGAATGATCTAAGGGTATTACCATGAAGCAACACGCATACCTTCTCAACTGAACCTTGAGCTGCCATATATTCATAATACTTGCGCATCAGCATTTCTTCTTCTACCTACATTTCCGAAACAATTCATCTCCAAGATTATGGATACATGATATACTAAGCACATAAGAACAGAAAGAACATTATCCTAAAGGAAGAATGGTTTTTTAGTCCTTCAAGTGTCTTCTTAGACATTTTTTTTCTTTACATCTCTACTTTCTTTCAATCTCACCAAACAAAGTAATGACATATCGAAACAAGATTCAAAAAGAAGATTAGGAAAACAGAACCTGTAGCCTATGCAATTCATGAGACACAGACCTGTATGCATCCATTAGAAGCTCATTTTGCTTCTCCAGATGCCTGCTAATCAATAATTACCCAATAATTAATATACATAATACCATAAACATAATGATATAAGGGTATAACATACAATGAATAATACAAGCAAAAAGATTACTTGAACACATCTCCTGAGTGCTTAGGATCCATTGCTGGGAATTAAGGGTTAAAAACAAGACCTTAATAGGAAAATGATGATCACGCCAAAATCTTGATTTTTACAAGAATTCCTGATAAAATAAAAACAACTTCACATTAAATCATTAAAAAGGAGCAAATGTAAATGCATAATAGTGGTGATCAAGAAAGAATCCCTAGTTTCAGTATCCCTATCTTGAAGTTAATACAGCAACTAAAAGGGTATACTGAATATTACAAATCTATTCAATAATCGAAGGAATTAGCCAATGAGAACTTCAAATTATGCAATAATAATCATCCTCTACATCAAAACACAACATCAATGCTAAAGTAAGATTAATGTACTTAATTAGATAATAAATTCATCCTTAAAATTCAAAGCACAACATAGAAATGAAAAGACTGGAAATAAACAAGGAAAAAACACGTATAATAAATAAAAAGAAGAAATCTTACCGGCTTGGTTTCATCTTGGATAGGCCTGGATCAAGATAAGTAATCAACATCTTCACTAAATAATTAAAATTCAGAAGCCCCACAATGAATTTCTTCTATAAATTAAAAACAAATGCACATAAACCAATGCATATACCCTTGAACAATTCAAAAATAAAAATAGTAAGTCTCTTGTACATCAGGTGCATGGATCTTAAATCCATGCAACCGGGTCAAATCCAGGTAATCTGACCCGCTTTTTTTTTTTTTTTTTTTTTTCGCGTTAACTTTTATTCAATTTTAGTCATGACTTTTAGTTATGTTAAGAATGTCTTTATGTAATGTGTAAGAATACCTTTAGGTTACGTTAAGGATACCTCTATGCCCAAATTTCATACATTTACATTAAGTTAGACATACCTTTAGGTTATGCTAAAAATACCTTTAGGTAATGTTTAGGGATACCTTTAGGTTATGTTAAGGATACATTTATGCCCAAATTTCATACATTTACTTTATGTCAGACATACCTTTAGGCTATGTTAAAGATACTTTTATGTTATGTTAGAGATACCTTATCCATAAGGTAGTTGTGTTACATATTTTGTACACAAAGATATCTCTAACATAACATAAAAGTATCTTTAACATAACCTAAATGTATCCTTAATATAACGTAAATGTATGTGACCTGGAGCTAATTCTAAGGGTATCAAATCAGGATTTCAAAGGAACCTGGAATCACGATTTCAAAGGTATCTTTAACATCACCTAAAGGTATTCTTAACATAACCTAAAAGTATGTTTAATATAATCAAAATGTATTCTTAACATAACTAAAAGTATCCTTAACATAACCTAAATGTATGCTTAACATAGCTAAAAAATATTCTTAACATAACGAGTTATGTAACCTGGAATCAGGATTTCAAAGGTATCCTTAACATCACCTAAAGGTATTCTTAACATAACCTAAAGATATGCTTAATATAATCAAAAAGTATTCTGAACATAGCTAAAGATATCATTAACATAACCTAAATGTATGCTTAACATAACTAAAAGATGTTCTTAACATAACATGGTATGTAACCTAGAATCAGGATTTCAAAGGTATCCTTAACATAACTAAAATGTATCCTTAACATAACTGAAAGGTATCATTAACATAACTAAAAGGTATCCTTAACGAGCGAATTTGAGCGCATCCACCGAGACGTGTGGGAGCGCGTGGGACGTGTGTGAAAACACATACACGCACGGATCGGGTCAGATGCATGGATCGCACCTAATGCATAAAAGTTTTTGTTAAATAAAAATCCGTTCTTTATTGAACCCAATCTCTCGAAAGAGGTGATAAACCCACGATTTCAAAAGCCCATCTTAAATTGACCTTTTATCGTAGTTTTGCTTATAAATCAACAGCATGGGTTTCGCAGTAATTATCAGATTTTGAAGGGAGTAAATTGCAAAAAAAAAAGAGCAATTGCTCTCTAAGTTAGTTGAAGCCCACTGGGCTGGATCCATTAATAGTACAGCATCTAAAGGGACCTCGGGCCCAGCCCACAATCAGCGCAACATTAATTAATTTTCCAAGCAAAATGAAATCATCAAATATAATGAAACTTCAACTATGTTTACCTCAAAATGACTTGTAAATTTCATAATTCAACTAATAAGAATACGTATTGTAAGATAATTTCCTCCATGATAATATTACCATGAGTTCACCCTTTCATTAGGACAACTTGGAACTTGGAAGTCTTGAATCATAATCTCTCAAAAAATTGAGATACACAATGTATCTATACATAAATCTCACGATATTTTGATGTTTTTATAAACCCACTATTTAAATTGTAACTAATTATTTTAATGGGTTGTGTTGAGTTCTTATAAACCCACTATTTAAATTATACTAATTATTTTAATGAGTTGTGTTGAGTCCGCTCGACCGATTTATGAATTCTTTTCTGCTTTTCAATCTTCAATATCATCGAATATACCTTGTTAACCGCAGGCAAAGGATCCATTAAAAGTATCTTATCCTTTATAGCTTCATAACTCTCATTTAATCCTCTTAAAAATTGCATCAATCGTGCTTCCATCTCATTATCACTCAAAACTTTATCTCTACCACAAGTACATTCAGGAACAGCTACAAGGTATTCTAACTCATCCCAATAACACTTCAATTGTGTATAAATACTGTGATAGATCAGTTACCTTGAGAGTAAGTGTTAGGAAAACCTCTGAGATTTACATCTGAATTATTAAATCAGAAATCTCGTCATAGGATCGATTATCAAGTGTATTCTATATGATGAATTAAACTCAAGAGAAGGTTTATGACATACCTTTTATGAAGCGTGTCTAAAAACACTACACTTTAATCTAAATCCTTCAATCAATCTGCCCAAAACCTTCAATCAATCTGCCCAAAAAATGCACTGCTTCACACCCTTAAGCCTTCTTCAGTGTTCTCTAGAACTTTCTCTGCAATATCAACTTGAATGGGCACATCCGTTGTGAACCCATCTTATAAGCAGAAAAGAAACTGTTTTTCCACGTTCTGTTCCGGATATGAACCACGTTCTGTTCCGGATACTTTTCCGGATAGGAACAGAATCAGATAAAAATCTTATCAGTTAAATATTTATCTCATAAATATCTTTTAACTGATATTTTTATCCAAGTAGTCCAACAACCTCAATTATACTGCAGTATATATAGTAATATATTAAGTACATATTAGATCAACCGAAGGGACCCAATCAGACCCAATTAAATTAAGCTCCAATAAATTAATTTTGACTTAATTAACTCTTAATCAGTCAAATTAATGTATTAATCTCGTTCAACTCCACTATAAGTATGAGATTGCACTCTTAATTAAATTGGAATTACTGAAGCAATTGATCAATAATTTATATCCTCTGATTGATCGATCAAACATATTACCCCCTTCGATCAATTAAAAAATTGGAATAGGCTACCATGACCAATATGTCATTATTCCAACATTCATCGGCCTCACATCTCAGTTTATATCTGATAGTCCCGTGTGATCACATCACACAATTCGATTCAACAAAAATGTTGAATACTGAGCTCAGATTTGCTATCAATAGAAAAACTCGTGAGATCATGATCATGCCTATTAAATAGGTGAAGGTGTCTGATATTGCAAGTATATGTTCTTCATTATTTCACTTTAATTCCCAAGACACTGAGATATTGATCAATAAAATAATCTCACCCATTAGCACCTTAAAGAACTTCAAGCTAGTAACAAAGTTACACTACTTGCTCAAGATTAAGGTAATACATACGTAAATCAATGAATTAAATGGTATGGTCAAACACAATTTTGAATTCATATGATCCCGTCCAATACAACATTTGTGCATCCTCAATTCCATTACCAAGTCAAAGACAAACTTCAATAAAATTAAGATGATCTTACCAAAATAAATTGCCCAATTTATTTACTGATCACGGACAAAAAAATTATGGATCGAATAATAAATTGAATCTTTACATGCTTAACAACTTAAGCACTCAATTTAAAATATCTAAAATTCATGGATATATGCAATGCTCAAACAAAATAGAACAAATCATCTTATTTCAAAATGTCTGACATGGAAGACAATAAATTTATTCAAGAACATAAAACAAATACACTAACAACATATCTCTCCCACTTGCCCTAAAGTAAATGGGACATGTCTAGTATACCCATGTTCCTAATATGACCCTCAAAGACACCATTGGATAAGCTCTTAGTAAAGGGGTCAGCAAGATTATCTGCAATAGCAATCTTGCACACCAACACTTCTTCTCGTTGAACTATATCCCTTACAAGGTGATACTTCCGCTCAATGTGCTTTCCACGCTTATGGTTTCTAGGATATTTTACATTTGCCACTGCTCCACTATGGTCACAAAACAGTGTAATGGAATGTGACGCAGAAGGAACCATCTCGAGGCTTAGCAAAAAATTTCTGAGTCATACATCTTCTTTGGCTGCTTCGCAAGCAGCCACATACTCAGCCTCCATTGTGGAATTAGCAATACATGATTGTTTTACACTCTTCCAAACAACAGTTCCGCCACCAAAAGTGAATACTGACCATGATGTAGATTTTCGAGAATCTCTATCAGCTTGAAAATCAGAATTAGTATATCCTACCTACACTAAATCTGGTGCTGAGTATACCAACATATAATCTCTTGTTCTCCGAAGATACTTGAGAATATGTTTTACAACAATCCAGTGTTCAGTCCCTGGATTCGATTGATATCTACTGACCATACCAACAGCATAACAAATATCTGATCTGGTACATACCATTACATACATGAGATTTCCTACAGTAGATGCATAAGGAACTCGTTTCATGTATTCCACCTCATTAGGAGTTTTTGGAGATTGCTCCCGTGATAGGTGGATTCCATGTCTGAAGGGGGTCAGCCTTTCTTGGAATTTTGCATGGCAAACTGTTGGATACATTTGTAGAATGTTTTGATGAGACAAATCCTTAAATAACTCTAAATATGCATAACCAATCTAAGGATAGATTACTGCAATAGAGTTACTACAGAAGATTAAAAGAAATAGAGAAAGTGTCAAAAGGAAGGATACTGAAAAGAATGGTTGAAAAGAATCTGGTGAACTAATAAGGATACTATTGACTTCAAGGAGCTACTGGAAGGGACCTCGCCAAAGCAGAATACAGCAAGACAGGAAGCTACCTGAGAAGACCATGCCGAAAGCATACTGCAGGAGCAGCATGCTACAGACGCCTCAAGCCACCTGAAGGAGCAAGCCAGAGAAGAAAGCTCCAGAGTGAAACAAGAGGAAGGAGCTACAAAGCAGGCATGGGCAGAAAGTCAAAAGTTACCGGTAGACACAAGAAGTTACTGGTAGAGAGAAAAGAGAAGAAGAGTCAATCAGAAGAAGACACGTGGAAAGTGAAAAGCTGGCGTGCGTCAGGAGTGCGGCGTGTCAAATGATGGAAATCTGTCAACCTTCAACGGGTAGATTTCACAACCTATAAAGAGGAGGACTGAAGACTGAAGCGGGTGAGAGAGCGCAAGGGCGCAAGAGAGAAGAAAGCGAGCACATTAGAATATACAAGGAAGGACTGCAAAGAAGGAGGCCATACACAAGGAGAAAAGTCCCTACTTATCATGGAGCTGATCAACAAAGAAGATATGTTGCAACGGACAAACAAGCAACCATAGAGGAAAATGCTGAGGATGTCAAGCAAAGGAGTAAGAAGAAGAAGCTCACTCCAAACTCCAGACTAAAATAAGAATGAAAGAGGACCTACTCTTCTAAAGGAACAACAATAACCAGGTACCTCGTTCCAGTTCTACACTCTTTAATTCTGGTCTTGATCATGTTTATTCTGTTAAGGAACTCAAGTGATTGTACACTAAGATAATGGACATTAAAATGTTGTCACTTGATTTTAAAAATGAGAAGAAAGCCTGCATGTTTATTTCCATATTATAAAACTTCACATTCTCATGAAAACCTCAAAGTAACCTGAAATAGTACTGTTAGTGATCCCACATCTTAAGAGAGAAGACCATAAAGTAAGGGGGAACTTCCAGTACAAATCAAGGAAACTTTGTAGGCAAAAAAGGTTAAAATCCTTGGAGTAACCCAAATATGGGCATGCTATAAAAAGTCTGCAATAACACTGAGAAAATCAAGCAGAACAACAACTTCAAAAAGGGGGAAAGGATTTTGTCTACCTTACTTGTATCATGCTTTACCTTTCTATATCTAGATAGATACAATAAGAAAAAACCTGCACACACTATCACTTTTTACTCTTTAAAAGTCTTGAAGGAGCCAAAACTCTCTCTACAGTAACCATGAGCTGTAAAGAAAGCCTTAGCTTCTGAAAAGAAACTTAACCCAGAAGGACTCATACTCGTGTGAGCACCTACACAAGCATATTTGTTTTGCAGGTACCTCTGACAAAGGGCTACTGAATTTAGGGGGAATCAATGACAAAATGACAAACTCTGATTATAGGATGCTGAACATCCGGTTGCTGGATACTAGGTCATGGGATAACAGGACGCTGTACACCAAGACGCTAGACATCAAGCTACTGGATGCTAAGCTACTAGATATCAGAACACTTGTCATCAAGTCAGTAGAAAAGGTAGAATGACTCATTAAGGAAAAAGATAAATTCTGACGAAAGGACGCTAGACACCAGAACATTGGACACTAGGTCGCTGGATAGCAGGATGCTGGACATTAGGATGCTAGATACCAGACTGACTGAAATTAGGTCGCTGGATGGCAGGACGCCAGATATCAGGATGCTAGATACCAGGGGCTGGATACTAGATCGTTGAACACTAGGTCGCTGGGCACCAGGATGCTGGACACTAGATCGCTGAACACCAGGTCGCTGGGTATCAGGATGCTAGACACCAATATACTAGATACTAGGTTTCTAGACATCAGAACTTATCAACATGTCACTGGAAAAAGGGATCACTTGGAGGTTACAAGATAGAGTAATTACCGAAAATTTTCTCGGTCACGTGCGAACATAAAAAGTGGATCACCTTTCCAGAAATAGACTACCTTTACAGAACCCTAGAAGAATTTCAGCCGTGCGATCAGAAGAATCCAAGGGTGGAGATCCAGTAGTTGACCACATCATCTCATATAAAGAAGAAAAAACATAAAGCTGTAGAAACTGTCAACACCTTTATTGAAAACCGGTGGAGCAGTTAATGAGATCCTTGAAGATCTAACTGCAACAGGGAATATTTCTAACCCTATATATACATGCACTCCTTTTTTCTTCACTGAGCGTAAAGATATCCTCATTCTCTCATCCTTAGTTCATTATGACTCTAGATTGTTGGAAACCCTTCTCTTCGTTCCTTCCAAAAGACACATTTTCTACAAATAATCAACCAAGTACCCCACAAATCTCATACAATCACCCTTCCCGTTTGACACTCGCTAAGCAAACCTTTCTCAGAAGAGTTGATTTCTAGCTATCAACTCCCATCTCACCTGCAAGAACTTGCACTGAAGTTCTTCTCTTCAAGGCAGGGGGATAGAGCTAAGGACCCCTCTCCAGCCACCCCAGGACGTCATCTCATTGATGATGTCAAAAAAGGGGAAGAAACTGCGAAAGGTCATGGAAGATCAAAAGACTTCCAGAGGTGGAGGAAAAGAGATTTCACCTCTTCTATGAGGTGAATTCTCTTTTGAGATGCAAGAGAATCAGAAGGAAGGATGCGTGGAGATTGAAGGAGAAGGAAAGACGGCAGCAAGCTACTAGCGTCTGAACTTCTCTGCTTCTTTACACACTTTCCTCCAAACAAATTCCTTCTCTCTCTCTCTCTCGCATAGCCTCTCACACCTTCCAACAGTTCTCCCCTCTAGCCAAAGAGAAGAAACTACTGGGAGCAGGTGACCGCATCAAATGAGAGGAAAGGAAAGCAGAAAGAGAAATGAGCCAGCAACAAACAAGTAGGGAAAAGAAAAAAATGAAAGAGCAAGAAGAAAAGAAGAATGAATCTAGATAGGATGTTTATTGTACTGTGCTTACTGCATTGTAATGTAGATGTTTTATCTGAATAAAATTTCCTCTTTCTTCAAAAGCTCATTCCTTGTGCCCTTTCTTTTAGACTTATATGTGATTTGTGTATGAAAATAGTATGTCCAATAATGCCATACTTTAAATATGCTTTCTATGCTTGAGAGGTTATATTCTTTTGATCATCTGTAAAGGTTTTGTCATCATGAAAAAGGGGGAAATTGTTGGATACATTTGTAGAATGTTTTGATGAGACAAATCCTTAAGTAACTCTAAATATGCATAACCAATCTAAGGATAAGTTACTGCAATAGAGTTACTACAGAAGATTAAAAAAATAGAGAAAGTGTCAAAAGGAAGGATACTGAAAAGAATGGTTGAAAAGAATCTGGTGAACTAATAAGGATACTATTGACTTCAGGGAGCTACTGGAAGGGACCTCGCCAAAGCAGAATACAGCGAGACAGGAAGCTACCCGAGAAGACCATGCCGAAAGCATACTGCAGGAGCAGCATGCTACAGACGCCTCAAGCCACCTGAAGGAGCAAGCCAGAAGAGAAAGCTCCAGAGTGAAGCAAGAGGAGGGAGCTACAAAGCAGGCATGAGCAGAAAGTCAAAAGTTACCGGTAGACACAAGAAGTTATTGGTAGAGAGAAAAGAAAAGAGCAGTCAATCAGAAGAAGACACATGGAAAGTGAAAAATTGGCGTGTGTCAGGAGTACGTCGTGTCAAATGATGGAAATCTGTCAACCTTTAACGGGCAGATTTCACAACCTATAAAGAGGAGGACTGAAGACTGAAGTGGGTGAGAGAGCGTAAGGGCGCAAGAGAGAAGAAAGCGAGCACGTCAGAATATACAAGCTCGTAGAGAGAAGCGCAAAAGAAGAGAAAAGTGCTCATCAGAGAGAAGACTTAAAAGAGAGAAGCGCAGAAAGAGGGGGACGTTTAGAGAAGAAAAGAGTGTTCAATTAGAGCAGAAGAAAAGCTCGAACACTCTACACCCCAAGAAGACGCACACCCAGTCAGTCAAGTTCAGCAGCAAGCTTCAACAGAACAATCTGCAAATGAAAGCCAAGCTTGCTGCACCCAGTTGAAGAAGAAGACTAACCTTTCTAAAAGGGAGGTCTTGGAGTACTCAGTGCGAGGAGTAAAGTCCTACTGAGTTTACCACTTTCTAGGAGAGAAAGTGAAGACCCTGGGTAGGTATATTAGGATCTTGTGTGGGTCAGTGTGGAAAGTAGGCAAGCATCTGTGTGAAGGCTTGCTACTTACTTGTTAAGGGTGGGTTGTAATAGATAGGTCTATGTAAATCAACCAGCTTAACAAAGGTTCCCTCCTGAGAGGAGGAAGAGAGGACGTAGAAGGATTACTTTACCTTCGAACCTCTATACATGCTTGCGTCTTTATATGCTCACTGCACTACATGCATACTCTCTGATAAGCTGCACATCCTCTACTCGGCTCTGTAATAAGTTTCCACAAACCACTCTGATCAGTAACCTCCCAAAAGGTTACTGATAATAGAAATGAGCCGATAGAGGATAAAGAAAAATCTGAAGAAATGGTAGGCTTATTCACCCCCCCTCTAAGCCTACCACCAGCAGTTTTGGGACCAACACAAACCTCACTTATATTTTATCAATGTATAAAGCTTGGGATAAAGCAATCATCCTGTTTTTTTTATCTCGTAAGATTTGGATTCCTAAAACATAGTTTGCTTTTCCCAAGTCCTTCATATCAAACTGCTGTGCCAACTAGTGTTTTGTTGATGTTAACATTCACATGTTATTACCAATAAGTAGGATGTCATCCACATACAACATGAGAAAAACTACATTCTTGCCTTTAATCTTTTTATAGACACAAAACTCTTCAAGATTTTGATCAAAATAGCAAGTTTTAATTGCTTGATCAAATCTAATATTCCAGGTCCTAGACGCTTGCTTCAGTCCATAAATGGACATTTTCAGTTTGCATACTTTATGATCTTGACCATTTTGGATAAAGCCCTCTGGTTGCATCAGATAGATGCTCTCATCAAGATTACCATTAAGGAAAGTTGTCTTGACATCCATTTGCTACACCTCATTGTCAAAATGAGCTTCAATGGATAAGAGAATGCGAATAGACTTTAGCATGGCTACCGGTGAAAATGTTTCTTCATAATCGATCTCTTCTTTTTGGGTATAACCCTTGGTAACCAATCTTGCTTTAAAGGTCTCCACCTTTCCATATATTCCTCTCTTTCTCTTGTAGATCCATTTGCACCCAATGAGTTTTACCCCTTCAGGCTTATCTATAAGATCCCAGACAGAGTTAGTGTACATAGAATTCATTTCTGTATCCATTGCACTCCTCAAATGATCAGCGTCCACATCTTCTATAGCCTCCCTAAACGAAGTGGGATCTTTCTCCTGCTCAATGGAGACTGTCTCAAAAGACTCTTCATAGAGCAAGAATCTAGAAGGTCGTCTGATGACTCTCTTACTTCGTTTAGTTGATATATGTTCCTGGATGACTGGAGATTGTTCTTGTTCTCCATGTCCTTCGATATCCATTTTTACACCCAAAGGTGAATGAACAACAAGATCATGATCTTCTACTACCTCATCAATTGGTGAACCAGTTAACACTGGAGGTGGAACCTCTGTGTGTCTCCCACTGGATCTAATAGCTGATGGTGGTAGACTTATGAATTTAGAATGAATAGGTTCAATGCGGATCTCTGGATTTGATGAACTAGGAATATCTTCCTTCACCTTTTCCAAAAGAACTCTATTATTGGATTCATTCCCTTCTATGTACTTGTCCTCTAAGAAGGTCACATTTGTACTTACAAATACCTTCTTGTCTTGAGGACTATAGAAGTAGTAACTTCTTGTCCCTTTAGGGTATCCTACAAACATACATAATTTTGATCTTGATTCCATCTTATATGTCTTACCTTTGAGCACGTATGCAGGACATCCCCATATCCAAGTATGTCTCATATTAGGCTTACGCCCATTCCACAATTCGAGGTGTGTCTTAGGTACAAACTTAGACAGAACCATATTCAATACATACATCGTCATTTGTAGTGCATATCCCTAAAAATAAGCACTAAGGTTTGAGAAGCTCAGCATAGATCTGACCATGTCTAACAAGGTCCTGTTTCTCCTTTATGAGACACCATTCTGTTGTGGAGTACTTGGTGCGCTCAATTGAGATAAAATCCCATTTTCTGTCAAGTATGCTCTAAAGTCGCTAGATAGATACTCATCACCTCGATCTGATTGAAGTGTTTTTATGTTCTTACCTAATTGTTTTTCCACTTCCAGTCTAAATTCCTTGAATTTTTCAAGTGTATCAGACTTGCGGACCATTAGATAAACATAATCGTATCTTGAGTAGTCATCAGTAAAGGTGATGAAGTACTCATATCCACCTCTAGCTTGGACTTTAATTGGTCCACATATATCAGAATGTACTAATTCCAAGACTTCTTTGGCTCTTAGTCCTTGAGACTTAAAAGACCTCTTAGTCATTTTACCCTCCAAACAAGATTCACATATGGGCAAAGGTTCTACCTTTAAATCAGTTAAAGGACCTTCTCTTACTAGCCTTTGATTCCTATTAAGATTAATATGACCAAGTCTTAGGTGCCACAAGTAAGTCTTATTAGTTGGAGATAACTTTATGCGTTTTGATGTGTGATATAAAAAGTTGTCGGTTGGTTTTAAGATATACAAATCATTATCCAAATGTCCCTTACAGACAATAACTTTATTAAAAGAAATATCAACCGCCATTGAAGAAAAATGAACATGATATCCTTGTTTAAATAACAAAGCAACAAAAATCAAATTTCTAGTAATGTCTGGGACATAATAACAATTACTTAAAACCAAATGTTTCATATTCAAAAAATAAAGATAAACATTCCCGACAGCTTTTGCAGATACCACAGCCCCTGTGCCAACCCTCAAGGAATGATCCCCTTCATTAAGCTTTCTGGTTACTTGGAACCTCTGCAAAGTATTTGATGTGTAGAAAAATATGAATTATTGGATTCATTATTCCATGGTTCTTATTGCATTTTGTGTTGGCACATGTTATTTTTCTACACATTTTGATTATTTTGTTAAAGAACCCCAATATTCAATTGCTCTGATTTATGCAGCAATTTAGAAGCAAAAATGAAAACAAAGAATGAAGACGAAAGTTGCAAGAAGGTAGACATTGGGTATAATGTCTCCACATTGGGTGATCCAATGTGTGAGAATTAAGCCCAACAAAAACCCAATCCAAATGCCGAGAAGAATGAGCCCAGAACATGATACTCTTCTAATTTAGAAAACTGCTGATTATGAGCAGAAGAGGGGGAAACACACATTTGATTAGAAGCAGAAGAAGGGGGAACGCAAGTTAGATTGGGAGTAGAAAAGGGAAACAGACGTGAAGATTAGAAGAGGAGAATAGAAAAGAGTCAACTTGGATCAAAATAAAGAAGGAGGGAACCGAAAGTTGAAGAAGAGAGACAATTTCCAGAGACAATTCTTAGTTTTGTATAGAAGTTCCATGAAGAAAAACATGTTTGTGAATTCTAAGATGCTTGGCTAATCTTCTTACGCTAGTTCGAAGGGATGTTGATCTGATATTCTTGATTTACTTTGGATTATTAGTAACATTTTCTCTATTTCTATGTCTTGATTGATTTGTGTTGCTTGATTAATTGCTCTATGATATTGCATGATATGATTTAACAGGGCCCGTTAGATTGGATTGTTGTAATATCTATTGCTAGAACATAAACCGTAATCCGTAATTGTTGCGAGTTTATATTCCTCTGTAGCAAGAAACGTTGGAATCGTTAGGGGCAACACATTTCTAGATTTTTACCCGAATCGAGCTTATGAATTTGGGGTCTAGCTTGTCATATCGTCTTAGGGATCAATGCGTTCATCACATTAAATCTGGAGGTCGTACCTACTGGGTTGTCTGATTGAATAGGGTCTGTTGAAGAGCTTGTTTTAATAGGCTAAACGTAAGGAACAATTCGGGTTGGCAGAGCTTGTTGCTAATTTAGGGGCGAGGGTTGAGAGATAGATTGAGAGACGCGTTATTAATTGGTTCATAAGATCAAGAATAGAAGGTGAAACTGAACTGAGAACTAGTGCTCGTTTATTGATTGATTATCCTTTGTTTAATTGTTTTCTTATTGCTTGATTATCTAGCTTGCTAATTTCTTAGTTCGATTGCATAATTATCAACCATTCCCCCCATTTATCTTGTTAACACCTTTGGACTCAATTGATTTTTCCGTTCCCTGTGGGATCGACCCTTATTTGCCATTTCTACAAATTAGTGAAGGTAAAAAGGTTCATTTAATTTGGCGTGCCTCGACAACACGACTAATATTGCAAACATGGTTAGTGGCTCCAGAATCTACTATCCAAGTATCTATAGAATCAACCACTAAACAAGACTCAATAAAAGATAACTCACCCTTTTCTTGTTTCTTTGCTAGGTAAACCGGGCAGTTTCTCTTCCAATGACCATTTTCCCCGCATTCAAAACATTTCCCTTTTGGTTTCCCATCTGATTTTTCTTGAGTTTTAAACTTCTTTGCTTCTTGCTGTGGACCTTTCTTGTTAGACTTCTTTCTTTTTCCACCATTACCTTTCGGTTTGGTTGAGGACAGTCCAGCAAAAGCAACAACGAAAGCATCACCATTTTGGACTTTAAGAACACTTTCAGTGTTTTGAAGCTCTTTCATCGGCTCGGTTAAGGACATGTTCAGCTTATTCATGTCATAAGTAACTTTGAATTGTGAAAGGATCTCAGGGAGAGTCTCTAAAGCTATGTCAACTTGAATCTCCGCACTGATCTCAGCCCCTAAAACCTCAGCCACATTGAAATAACCAATCAGCGTAAACATATGGTCTCTCACGGACGTCCCAGGTTTCATACGCAGGTTCATAATGTTCCTAATGACAGCCTGACGTGCTTGACGTCCTTGATGTGCAAACATTTCTTGAAGAATTTCCATGATTTCAGTGGATGTCCTCATGAACTGATGTTTTTGTTGCAACACATTTGAGATGGAACACAAAACGAAGCAACGAGTCATGTCATCAGCATGAATTCACTTATCATAAGCCTCTCTATATACATCAGTGGACTCATCAGTAGGGATTTCGGTACAAGGTTCAATTATCACAAATTTGAACTTCTCAGCAGTGAGAACAATCATAAGATTGTGTTTCCAGTCAATGTAATTTTCTCCCACTAGTTGGTTCTTTTTCAATATCAAAGACAAAGCGTTTGCAGACATTTTCTGAAAATAAATAAATTAAAATTTGATGAGCATGCATAATGATAGAAAACAATAAAGAAAACAAACTAAGTAGACCCAAAACTACTGATGTGTAGAAAAATATGAATTATTTGACTCATTATTCTATGGTTCTAATTGCATTTTGTGTGTTGGCACATGTTATTTTTCTACACATTTTGATTATTCTGTCAAAGAACCCCAATCTTCAATTCTCTTGATTTATGCAGCAATTTAGAAGCAAAAATGGAAACAAGGAATGAAGACCGGAGTTGCAAGAAGGCAGACATTGGGTACAATATTTCCACATTGGGTGATCCAATGTGTGAGAGTTAAGCCCAACGAAAGCCCAACCCAGTTGCTGAGAAGAATTAGCCCAAAAGCTGCTAATGATTAGGGCAAGCAAAAAAAAGGAAAGCAGCAGACAGAGAGGTTCAGACAGAGAGGTTCAGAGAGAGATAATTTTCCAGAAACAATTTTCTTAGTTTTTCATACAAAATTCTATGGAAAGAAACATGTTTGTGAATCCTAAGATGTTTGGCTAATTTTCTTACGCTAGTTTGAAGGGATGTTGATCCGATATTCTTGATTTACTTTGGATGATTAGTAACACTTTCTTTATTTCTATCTCTTGATTGATTTGTGTTGCTTGATTAATTGTTTATGATATTGCATGATATGATTTAATAGGGCCCGTTAGATCAGATTATTGTAATATCTATTGCTAGAATATAAACCGTAATCCGTAATTGTTGCGAATTTATATTCTCAGTAGCAAGAAACGTTGGAATCGTTAGGGGCAACACATTTCTAGATTACCTGAATCGAGCTTATGAATTTGGGGTCTAGCTTGTCCTATCGTCTTAGAGATCAATGCATTCGTCACATTAAATCTGGAGGTCGTACCTACTGGGTTGTCTGATTGAATAGGGTCTGTTAAAGAGCTTGTTTTAATAGACTAAACATAAGGGGCTATTCGGGTTGGCAGAGCTTATTGCTAATCTAGGGGCAAGGGTTGAGAGATAGATTGAGAGAAGTGTTGCTAATTGGTTCATAAGATCATGAATAGAAGGTGAAACTGAACTGAGAACTAGTGCTCGTTTATTGTTTGATTATCCTTTGTTTAATTGTTTTCTTATTATCTAGTTTGTTAATTTCTTGGTTCGTCTGCATAATTATCAACCATCCCCCTCTTTTATCTTGTTAACACCATTGGGCTTAATTGATTTTCCCGTTCTCTGTGGGATCGACCCTTATTTGCCATTTCTATAAATTAGTGGAGGTAAAGAGGTTTATTTAATTTGGCGTGCCTCGACAGCACGTGCCAACTACTTTATGTGATTACCACCTAAAACCCCAAAATCATGACATACCCCTCTATAGGAGAAGTAAATGTAGATTTATGGCTAGACTTGGACTCTCCCACTAAATCAAACATCTCGCATATTATGCTATGTTGATTTAGTATCACATTATTTTGGTCATCAATAATATTGATTGGATATTCTATAGGAAGTCCTCTCAATATTCCGATTTAAGTGTATAACCCTTATATTAATGAATTTTTAAATATTTTAATCAAGTATGAAATCTATATGATAAACATACTTAATCAAATTGAAAATCATTTACCATTATTGGACTCAATCAAGTAACCGAAACAATGCAACCCTCCTATAGGGAGACCAAATAAATTGGCACAACGTATACATAAATTCTTACTTATGAGCTAATAAGGGAAGCCGCGAGCTAATAAAATGAGCCCTCACACACTTAATATTTTGTTAAAATTGGGTTTTAATAGATTGATATTTGTCCAACCAATTTAACTCTTAAAATAGCTCAAATATCAATCATAATATGCATGACAATTTAAAATACAGGAGCGGTGTTCATACGATTTCTATATGACATGTTATATGAATGTCAATTAATACAAATAAAACATCTCATGCAATAAAAATAACAAATTATGGTCCATCCTAAACACAAAATTACAAAAAAAAAAAAAAAAACTAATTGAGCCAAAAAAGCCCAATTCTTCAAGCCCATCTGCAATATTCTGATCCAGCAACCCAAACTTCCTGGCCCAATCTGAATGGCAAAACAAGGCCCACCTGCTATTCATGGGCCAATATTAGGATTTTGGGCCCCCTTTTTTAATTCAAAATTGAGGCCCAAATCTATCCAAATGGCTGGTCGACAGATTCAGCCAAAAGCCACAACTTCATCTCCCTTTTTTTCAGGTTTCGACGCTGACTTCTTCTTTCATTTTTTTTTAACATGTACAAGAAATCAGACAGTGTCATGAATCTGCTGGATAATCAGAGAAGTCTTCTGTGTTTTCTTCATCACCAAAAGGGAACATAAAGAAAGAATTACAAAAGAAAAAACTCTTATCCTACTTCAAATCTAACAAGGGGAAATTATGGAGACGTAACCCACCCCCTCGTTTACAGACTCGAAAATACGAAATACAATTTGTATCATTAGGCCATAAATTGTTCACCAATTAAAACATTCATCCATAATAAATAAATCACATACACTAACATCGCTCATGATTAACATGCATAAGCAAATTAATCCATCAAATAATACACAAAATAATATAAAAATATATGGCCCTGATACCACTTGTTAGGAAAACCTCTGAGATTTACATCTGAATTATTAAATCAGAAATCTCGACATAGGATCGATTATCAAGTGTATCCTATATGATGAATTAAACTCAAGAGAAGTTTATGAGATACCTTTTATGAAGCGTGTCTAAGAACATTATGCTTCAATCTAAAACCTTCAATCAATTTGCCCAAAAATGCACTGCTTCACACCCTTAAGCCTTCTCCAGTGTTCTCTAGAACTTTCTCTGCAGTATCAACGTGAATGGGCACATCCGTTACGAACCCGTCTTATAAGCAGAAAACAAATTGTTTTTCCACTTTCTATTCCGAATAATTTCCACGTTCTGTTCCAAATAGGAACCACGTTCTGTTCTACATCCTTTCCACGTTCTGTTCCCGATAGGAACAGAATCAGATAAAAATCTTATCAGTTAAATATTTATCTCATAAATATTTTTTAACTGATATTTTTATCCGAGTAGTCGAACAACCTCAATTATACTACAGTATATATAATAATATATTAAGTTCATATTAGAGCCACCGAAGAGACCCAATCGGACGCTATTAAATTAAGCTCCAATAAATTAATTTTGACTTAATTAACTTTTAATCAGTCAAATTAATTTATTAATCTCGTTCAACTCTATTATAATATGAGATTGCACTTTTAATTAAATTGGAATTACTAAAGTAATTGATCAATAATTTATATCCTCTGATTGATCGATCCAACAGTAATTAGCTATATTCTTCCTCAATTGATACTTCAAAGGTCCATTGGTTTCTCCATATGGTCGTTCTGCAAGTTCATCCCATAACTTCTTTGGATTCTTCACATATGTAAAAGCGCTGACAGTTTCCTTTGAAATGGAATTCATAATCCAACATGTGACCATATATTCCACTTTCTTATAATCTGCAGATCCAGGATCGGGAAGCGTAACCTCTCCAGTGATGAAACCTAGCTTGGATTTAGCTCCTACTCTGTTCCTCTGCAACAACATTAGCTCTTGCATGTATACCTCGACTCATGGTTTTAACCATGCTCTGATGCCATGAAGAGTTAGGCAAAGATCAATTCGTTCTTCAAAGATGAATCCAAGTTCATAATTTGCAAGAGAAGAAGGGTATGAAAGCAACAAAAAAGTAATTCTCATTTATCTGAAACTCAAAAAAAGCAGAGTACATTGTTTAGCTACCTTTATAGAGAGCAGAAGATTCTAGATCCTAAACTATGACCAAGAAAATATGTTGAGACTAATCCAACAGAATAACAATAAAGGAACTGACTAAGAGCAACATTAGATGGAATAAATGAGTAAATAACTGAAGTGATGAATTGGCGGTCGAGCAGATGAGTTGGCGGTCGAGCAGATGAGTTGGCGGTCTAGCTAACATCAACAGGTTGTCTTAAAACAACTAAATATACATTTAATTTGACTCATGTTCTCCCAATAAGTTTGATATTTCCAATTCCCGATTCAGATTAGCCGGTTTCAAATACCATCTTTCGAGACGAGTTGAAGTATTCGATACCTGAAAAATCCGAGTAAATCAATCGGCAAATGGGGTAAATGATCACATCATATGTATGGCTATGAACTTTTACCTCTTCATCCCAGTCTATTTTCCATGTCATGAAACTAAGTGTAAGTGTTTGAGCAACAACTCCACTGATCATTCCAATCCAAATGCCCTGTAATACTCCATTCATCCAAACTTAGCACAACTTTATTGCAACCATATATATAATTTCTTCAAACATAAAACCTTGATTAATTCAAGAATGATCACCTTCACTTGAAGATGAAGTACATATCCAAGAACTGCTCCAATTGGCAGTCCAATCACATAGAAGCATACCAGGTTAATGATGGCGACTTTTGCTTGCAAACCTGCCCCGATTATTATACCTGATACGATACCATACAGAAAAGATTTTAAATTTGAAGAGGTTCATTTCTTCGATTCCAAAAAAGAAGTCATGCATATCTACTAACCTGAGAGCACTGGAAATATGCCATTGAGGAAAACGGTGAAAGCAAGCAGAACGGAAAGGTCTGAAACGAGGTAGGCCACTTGCTCGTCGTTGGTGAACAAGTATCCAAGTTTGTGACCAAATACCAAGCAAATAACAAAGAAGAATAATGCAATAATAAGTGATGTACTCATCACTACTTTGATTGAAAACTTTGTAGCTTTAGCATCTCCTTTGCCAAGCTCATTTGCCACTCTCACTCTATTTAGAAAAACACGAAAAATTGCAACGTCTAATTTATCATTTCCAACAACGCGTTTATCTGTAAACATATATGATGATGTGAATGAGTAAACACTTACATTCCAGCCCCTGATACACCCACACTTATCATGAATTCCCACGCTGCGAAATTGAGGCTGAATGATGCAAAATTAGAGGACCAAAATTAAAATACGTACAATTCAAGAGAAAAATGTGAGCAAAGTTTGAAGAGAAAACGAAACGAGAACTATAAGAAGGCTGCTTACCATATAGAGAAAGCAGATATTGCAACCTCTGCATTTTTCATGTGTCCAGCTAGCAACACCAATATAGCATAGTACCACAACTCCAAGCTGCAAAAGATCACTCAAATGGTACAACATAGTAAAGCATAAGAATTAACAATACTTATGCAAATGCAAAAGAGATGAGCAATTAAATTACCAGATCATAATACCAGCAGCTATAGAGAGCTTCACAACTGGAAATATGTCTTTGAGAGCAACAAAAGAGAATCCATTCCACGAATCAGGACACCAACCTCCGAAAACGTACATAAATTCCCCGAAAACCAAGCACCACGAAGAAATGCACAGTGCAGCCATGGCTCCATCGATGCCCCAGTTCAATGAAAAGACAAAGAGACTAGACAGGATGACGTGGACTACGAACTGCATGCTCGACAGCCATGCAATGACCATGTTTTTCTGCTGTGCTTGCAGATACATTTGGATTGTCGACGTAAACAAGATGCTGTAAAGAAACAGAATGAACCACCAAGAAATGTGCCCTGCAGAACTGGCAATGGCTTCTTCCTCTCCAAGTAGATTAAACAACGGTTTTGCGAAGACAAAAACAGGAAGTAGAATAGTTAGTGTAGTGAGATTGATAATCCAGGATCTTTGGAGATAAATACCCATCATGTGATACTGTTTTGCTCCAAATGCTTGGCCACATAGAGTTTCTGTTGCACTTGACATTCCAAGCTGGATTTAGTGTTCATATGATATTTTGTTAACAAAAAATATATGTGTATAGTTTAGACAATAATTCAGGGCTACAAATTTAATTTTGCATTGATATTAAAATTACCACAATTCCATGCACAAATCGGACAAGAAAGGTCTGAACAAGAGCATAGCCAGCAAGATCATTGGAACTTATGTGGCCAACAAATGATTGTGTGACGACCAGGATTCCGAACGAAGTGATTTTGGAAATAATATTAGGCATTGCAACTTGCCATATTTTCTTGGATTCTTCCAATAATTTGCCCTTCAAATTATCATGCTTTTGTTGTGTTCTTTCATCAACTTCACTTTCTCCTTTGCTATTATCCATGCCTCCTGCGAAATATATTTGAGTACCCAAATGAAGTAGTCAGTCTCTAACACAAATTTATAATACTTTTAGTAAAATATTAAGCAGATCCTCAACCTGTATATTTTTCACAAATATAAAGACTTTAACAAAGTCAAAAATACAATAAACCCAAAGATAGGAAGGCCAAGAATAAAGCCTATCAACCTAAACACACATTAAAAATAGTGTTTACTTTATCATCCATAACTATAATAAAAATCTTTTCTATTTATTTTATATGGCTAGTTTGCCTTGGAAAAGTATAAAAGTTTTGGATTTTTTATAAGGGATTTTTTGGGAAAAGTAATAGTGATTTTTTTATCTTAAAATTGGTAGAAAAGTTTAATTTTTATAATTATGAGTTGAAAATTACATTGGCTTATGAATATTGGTAAAAAGGGAAAGGGAAAAAAAAAACTTGACCCTATATTATAATTATATATTATATATGTGTGTGTCTAAATTTGTTTAACCATATTCCGGACCTGTCTCATGACTAATCAGCATAATTAACACAAAAACTCATGTGAGACGGTCTCACGGATAGTTTCTGTGAGACAGATCTTATTACCCATGTGTTGAATCTATTTTCACAAATTTCAATATGAATTGTTAAGCGTGGGTTATGGGTTGACTCGTCTCACACAAGAAGATCCGTGAGACGGTCTCACATAAAACCTACTCCATAATTAAATACCCATCATTAAGTTATTACCCGAATTCTAACATATTTTGAAACTTGAGTGATTGGTTTATTGTCATTTTACACTATAAAAAAAAGTGTTAACGCTAAAAATTCGATAATTTTAATTATTTAATAGAAAAAAACTATAAAATGTGATAGTTGACTTCTTTTAAATAGTATATCACATGAATTATAAGGTAGGTATTCATGTGTGATTTGTGGATGAGCAGGAATGGAGGGTATTTAAACGACATTTAATATTTTAAACACCAAACTTTACAATTAAATGCATTGGTTTCAACTTTCAATGTGGCCTAACAACGTTTTTTTATATCATCGAAAAAGGCTTAGGAAATGATCCACGATAGATATGTGACGTGCATTTTTTGTGGTTTCAAAGATGCCTATGCAGTTGTGAAATTAAGGGTCATAATATTTTTAATGTTTGAATTACAATTACATTATTATTATCATTGTTATAAAATAAAATAAATTGTGATGAAATTTACGAATTACATTGAACTTTGGACGTATTTAATTTCTTGACACATAATATTTTCTATTAAACTTGATATTATCAGCTAATGCATGATGTATATTAAATGCAATGACATATGATATTATAACATTATCTGTAATTGTTAGTGTTGGATTTCCAACATTAATTAATTTTTCCTTTTTCTTATTTATATCCTAAATCAAATTAGTTTTTGTTTTATTTGAAAAAGATTTGAAAAAAATTTGATTTCTCTCTCTTATAAGATTTGACTTATTAAAACTCACGTGTGATTTAGATTGTGAATCCAATCATAACTAACAAACTTTCCTAAGTCTTGGGAAGTTGTTGTTTGCTCCTTTTATTGATAGGATTCAAATAGATTTATAAAGATCAAACAAGTGAGATTGAAGAAGTCAAAAATACGTGAGCTTAAGAGAGAGAAAACGTGGCTTTTCTTGATCAAGTCAAGAGTTTAAGATCATGAAGAAGTCAAGGAGAATCAGTCCAAGGAAGTGGAAGATGAAGATGAACAAGTCTACTCCACCATGTCCATCATGCACGTGAGATCATGGAGAACATGGAGCACTCCAAGATCATGGGATGTGAAGTCTACACAGTGTACTTCGAGCTCTATAAATAGGTGAAGACTGCTGAAGATTAGAGTGCACAGAAATCGAGAGTTCAAGCAGTCTTAAGTCCAGCAGTACACTAGTGTCGTGCTTTGTGTTGTTCACATTGAGGCAACACCGTTTTTTTGTTTTGTCATAGAGTTTGCATACTCTTGACTTTTTAGTATAGGTGTTCAAAGTGTTCAAAGTGTTCATAGAGTTTGCTTAGATAGATTCTAAGGATGTCTTTGTACGGAAAAATCTCTTTTAGAGATTGTTCTATCTCCTTGTATTCATACCGAAGATTAATAAAGGAGTTTTCGCCCTGAAGGCATTCCACAAGTATTTGTATACTCGTGGATATATCGTTTGTGTTCTACAACTTTTAATTTCGATCTATTTTCCGCTATGTGTTACGCTGGTGTTGTCGACACTGCTGACAACACCGTGTACTTTGATTATTCTGTTTTTGTTTTTGTTTTGCAGATCCATCTAGGACTTTCAGTAATCGACAACACCGTGTACTTTGATTATTCTGTTTTTGTTTTTGTTTTGCAGATCCATCTAGGACTTTCAGTAATAAAGGATTTCGATCACTTTCTTAGAACAACGATTCACAAATCTTTTATATTACTATGTTTAGAGACGCGATAAAGATAAACAAGATTGATAGAATTGTGTGGGATAAAATCACATTTGGTCTCATAACAATAGTCTTTTCCATAATTGGTCCCACAACTATTTACTTTTTTAATTTAGTCCCGTAACTTGAATAATTGCTCGATTTTGGTCCCAATGTCCCTGAAAATTTCAAATTTGACCGGAAAATTGTCACATGACATCCATTTTGGAGGTTTCCGGTGAAAAATAATTACGCATTTAATAAAGATGACATTTTTTTAGAATTTGTTTTAATGTTTGGACCAATACAATAATCATCACATCTCATGTCATGTAATTATTTTTCATCGGAAACCCCCAAATTGGATGTCATATGACTATTTTCTGGCCATATTTGAAATTTTTGACGATATTGGGATCAAAATAGAGCAATTATTTAAATTATGGGACCAAATTAAAAAAACAAATAGTTGTGGGACTAATTGTGAAAAAGACAATAGTTATGGGACCAAATGTGATTTTATCTCGAATTGTGTTGACTTGACTATCTAATCATATTTTATCAAACAAAATCCTAAAGTAAACTAGCAATAACAAGAATGGCAGGTTCAGATTCAACAACTCTCCAAGAGGTTTCTCTCTCTAGGATTCACAAAGCTTCTCTCTCCTCTTCAATGTTATAGCGTTTGGCCATCTCCAAGGTTAGTGCCTCGTCATCAATGGTGGAATTAATTTTATTTCAACTATTTTTTCTTAGATGATGTTAAAATCGAATCAAAGAAAATCAAGACTTCATTTCTTCATTTTAATAAACTCCCATTTACATTTTATTTTTTAATGTCTACAACATAGGGCAGTGTATCAATCAATACCTTTATCAATTTTATCATCCCCAACTCCATCCACACAATAATCTAAGCTTTCTGAAATGGTAGGGACCCAAGACCACCGGTTTACATTACAACATTCTAAGAGTAAATGTTGTGTAAGGTGTTTCATATGAGACTATATTTAAAATGGAGTTCATATAAAACTCATTCATATTCAATGTCGGTCTCATACATTGTCTCACGTAAGGTTTGATGTGAGATAATTTTATATGAGCTTTTACAAAACTCTATGTAATAATACTATTAAGGAAAGTATATATAATCATTTTTCAAATCACGTTATATAATTTATTATATTATATGTTACATTTATATCAAAATAATCACTACATTGTATTCGATAACATCATTATTTAAAACATGAGGTGTATTAAATGTTATGAAATAGATCAGTATCAAATGCAATAAATTAATGATCAATTCATTATAGAATGAACCAATTTTCAACAAGAATGCGGAGAATAATTTATCCTCGATTTTGAATTTATTTTTTACACTTGTTGCCCTAATCTATTACCTATATAAAAGTATGGATGTTTCTTACAGAATATAGATTGTTTAATATATCCTTGTTAAATATTACATTTAAGATTATAATAGTAATTTATGGTTTTCATATTTAAATAAGTTTACATTAGATCAATTTTAAACCAGAATCATATAAAATTCTATTATGAGTAGGATTCTATTATATTAGGACTCTAATTTAATATATGTTATATATTCTTATAAAAAAATTATTATTTAATGTCTTAATAATAATTTAATATTTTTTATTAAAAAATTTCATCCTCTATCTCCCGATACTGACACATGGCATTTTTCAAAGATGACAAGTGACATCTTTTCAAGTTTTCTCTCCCCTACTTTATTTTCACATCTATTCTACCCTTTCAACATCCACAAGTCCACCATTAAATACATTTTATTTATAAAATATCAAAAAATTATTGTTCATGAAATATACATCGATTCGCTACTCTACAAAATGGAAGAAAAAAAATGTAAGTTATATAAATGCTTGGAAAAGATTGATCATGTTGTATTGTGTTTTTTCGTTGAATCTTTAGTTCCTAAATTGAATAATAATTGTTTTTACAATATTTCAAACAAATAAAATTGAAAAATAAGTAAATAACAATGTTTTTGCAAAATACTAATTACATTAACAAAAATAGGTGCTAAAAGGGTATGTTTGGAAGAGGTTTTAGTGGGTTTGTGGAAATTCTGACTTTGATATCCTGAATTTTGTAGTAAAAGGTGAATAATAAAAATGTATGTTTGTTTTAGAATTTAGTAAGATAAAATTATATTATATATATCAAATCAATCATGAAAAGATGGGTGGTTATAATATTTTATTGTAAAAAGTTGGGTTAACGTAATATTTTGGGGTTAATTACAAATAATCATTCAAACTATGCATGTTTTTGTAGTTGGCTATCTAAACTTTTTTTCGGTTGCAATTAGTCATTTCATCTTTGTGTGAGTTGCAAACAACCATTTAAGATCTTTATAACACAATTTCCGACCAAATCAAATCATGTGTGAGACACACCCTATATCTATGAGTGTATTTTTTCATTTTATGTTAAGTTTAGAGAAAATGACCCATACTCTTAAATCCTAAACCTCAATATTCTTCCTCAATTTTGTTGAGTATAAATGAGTTGGACAAAAGGAAGATGCAATTTTGGATGAACGTTGCTTTTGTTGCCGAACAACTAAAATAAACACATCATGGACTAATTTGAATTCTAGAAAAAGATTTTGAGCTTTCGAAAACTATAATCCATAATTTTTATTTCAAACACCTAATTTCAATTGAAAATCCTTAATTTAGTTTTAAAATCCCTAATTTATTTTCAAAACCTCTATGTTAGAAACTACAAAATATATAATTTTATTGGTCCCAAGTGGCAGTAGGCTTAGGGGGAGGGGGTGAATAAGTCTACTCAAAATTTTCAAACTTTTTTTCAAAAGAATGTCTAAGTCCGAGAAGGCAGGTAGCTACTGAGCTTACTGCTTCAGAGAGGTTACTGCTTGAGCAGTTACTTTAGAGACTTAATGAAAACAGGGTTTGAATGCACAACGGAAAATACTTAAAACAATGAGTTTTCTAAAAACCTTTATGTTGTATGTAAAGATAACTTAAGCAAGGAACAAAAGAAATAAAACAGACAGTAAGCTTAAGCAGTAAAACAGGTACAACGATATATAGAGGTTCGAGGGTGGAGTAATCCCTCTACGTCCTCTCTACTCCTTCTCAAGGAGAAACTTTGTTAAGTGTTAGTTTGAATTACAAAAACATTGCTTAGAAAAACTAAACCTAACAAGAACTGTCAGTCTATCCCACACAGGGTTACTACATAGTGACCAAACTCTACTTGCCCACACAGAGCACTTGCTCTACTATTTAGAGAGAAAACACTTGATCAGGAACAACCTCCGATCAAGTGACTCCTGACAGTCTATAAAAGAAAAGATTTCTTCAACAAAGGAAGCATCAAGCTTTAGAGCAGATAACTTCTAAAACAGAACATGCTTGTTGCGATAGACTGAACTTGAAACTTAAGAGAATGAAAAGATTAATGTGATTGAGAGCTTCTAGAATACTTGTTTGCGCGAGTTTCAGTTACTCTTCAAGTCCAGTTCTTCTTCTATTTATAGGCGTGAGGATTTTACCCGTTGAAGGGAGCTTCCTTCTCTGCAGCGTGTTTGTGGTGACGCGTCTTTATTCTCTTGCGGTTGTACACCTCTGCAGCTGCGCCTGTCATATCAGTCTGAGTATCATCCTTTCATCCTTTATGTTCCTCAAGATGGTGCTATTTGATTGGTTCGTAGATGAATGTGTCTAATGACAACTCAAAGTGTCTGATCCGAGGTAACTGCTTCATAGAAAGGTTCCTGCTGTTTTTTGTCGTATTCTGTTGGTCCTAACTAACAAGAATGAACACAGTGATTTATAGAGGTTCAAGGGTGGAGTAATCCCTCTACATCCTCTCTTCTCCTATACCAGGAGGAACTTTCGTTAGGTCAAACGGTTGATTTACACAAGCTTCGCTTACACAACCTAAACCTAATGAGAACAACTGCCAGTCTTTCCCACACAGGGTTACTGCACAGTGACCAAAGCTCTAGCCCACACAGGACTCTTGCTCTTTTACTGAGAGCGAAACCTCTAGCCCACACAGGACTCTTGCTCTACAACCGAGAGCGAAAATACTTGATCAGGCACACCCTCTGATCAAGCAACTCCACACAGTCTAACAAACCAAATAACAATGACACAGGCAGCAAGCTTAAAGCAGTTGAGTTCTTTAAGCTGAGAGTAGCTTGCTGCTTAGACTGGACTTGAAACTTCTAAGAATTAAGAGATTGTGCGTTCAGGTTTCAAGTACTCTTCAAGTTCCAGTCTTCTTCTACTTATATGCGATTTGAATTTTGTCCATTAGAGAGAACATCTGGTTTGCTGCTTCTTTGGAATGACATGACACTCCTTGATTTGATCGTACACTGTTTGCTCAGGTTGTCACTCAGAAGCTTTAATCGCCGTCCTAGTCTGTCATTTCTTCAGACTCCCTTTTTGCTTTTTGATACGTGGCATTGCTTGGTTGGTTGCAACTGTGGCTTGTGCCTACCGTAAACTTTTAAGCGCATTCTTCGAGATAACCGCTACTTCTCAGGTAGCTGGAGCTTTCTGATACTTAAGTATCCTCTTTATTCATCTTAGCATCCTTGTACAATGTGCAACCAGTAGCCTATCTGAAGCAGCCTGCTGTAGATTATTTGTCTCTGCGGTTTTGTGCAGCAAGATCTTCAATCTTCAGTCTCTGATCTTCAAGCCTACTGATCCTGATCTAAAGAATATTACATTATGATCTAATACACAGGATCCTAGGCCCTAATCTATTACATGTTTTGTCATTCATCAAAATCTTATACAATGTTCCTTACATATTCAGCTAGCCTCTGTTTTGTAGCATCCTTCCAAAGGTTACTGCTTCTTCCATACTTAGCCTTTTTTGTGATTGCTCGGGCAGCATCCTTCCAGGCTCCTTCCAGTATCCTGCTGCAGTGATCTATACTTAGTCAATTTTTGATTTCTTTTGGCAGCAAGGTCTTCAGTCATGTTCAAGTTTTAACCTTCAATCTTCAAGTGTCTTGGACCTAGTCAAAACTTTTACAAATCAATCCAATAACAAAGGATCCTAGGCCCTATTTATTACATATTTTGTCTTCATCAAAATCTATACAAGGTTCCTTACAATTTCCCCCTTTTTGATGATGACAAAAGTCCTTTAAGAAGATCAAAGACTTGAAATTTTTATTAAGGAATGTGAGCAAAATCATAAGAGAAAAACAGAAGGACAAGTTCACGAGTAGTGATCTTTGAGAACTGAATTTTAGCTTTATTGAGATAATAAGAAGTAATTACAGAGAAAAGAGAAAATAGATAAGTAGAAGTATAATGAAGAACATTGAGCTGACAACATCTAGATCTTCAACCAGGAGGTTCTTTTCCTCTTTTCATGATTGGAACCTTTCCACCAATCTAGGATGGATTCTTGGTAGGTTGTCTCCAGCATTCTCTTCATATCTGGGCTTTTATCGTATCTGAGCCAGAAATCTTCACAAAATGGAATGACTTCCCCCTTTTCCATTCGGCTTTAAAACCTCACTTGAATGAGGAGTCCTCCCTTGCTGGCAAGTTCCTTAAACCTTTGAAGTCCTTCCCTATGGGTTTTTCCTCTGATTAGGGTGGACTCCTTGCACAGCTTCATGTAGTACCTCAGATACTCAGGCCTTTTATGGTTTTCGATCTGTAGGTATGTGGGATTTGTGGTAGTAGGCAGGTCGAGTTTAAGGAGGTACCATTCCTGGAACCTTGAGCTTCTGATATCAGGACTCCCATCTAAGAACAAGATGAGAGAATCCAGGATCTCTGACTCGTTCTCTGTCAGGCTGGTGAAATCAGGTTGCTTCTGGGCTGGATAGAGTCTTGAGAGGCTCTCTTTAGTAGACTTCTCAATCAACTCATCCATCCCCTTGTACATTTCTTCAGCCTTCCTTCTCTTTTCCTCCCTTTCGTCGTGGCCTCTTCGGAGTCCCTGATGGATGGTTCCTGAGACAGCTTCTGATTTTCTCTTTGTACCGCTGTCTAAGTAACCTCGAAATCCTCCTCCTCTGCTTCTATGTTACCTCCTGAATCTCATATTGGTGCAATAGCAAGTTGTTTGCATGTCAAAGGATCTTGTGCTCTCTGCTCGATCCTCTTCACTTCTTCCCCTTTTTTGTCATCATAACCAGATCCCACTGCAAACTTAAGCATATAATGCATACTGGAAAGGAGTCCAGTATGCTCCTGTAGAGTCTGACCTTGATTGAATTGTTCATCGTTGATCGATTTGAGGGTAGAAGAGATGGACTTCTGCTCTGTTTCTAAAGTAACCAACTTCTTCTCCTGAGAGTTTATCTTCTCCAGGAGGTTCTTCATCACCTATGCTGTAGAATCCCCGATTACTGGGAGTCGGGAGTTGATGATCATCTGCAGCTTTGGTAAAGTGGCATTAAGGGCATCCATGAAGAACTCAGCCTTTTTGTGATCCTTCTTTACCTCCAAGTGCATTTTCTTGCTGGCTTTAAACAGTGACCTCCCAACTTCTTTAACAGCTTTGAAGACTTCAGATACAAATTTATCAAATTCCTGCAAGAAAGAAGAAGAAGTTAATTGATTGGATTTTTTAGCTCCGGTATCACCTTCACTGGGTGCCATCATCGTTGTTGGAAGAGCTGCTCGTTTGCTCCTCTTCCTCAGCTTTTTCCTTTATCTCCTCTTCTTGAGCGGGCACATCCTTCTTCCAAGAAATATATTTCTTGTACTCCTCTTCAGAAGGGCCCTGCTTCTCCTCAACTTCCTTTTCAGCCTCCTCCTCCTCTTTCTCTTTCTCAGAAGTCCTTGTGGGAGCAGACTCTTCATCAGTAGGCTCTATGAAAGCAGCATGTTCTGTTGGTTCCTTCTCAGTAGTAGGCTTTGTAGAAACAACTTGTCCTGTTACGGCCTTCTCTGCAACCTTCTCGTCAAGGTTCGCATGATCCTCAAAAGTTACTTCCTCTGTCTCCATTGGAGTAACCTCCTCAGCCGTTTTAGTATTTACCTCCATTGGTGCCTTGTCAGAAGAGTTTTCTGGCATGCAGGGTCCTTCCACAGTTGTTGCATCATTGTTTAGAGCGACCTGTAATGTTTTCTCTAGCTCTGCAGCAACGATGAGAACATCCAACTTTTCTATCTCGGAGTAGTTGGGGTCTCCTTCATCGGCGTGTCAGCCTTTTCCTGGTCTGTAGAAGCTTTCTTCGGAGCAGATACTTCTCCTACGATTTCTGATCCTGTCACCTCGTCATCAGGCAGGACCATAATATCGACCAGTTGGCTGAAGGCATCACTGGACTCATCCTGTGGTGGTGGTGGTGAATGTATACTCTGATTGAGAGGCTGAACCATTAGTGGTGGCTTAGTTGATCCTGTTGCGCAAGAAGATCCTTCACTAGGTTGCATCGGCAGGGGCCTGTGTGTCATCCTGGTCTCCACCCTACTGGCATCCAGGGCCTGCTTCAGCATCCTCTCCTCCGCCTCTTCTACCCTGTAAACTTCCACCTGTTTCTCTGCGAAGCCCACGTCATCGCTAGCCTGTACCTGTGCTGCAGCAACATCCAGGATAACTTCATCCTTGTAGAAGTCGGACTGCTCGACGACCTTCTTTCCCTTCAGCGTCCTTGGGGAAGGTGGGGGCAAACCTAGAACTTCAGCTTGTTTCCTCTTCTCTACCCTAGCAGCAAGCTCTACTTCTGTCTCCACAGTATCCTGAAACTCCCTCCATTTTCTCTGCTTTACTGCTTTCAGGTAGCTTTCCTCCAACACTTTTTTTTTCCTTGATATTTTCAGCTTAAGCCAAGTTGATAGTCCACTCCTCCTCCTTTATCTAGTCCGACCATTGGAATAGGTCATTATAAGGAAGGTGCCTGTACTCCCACCAGGCTGTGAAGTGCTCCATCTGCTTTTTGAAATCTGTCTTTATCTTCACATAGTCTATCATTATTTCTATCTCCTCTTCCCCCTCCAGCTCCTCCTCTAGCAGGTCCAACTGCTCCTTCAACTGAGCAGTGACCCCCTGTACAACCTCCTCTGCTTATACTGTTGTAAGGATGTCCGACTCAGCATCCTTCTTCGTGCTCGTGAGAGTAGGAAGTGGAAGCACCACCGTTGAAGGGGGTGGTGTTGGGGATGTTTCATCATCGGAGATCCTGAGTTTCTTCTGGACCGCCTTCTTCACCCTAGGCCTCACACTCCTTGGCCTCTTCTGTAACTGGGAAGGGGATGCAGTAGCCATCGAGTCTTCTCCCTCCGACGTACTCCCCTGTTCTTCTTCCTCGGCTACCTCAATAACCTTCCTGGTTACTGGTGAGGGCTTAGTTCCCTTCTTGGTAAAGATCTTGCCATACCCTATAAACTTGCCCTTTTGAATAGGCTTGCCCTTTGACAGGCTAAATTCCAAATACCCCAAAATGGTATTCAGAATCAGTCCATAGGTTCGCTTGCCCACTTTCTTCTCCACTTCTTCCTTCAACCTGGTGAACACATAGTTTACCAGTTGATCTCCTCCCTCTCCATCAGGGCGATCATCATCTTGTACCTGAAATTGGTACATTTGTCAAAAGAACCTGAGCGGTTCTAGATTGATGTGGTAGCAAATGTCGTTGAGCATCTGGAACTCTATCTGGAAGAGCTTCTTGTTGCAGCTCTTGTTCATCGGCACCAGGTCATTCTTGCCGGTGAACTTTATCCAGTATTCCTCCAACTTGTCCTCAGCATAGGTGGCAAGCTCACTGGCATCCATCCCCTCAGTGGGAAGTTGGAAAATCTTTCCTAGGGTGCTGGCATTGATCTCAAAGGTCTTGCCTCCAATGCTGGAAAGGATTCCAATCTTGTCTGCAGAGACCTCTATGTTTGGTGTAGAACTCTGTCACCAAGGCTTCGCAGTAAGGTTCCTTGTAGTGGGTGCAGAGACCCAATACTCGGGATTTGAACAGATTGTTTAGTATGGTCTCCATGAAGAACTTCATTCTTCCCTCATCCTTGACAGCCTTCATTAGTATTTGCTTGTTGATGAGACGACCATCGATGATCTGAGAGTTCTTGGGTGCCATTTGTAGTAAGATGAGAGATGAGGAAGCTAAAACAGATTAGAGATAGAAAGCTTGGGTTACTGATATGTAGAAAGGTTGAGAGTATTTAGTAAGAGAGCGTAAAGTTTTTGAAAGTGTATAAGGGTCTTATTTATAGAAGTGCTCCCTGGCTATTTTGATCAACGGTCTGGATTGCTTCTGAATGTGAACAGTCTCGCATCTTATGGCTGAGGTTGCTGTTATAAGTGTACTTTTGTACTTTATGAGATTTGAATTTCTTGAGGGACCTTCTTGCAAATATTGCCGTCTTTGCTGGGTAACTGGTTCGAGATTGATGTGCCCACTTCTCAAGATTGGCAGTTACTCAGAACATGTCCTTTTTAAGGATCATGTTTGATGATTATGTATTGTATTATATAAGCAATATAATAACTCTCATTTTACGAGAATAAATAACATCAAATGGAGGTTAAAAATATCAAAAAGAAAAAGAAAAATTAGTGATGGAAATAAGAAGAAAAACCTAGATGATAGTCATTATACTTTATAAGCAATGCATATATAACAATTCTCACTTAAAGAGAATGAGGTAACATGAAATGGAGGTTAGAAATATTAAAAAATGAAGAAATATATTGATGATGAAAATAATAAGAAAAATTAGGATGAAAGCTTTTTCAAATATAATGAGATATCAATAATACTAATTTGATTGTTATCTTCATTGTCTAAATCTATCGAGAAAGAGAAGTGAAGGAGAAAGGGTTATCTAAATATACAACCACTTTAGAGAAAGAGAAGTGAAGGAGAAGGGGTTAGGATATGATCATGATTCCACTGTTTTTAAACATATTTAAAGAGAAGGAAAAATAAAGATGAGGGAAAAATATGAAAAGTTTATCAAATACAATTATTTATATAAGTTGAATATATTAAACATTTTTATTAATATAGACATTAAAACAATATAAATTTTATTCTTAAACAATATGTCATTATACTATAACATGAACAATAAAACTTATTAAATTATATAATAAGTTGCGTATCACACGAGTGCACTACTAGTATACTCAATAGTTCACTCTTGTGAATATTCAGCTTTGCAAGCTTCATCAATCTTGAAAAACACGAAGATATAAATTCGAGTATCCACCACAAAAATCAGATTTCTTTCAAATTTTCTGAACTGATGAATCATTATCCAAGCTGCTTCTCATCGCAAGATTTCAAGTACCATCTTTTGAGACGTGTATTAGTTTTAGATACCTGCAAGAATTAAACATACAAACATATATAACACCTTTTTAAGACAGAATTAGTACATAATATAGATGTCTAATTATGATTACTAACCTCTTCATCCCAGTTTGTTTTCCATGTCATGTAAGCAAGTGCAACCGTTACAGAAAAAGCTCCACTCATCATTCCAATCCATATACCCTGCAAATATAATTCAGATCACCATTTTCCAGTCCTAATTAATAAAATTTTCAAAAAAAAAAAAAAGGTTAATCACCTTCACTTGAAGCTGAAGTACATATCCAAGAGCTGCTCCAATTGGTAGTCCGATCACATAGAAGCAAACGAGGTTAATAACCGCGACTTTTGTTTGCAAACCAGCTCCGACTGCCACACCTGATACATAAAAAAGAAAAAGAAAAAAAACACGAGTAACCATATATGTGTTTAAGAGGCCCAATTCTGAATGCATGCACATGTGACATTGGTAGACCTGAGAGCACCGGATAAATGCCAGTGAGCAAGACAGAGAAAGCGAGTAGAAGAGAAAGATCTTCAACAGCGCGCGCCACTTCATCATCATTCGTGAACAAGTATCCGAGTTTGTCGCCAAACACCAAGCAAAGAGAACAGAATATCAATGAGATCACAACTGATTTGCATATTACCACTTTGATTGCGAATTTTGTAGCCTTAGCATCTCCTCTGCCTAGCTCATTCGCCACTCTCACTCTGTTTTTGCAAGAAAACAACTACTGATTTATCATCATGCGCAAAGACATGAGTATTTATAATGATTCACATGAGATTAATACGTACATTGCAGCTCCCATGATCCCAAGGCTGATCATGAATATCCAACCAAACATATTCAGGCTGAATTTTTTGAACTTCAATCAGTTTAGATCATCATAATACAAGAAAACACGAATCAAGAAATGCAATGAACATAATTTGCTAATTACCATATAGAGAAAGCAGATATTGCAACCTCTGCATTTTTCATGTATCCTGCTAGTAACACCAATATCGCATAGTACCACAACTCCAAGCTATTCAAAATAAAAATCAGGTTGCAAACTGAAAAACGATAATTACTTTAATCATAACCCTAGTAATAACTACAATAATACGAAAAAAAAAACGAGTTAATTACTTTTTTTACCCAATAACTTTTTGTTACTGGCAATTTTGATTTCAGCCCGATTTCACCGTTTGGGCCAACTTTGGGTAATATTTTCGAATTTTCAAACATAAAGGGTAAAATTGAAAGCCCGAAAATATAATAGGTAAAATTGTCAGTAGCAAAAAGTTATATCGCATTTCATCGACCTTTTCCAGCAATTTACATTTATATTTCGAGGCCCCACTTGCACTAATCGTGAATCCTTTTTTTTTTTTTTTAATATTCTATATTTAATCTTATTATTTTATATTCATGCAATACTATTTCCAAATAATTACAATAATAAGGAGTTAATTACTTTTTGAGTAATTACTTTTTTTACCTAATAACTTTTTGCTACTGACAATTTTACCCAATATCTCTTCGGGCTGTCAATTTTATCCTTTATGTTTTGAAATTCGGAAATATTACCCAAATTTGACCCAAACGGTGAAATCGGGCTGAATTTTCATCGTTTGGGTCGAATTTGGGTAATATTTCTGAATTTTCAAAACATAAAGGGTAAAATTGACAGCCTGAAAAGATAATGGATAAAATTGCCAGTAGCAAAAAGTTATTGGGTAAAAAAAGTAATTAACTCAAAAAAAAAAAAACATTTACCAGATCATGACACCAGATGATATGGAGAGCTTCAAGACAGGAATAATGTCCTTAAATGCGGCCAAAGTGAATCCGGTCCACGAATCAGGGCACCAACCACAAAAAATGTAGATAAATTCTCCGAAAACTAAAAACCAAGAAGATATGCAGAGGGCTCCCATTGCTCCATTGACTTCCCAATGAAGAACATAGACAAAAAGCCAAGACAATAGTAAGTGGATCATGAATTGCAGAAATGAGAGCCATGCAATAACCAAGTTCTTCTGCTGTGCTTGCAGATACATTTGGATTGTGGTGGCGAAAACGATGCTGTAAAGAAACAAAATGAACCACAGAGAAATGTATCCTGCAGATTCAGCAATGGCTGCTTCTTGACCAAGAAGGTTAAACAACGGGGTGGCAAAGATGAAAACAGGAAGTAGAATTGTTAGCACGGTGAGATCAATAAGCCATGATCTTTGCAAGTAAATCCCCATCATATGATACTGTTTTGCTCCGTAAGCTTGGCCACAAAGAGTCTCAGTTGCACTTGACATTCCAATCTGCGAAACAAAAGAAAGTAGCTCAAAAACGCAATAGTCTTAAGCTCCTAGCTATTGATCAAACATTAATTAAGTACCACAATTCCGTTGACAAATCGGACAGTTAAGGTCTGAACAAGGGCGTATCCAGCAAGATCGGTTGAGCTTATATGTCCAACAAATGATTGTGTGACCACAATAGTTCCAAAAGAAGTGACCCGGGACATAATACTCGGCAATGCAACTTTCCATATTTTCTTGGACTCTTCACAAACTCTGCCCTGCAAATCACTGTGTTGTCGTGATCCTCTTATAAGCAGACTCTCTTCTTCACTATTATCCATGGCCACTTCTTCTTCCTCACTGCTGACAAGCTTTCTTGGTTGATTTGATGAGGAACAAACTCACAGTCCTTGGTCTTAAATGGAGACTGATTCATTTATGTAGGTATGTAGGTGGTTAAGTAGAAAGATAGTGATGGCAAATATAAAATAATGCATGGATTTGTCGTGTGGGCATAAGATCTTGTTGGGTTTATAGGTTCACCGAACAATGCCCAATTACAAAGAAAACAGAAAGCAAACAAAAAACAGAAACTGATGTTGCCTCTGGTGTTACGTGACACTATGGACAACACCGAACAAACTGGAAAAACCGGGACTGCCTTCTTGTTCCTCCTTTCTCCGACTTTACAGCAGCCTTTAACCACGAACGGAACTCCTCCACAGCAGCAGGAACAACACACGAACCAGGTTTAAGTCGAGTCAAGGTTAGACCTTTCCCCTCAAAAACGAATACGTCCCGGCTAGTGCTCACGGTTTGACGTAACGTTCCCAAAGGTAAAACGACTTCGTCTTCAAGTTAGTAGCACCACAAAACTTGAAGCTCCAGCGAACTAGAATGGGAGATGGACTAGAAAGTATGATCTATATGGAAAACCGTATGCAACTTGCACTTTTAGTTCAAAAGATGCTATGAACTTTAATGCAATTAAAACATGAATAGATGGTGCTCTCAAGAGTCTTTTTTGATGATATGCAATGTGTTATTTTCGTGCATGAAGATGCCCTATGTTATAGACTTCATTCCACACTCTTGTAGATCATGGGAGGGGAAAAACTACCCCACTAAGTGAGTAGTGCAACCACCTCTCCACTCTTTATAACTTCCAATCAACCACTCTTGCCCACACCTTCATTCTAGAAGTGGGCTACCATATTGGACGACCATGGGCCTCATGGAAATGGGCCACAAGTCTGAATTGGATCGCAAGTCCAATGGGCTTTGCACAGGCCAGACTCGACAGTGTTGTCCCGGTGTTGCCAACACCACAGGCAACATCAACTGGGCCAGCACCAATGGGCAGAGCCCATTTTCGTGTATTAATTTCTCACTCACCAAAAATTGGTTTTGAGCGTTTCAACACACTATATTCATCTACTCAAAACGTAGATTCATCTTGTGCCTTTTGTTTTTACAATAGCCCACATTTGATCCTTCAAATCGGTGGTCAAACATGTGTCATAACACATTATAAACATTGGTCAAAACCAATTTTCCCACAATCCCCCACATGAGTGGAAATTAATCCATAAACATGCAAACCACAAACTAGTCCTTTGAAACTATATTGCATCAGGATAGGTAGCTTGTGGCTTTGAACCTTCCTTAGTCAAATACCATCGAGTATATCGGCGGCCTAGTGGACACAATGCCTTGAACTATTCCCCTTGGTGTATACTGAGACAATAGTATTGACACAACAAAGTCTCGTCTCCCTCTGTTCTCACGTTTGTGTCCGTTTTGGCCATGGAACACCCCCTTTGGATTCATAAGTGTTTCGTTTGAAGCGGCCCTCACTTCCACTTATATAGGTGATCTCCTATCGAGTATCCTGCAATACTCTACCTCAATGAGGCGTAGGAATCATTAAAAGTCGAAGACTTAACCTCACCACATTTGCAGGTTTAACACTTGGTGTAGTGCTCTCTAGGGAAGGATTTGGAATACCAAGTGTTCCAATGAACTTTCATAGCTTAGTTTTCCACATTGAACCAAGTTCTTGGGATCTCCAGTCATCATAGTTGGGTTACCACTATGTCAGTTACTTATTTGTGGATTTTCAATCCCATTCCCTCTAGCAACTTATTCATTTGATCTCGGTTTAGCGCTTTCGTGAGCGGATCCGCTAGATTGTCTTTTGACTTAACATAGTCGATCGACATTATACCACTTGAGATCAAATGTCTTATGGAATTATGTCTACGACGTATATGTCGAGACTTTCCATTGTACATGTTGCTCAAAGCTCTTCCAATAGTAGCTTGACAATCACAATGTACCATTACCGTAGGCACAGGTTTATTCCAACATGGAACGTCCTCAAGGAAATTACGAAGCCACTCAGCCTCTTCACCAGCCTTATCTAAAGCTATGAATTCAGATTCCATGGTGGATCGGGCTATACACGTTTGCTTTGTGGACTTCCACGACACCGCTCCGCCTCCTATAGTGAATACATATCCACTTGTGGAAAACGAGTCTTTCGTGTCGGATATCCAATTAGCATCACTGTACCCTTCAAGTACTGCCGGATATTTCGTGTAGTGTAGCCCCACATTTAGGGTGTACTTCAAGTATCTTAATACCCTTTTTAGTGCTCTCCAATGCTCGTCACTTGGATTGCTTGTGAATCTACTTAACTTGGTCACAACGCACGCAAGATCAGGACGTGTACAATTCGTAATGTACATCACACTTCCTATAATCCTTGCATATTCCAATTGAGCTACAGAGTCACCTTTATTCTTGCTCAAGTGAACGTTTAGTTCCAAGGGAGTCTTAGCCGGTAGATCGTCAAATGCGTTAAATTTCTTCAACACTTTCTCAATGTAATGAGATTGTGATAAGACAATTCCATTAGACGTCCTTTCGATTTTGATTCCTAGAATCACATCGGCTAATCCCAAATCTTTCATGTCGAAATTTCGATTCAACATGCGTTTCGTATCAACGATTAATTCATGGCTATTACCCATGATCAACATGTCATCAACATAGACACATACCAAAATAAAGGCGTTTGAAGTACCTTTTACGTACACACATTTATCACATTCGTTGATTTTGAAACCATTCGACAACATCGTGTTGTCAAACTTAATATGCCATTGTTTAGGAGCTTGTTTAAGTCCATACAACGACCGAACGAGCTTGCACACTTTTTTCTCATTTCCGGGTGATACAAACCCTTCAGGTTGATCCATGTATATCTCATCCTCTAGTTCACCATTTAAAAACGCAGTTTTCACATCCATTTGGTGTATTTCAAGATCGTGCAAGGCAGCGATCGCAAGAAGCACACGAATAGAGGTGATCCTCATTACAGGTGAATAGGTATCGAAGAAGTCATACCCTTCTTTTTGTTTAAACCCCTTTGCAACCAAGCGGGCTTTATACTTTTCAATCGACCCATCGGCTTTATATTTTCTTTTAAGGATCCATTTGCATCCTAAGGGCTTGCAACCTTTCTGAAGGTCAACCAACTCCCACGTATGATTTTGCATAATCGAGTCGATTTCGCTATTAATAGCTTCATTCCAGAGTGCAGCTTCTGGACTCGATAGAGCTTCTTTGATAGACTTAGGTTCATCTTCCAACACATAAGTGATTAAATCAGGACCAAAAGAATTCACAATTTTAGCTCTCTTGCTGCGTCTCGGCTCTCTTGGAGTCACAGAGCTCGCAGTCTCATCGAATGTTCTCTTGGATGTGCCAACATCCGGGGCAACACCCATTTCCGGTGTTCTCTCGAATGTGCCAACACTGGAGGCAACACTCGTCTTTTCCTTGTAAGGAAAAATGTCTTCAAAGAATATCGCATTCCTTGATTCAATAATGGTGTCTTTCGTCATCTCCGGTATCTCTGATTTATAAATCAGAAACCGATAAGCACAACTGTTGAGTGCATATCCTATAAAGATACAATCAACAGTTTTAGGGCCGATTCTCACTTGTTTAGGAAGAGGCACTTCAACTTTTGCCAAAGACCCCCACACTTTGAGGTATTTATACGATGGTTTCCGCCCTTTCCACATTTCATAAGGAGTTTCATCCTTAGTCTTATGAGGAATCTTATTCAAAATGTGGTTCGCCGTTAAGATGGCATCTCCCCACAAGTTTCGCGGTAAACCCGAGCTAATTAACATAGCATTCATCATCTCTTTTAGAGTACGATTTTTCCTTTCAGCGACACCATTAGACTGTGGTAAATACGGAGCCGTTGTTTGGTGTATTATGCCCGAATTGGAACACAATTGCTCAAACGGCGCAACATACTCGCCACCTCTATCACTTCGAATAATTTTAATTCGAGTGTTAAGCTGATTTTCCACTTCGTTTTTATAACAAATGAAAGCTTCCAAAGCTTCATCTTTACTCCTTAAGAGATAGATGTAACAAAATCTTGTGCAATCATCAATGAAAGTAATGAAATACTTTTTACCACCTCTAGTTTGCACAAACTTTAAAGCACACACATCCGTGTGAACCAATTCTAGAGGTTTAGTGCTCCTTTCCACCGAATGAAACGGTATCTTAGCCATTTTGGCTTCCACACAAATTTCACACTTTTTAGGTGTTTCAATTTTTGGAATGTTAAGTAAATCGAGATTTACTAACCTTTTTATAGTATTTAGATTTACATGTCCTAATCTAACATGCCATAAAGAAGAGCACTCAGTCAAATAAGCAAAAGTAGATGACTTTCCATTCATAACATTTGTGCCAACATTGCTGACGGTGTTACGGCTGGTGTTGCCAACGCCGTCGGCAACATCAGAGACAACATTCTTGTCAACGCTGCCAACATCAATGACAACATTTTTTTTATCACATAACGTTCAACCATATAAAGGTATGAACCACAATTGTGACCACATTCTCGGCCACACTTTGTCATTACATCTTTGAGTTCATGTGTGTACATTAACACGACTCATTGAATTTTACTTTTAAGTCAATGCTCAAATATATATTCAAGCCCCTCAACACAATTTAGTGTTGAACACACCAACTTATAGCTGATGTCATTGATGCACAAATGCACCAACATAACTCTTAAAAATGCTCTACCAACTTGTACGAGAAGAGGACATTTGTCCACCTTCATTTCATACTGCATTGGAACGACGCATTATGAGTAGTAGAGTGTCATGTACAATGTTGTAACATTTCCAATAACACTCTATTCCGATGTCATTGACAGTGTCGTAACACTTCACATAACATTTTAATCCATCATCTTTCTTTCTAGATGAACATTTCTGTCACTCCACAATCACTTTCCTCATCACTCCTTGATGGGAAATATCTTTCTCAATCACAACAAACTGTCAAGGAAAAAGTAAATAGATTAGTTAGAATACTTTGAATGATTAAATCAATACAAATAATTCTACTAGAGAATTCTCCCTTCTTTCGGTAGGAACACTCTTTTCAGAGTTTTAATCAAAGTCCTACTCCCATGATTATTCGGAGGGGTTCCCCCACATAGAAGCACATGTTAAAGTGTCTCTCTAGCACCATTGGTTAAACACAACATGCTTCAAATATATATGCAGCCATCAGCGACCACAAGTTCTTCCTTGGTAAGGATTTTCACTACGTCAAACGCAGTTGAGAATAACAACATCCCTTGCTGCCACCTTTTGAAGTTAGCACCCATAAACTTCTTGGTTGTCTCTCCTTGGATAGGAGTTACAAAGGTTTTCATAGCCGAAGAAGTCGATATTGTTCAGATCTATTCGTTTTTGAGATTGTTGGGTTTATAGGTTCACCGAACAATGCCCAATTACAAAGAAAACAGAAAGCAAACAAAAAACAGAAACTGATGTTGCCTCTGGTGTTACGTGACACTATGGACAACACCGAACAAACTGGAAAACCGGGACTGCCTTCTTGTTCCTCCTTTCTCCGACTTTACAGCAGCCTTTAACCACGAACGGAACTCCTCCACAGTAGCAGGAACAGCACACGAACCAGGTTTAAGTCGAGTCAAGGTTAGACCTTTCCCCTCAAAAACGAATACGTCCCGGCTAGTGCTCACGGTTTGACATAACGTTCCCAAAGGTAAAACGACTTCGTCTTCAAGTTAGTAGCACCACAAAACTTGAAGCTCCAGCGAACTAGAATGGGAGATGGACTAGAAAGTATGATCTATATGGAAAACCGTATGCAACTTGCACTTTTAGTTCAAAAGATGCTATTAACTTTAATGCAATTAAAACATGAATAGATGGTGCTCTCAAGAGTCTTTTTTGATGATATGCAATGTGTTATTTTCGTGCATGAAGATGCCCTATGTTATAGACTTCATTCCACACTCTTGTAGATCATGGGAGGGGAAAAACTACCCCACTGAGTGAGTAGTGCAACCACCTCTCCACTCTTTATAACTTCCAATCAACCACTCTTGCCCACACCTTCATTCTAGAAGTGGGCTACCATATTGGACGACCATGGGCCTCATGGAAATGGGCCACAAGTCTGAATTGGATCACAAGTCCAATGGGCTTCGCACAGGCCAGACTCGACAGTGTTGTCCCGGTGTTGCCAACACCACAGGCAACATCAACTGGACCAGCACCAATGGGCAGAGCCCATTTTCGTGTATTAATTTCTCACTCACCGAAAATCGGTTTTGAGCGTTTCAACACACTATATTCATCTACTCAAAACGTAGATTCATCTTGTGCCTTTTGTTTTTACAATAGCCCACATTTGATCCTTCAAATCGGTGATCAAACATGTATCATAACACATTATAAACATTGGTCAAAACCAATTTTCCCACAGATCTCAAACAGGGCCTTCATGTTTCTTTTACAATTGTTTTTGTTTTGGGTCCAATAATTCATGGATGATTCTGCCAATGTAAGGATAAGATATACTTGTCTATCTTCTTGACAGGCTTTCTGGGTTGATTTAATGAGGAACAAACTCACAGGTATTGGTCTTAAATGGACACTGTTTCATTTATGTTGAAAAATAGTGATTGATGGATGTGTCTTGTGGACATAAGACATCAAACAGGGCCATCATGTTTCTTTTACACTCGGTTTTGTTTTCGATTCAATAATTCACGGATGATTTTGCAAATGCAACATGTACTTTTCAAAGTTTATTAGCTTTCTATTATTTACTTAGTTAATGATTCAAAAGGTATGGCAATCTTTACAAATTTGGCATGTGTTGTAGTTTACAAGTTTTTTGTTCCTTTTGTTTGTGTTGCTTTGTTACAACAAGTTGCAGCAGCTATACGAATTTGTGAGAGTAGATAACTTTCGCGATCATTTTTTTTTTTTTATGTGGAGGATTAATTTATTTCTTCCTTAGAACTAGTTGGATTCAATTGTTTTAACTTTATTCTGAGTGGTTTTAATTCTACTATTTTTCTTTGGATTGCAAAATTAATTAGATATAGTTATTTTTTCTTTCATCGTCTTCGTTACCAAGAATTATATTTTTTATAGTAGGTCTCCTATGAATCAGGTGCATGGATGCACCCGGGTCGGATCCGGGTCAGGGTGTGCTTTTTTTTTTTTTTTTCGCGCATGGTTTTTGAAATTTTGCACCTACCAATAGGTTATGTTAGATCTACCTTGACGTTATGTTAGATATACATTTACGCTATATTAAATCTATATATCTGCCCAAATTTCATACCTTTTATTTTTTGCGCTAGATTTTTGAATTTTGGCACCTACCACTACGTTATGTTAGACATATCTTTACGTTATGTTAGACCTACTTTTATGTTATGTTAAGCCTACCATTATGTTCAAATTCCATACTGATGTCACTGTGAATGCAACACCACAAGAGTACAAGAGCAAAAAGAATGAAATAAGTTTTTGCTTGCTTAAAGAAGAAAACTAGAACGTATTTCCTTGATTGAAGAAAAATGATCAAGTCTCCTTTACAACACATATCTTCTCCTATTTATACTATTCTTTTACAAAGAGGGGTATTTCTGTCATTTCTCATTGACCTTTCCTTGTTGCCTAAGTCATCCCTAATATTCCTTTTTCAAGGTACATCTTTTACTGCTCCAAGTAAACCTCTTCTCCTCTAGAATCTTCCATTTTCTGTTGTATGGGAAGATATTTTCGTTTGTCCTTTGTGGCCACGTCAGCAAATCCTTAGAGCATGCTTGTCATCCTTACTTTTGAGCTATTATTCTCTACTTCGAGCGCACAGATCCGTTCGTCTGCAACTCGACCTCTCAGTTCTGCAATTATGCGGTTACACGGAGCTTCTCGTCTGCAGTTCGATATATTTTCACCACTTCTGCGATTTTATGGTTTCGTGGGGTATCTCATCTGCAGTTCGACATATCTTCACCACTTCTGCCACCACCTCTGCTTATGCAAGAGCAGTTCTGCAAGATTACTTAAAATATGATTTTGTTTTATTAGAGTCAAGGTATCCGAATGACACAAGGCCCTTTTATATTCTCCTTCTTCCCACATCAGCTACTCCCCCTGGTGCAGTTGAGCAGATCTGGTTTGGCAGAGCTGGTCGACTGCAGCACTTCTTGTATTTTCTTCTCTCAGTCAGAGAGCTAATTTTCCCCTTAGCTACTTCCCCTGGTGCAGTTGAGCAGATCTGGTTTGGCAGAGCTGGTCGGCTGCAGCACTTCTTGTATTTTCTTCTCTCGATCAGAGAGCTAATTTTCCCCTTAGCTACTCCCCCTGGTGCAATTGAGCAGATCTGGTTTGGCAGAGCTGGTCGGCTGCAGTACTTCTTGTACTTTCTTCTCTCAGTCAGAGAGCTAATTTTCCCCTTAGCTACTCCCCCTGGTGCAGTTGAGCAGATCTGGTTTGGCAGAGCTGGTCGGCTGCAGTACTTCTTGTATTTTCTTCTCTCGATCAGAGAGCTAATTTTCCCCTTAGCTACTCCCCCTGGTGCAGTTGAGCAGATCTGGTTTGGCAGAGCTGGTCGGCTGCAGCACTTCTTGTATTTTCTTCTCTCGATCAGAGAGCTAATTTTCCCCTTAGCTACTCCCCCTGGTGCAGTTGAGCAGATCTGGTTTGGCAGAGCTGGTCGGCTGCAGCACTTCTTGTATTTTCTTCTCTCGATCAGAGAGCTAATTTTCCCCTTAGCTACTCCCCCTGGTGCAGTTGAGCAGATCTGGTTTGGCAGAGCTGGTCGGCTGCAGCACTTCTTGTATTTTCTTATCTCGATCAGAGAGCTAATTTTCCCCTTAGCTACTCCCCCTGGTGCAGTTGAGCAGATCTGGTTTGGCAGAGCTGATCGGTTGCAGCACTCCTTTTCCTTCTCTCCAATTCCTTTTCTGCCATGAGAATATCTTTTCCACGTGCCACATTCTTCCTTATCTTCAAAGATTTGGTAAATCCTTTGACTCTGACAGTGAGTGTCCTTTCGTTTTTACCTTTTTAAAACGTCATACTTGATGTGCACAATCTGGTTCCTACACGTGTCAGCCATCCAGCGGTGTGATGCGAAACGTCGCGCCTCTTCCCAATGCAATATATTCAAAAAAAATTACCCTAATTCTTACTTTCTCTCTCTTCGTTCTCGCCTCTTCATTCCTTTGCGATTATTCCTTCTTCTCCGGTGATTCTGGTGTAAAGGACTGCTTAGAGATTCTTTTCCGGTGAACCTTCTTCTCCTTCTTCTTCCATTGCGTTCGTTTTTCCATGGCGAGAGAATGTAATTTCTAACCTTTGGCTTTTTGTTTGTTTGTGGTCTATATGCAGTGGCTGTGAACTGGTATTTTTACTCTAAAAGTTGGAATATTGTGGCCATTTTTGTTGGATATCTGAGTTGTTTTTTGGAATTTCTTGGTGCTTTCTTAGAATAATTCCCCCTCTGTCTATTTCATCCTTTTCCATGGCCTCTTCCGACCAGGAAACCGACTCTTCTACTTTCCAAACCCTCGAGCAAGATTCCCCTTCTATTCTTCCTGTTCCCAGTGGGCAGTCCACTTCATCTTCTTCTACTAGGACTTCTCCTCCTATCGAGGAGGAGACTTCTGCCGCCAGTGTTGATCCTATAAGTTACAGCGCTTCCGACCCCAATTTCGACTTCGTTAGCCATCGCACTTCTTTTACTGCTGATCGTGTTGATATTCTTCGCCTAACTTTTGACATTCCTCCAAGTTTCTGTATATATTGTCCTGCTGGGCATCATAGGCCCAATTTTCTTTCGGGGCGTAAGCTAGCCTTCTGGACTGCACAGTTCAGGGCTGGAGTTCGCTTCCCTGTGAATCCTTACCTTTATAAATTATCATTTTTTTACCAAGTTCCCCTGAATCAATTTACACCCTCTGCCATTCGTCTGATGCTGGGCTTCTTCATAATTTTGAAGGGTAATGGTGGGAACCCAACTGCAGAACTCTTTTTTTCCAACTTTCCTCTTAAGTTCAAACCTCCTTTCTTTTATGTTACTGCCGACCCTAGGGGTTTAATTCATTTCTTAGGCAAACCCCAGAGCCGGGATAAGCACTGGAAGGAAGACTATTTTTTCATCTCTGGTGCCGACACATGGGATTTTCCCACTGGTCCTTGGGTGTATACCAAGCCTTTGGTGAAGAAGGAATTTTACATCAGCTGTCCTTCTTCCGATCGAGCAATAATCGAGGAGTTGAACTCCTCTGTACATACCATAGGTCCTTTTGATATAGTTAGCTTAGTTGAGCAGCCCTCTATCTTGTCTTATTTTGGCCTTTGTTCTGGCGAGACTACTTATCCTTCTGAGTTTGGTATTTCTCCTCTTCTGTCACTCTTTTGCCCATTATCCCTCTGTTTACTAGTTCTGCTTACAAGTTATACTTATTTTTGATGATGTAGAATCTGCCTGGAAAAGGGCTCTGCCATGTCGAGAGCCTCTTTCTCCTCCCCGCTCCCGCTCGGGTGATGTTCCTGCTGTAGAGCCTCGCATCGATGCCTCCGCCTCTGCTGGCACCCGAGGTGACCGGGGAAAATGCCCCCAAAGCTCTGCTGAGCAGCCTCCAGTGGCTCGACGCCTACGTCTCCAGTCTCCTCCCAGAAGTGCGCTTGAGCCAACTCTGCCTCCAAAAGATCGGTCTCGGTCGAGCCGAGTAAGGGCTTCTGCCAACGATGCCTTTACTCTCGAGCTCCCTAAGTCCCTTCTGGAACTCTCTGCAGAGGAATCGCACCGTTTTCTCCAACTTTGCCTCACTCCCACCGATAATTACACACTGGGGTGAGTTTCGCAGGAGAATGAGCTCTACATGGGTGCCAATCATCTTCTGAAGGTACTTTATCATTATCCTGTTCCAGAGTTTGTTTGAACCTTCCTTGGAATTCTTTGTTCATCTTCTTACTTTGTGATTGCAGTCTTTGGTTCACTTCAGCAGACTTCAGTCGAAGGTTGGGTCAGCTACCGACCCTGCTCCCCTCATCTCGGAGAAAGACAATGAGATTTCGGGGCTGAAGTTCAAGCTAGTTGAACAGGAGAAGGAGATCAAGGCGTTGCGGCAGGGGGAGGACCAAGCAAAGTCCAAATTAGCAGAGTTGGAGAAAGAGGTGGAGTTCTGGAAGAAGAGAGCCTTTGAAGAAAAAGCTCGCAGCCGAGAGTATGGGCTCCGAAAATTCTCCGAGGGGATAGACGCTTGCAAGAGAAATCTCCACATGACAGCTGCAGGTCAAAGTTTTTTGGAGGAGGTGATAACGGGCTTGAAGGAGGCCTATCTCAAAAGCACGAACTCTCTGGTTGACTTCTGCCCGCACATAGGCTATTATTATGGCTTTGGTTTCGACTCGGCACAGAAGCAAGCCCAGGACCAAGGCTTTGTGGGCACTTTTGATTTCAATGGGCTTCTAGACGATATGCCGGCTTCCCCACATTTCGAGGGGGACCCTACAGAAGACCCCGACTCACCTTGGTGGCTGCCCGTTCTCCAAAAGGCGTATGCCAGGCTGTGCACTGCTCCAACCGAAGCGTTTACCCCTGTGGATCCTTCTTCCTGCAAATTCCCGCTTCTAGCAGCCCCAGCATTGCCTGCCCCCTCTGCTACCGCTTCTCAGCCTGAATCGGTAGATCTGATTGTCTTAAGTGGGGATTCTTCAGAGGTTACTCCTGTTGTTAATGCGCCCCTTGAGCATTCTTCAGTTGAGCCGGCAGGACTTCCCTCTGCTGACCTCCAGATCGGGCTTGAGACTGCTGGCGATGACTCTTCCCCCCAGGACCCTCCTACTGCTACTTAACCAATCTCTCATTTGATCTATGTTGAAAACTGTTTATTTTAATTCTGCTCAAACAATACTTTTCCATTTCTGTATTTGCTTAGATAACTCGTTTTATGATGTGTTAACTTTTGATGTCATTTTTTATATTCGCGTGTATCTTATATATACATATATTCCCTCTTATTACTGCTTTTCAGTTTGTTACTATGAGCAATTATCACGACGTATATAAGCATGAGCAAAAACGGATATAAACAATAGTGATTTGAGAAAGAAATACTCATAGAAGTAGTTAATTTTTGCTAAGGCGCTTCACTTTTTTCTTTTTTTACATCGGTTTCTGCGATTCTAAGAACTTCTCATGCTTCCCCTTCTTGCCCTTTCTTTTGCCAACCTTTCCTTTCATCTCCTTCCTGAATGAATAAAAAATGAAAACCACATTTGTTAACATTGATGAAGTTTATCCAGATCTTTAATCAATTCAATCTTGGCCCCACCAACCCTAGTCAGAGGTGTGTCAGACCCGGAGGTCTGCCTCTGCCAGGGTGGCTGCTTTCTAGGGCGTAGTTTTGTTTTGGCCCCATTGACCCTAGTCAGAGGTGTTTTAGACCCAGAGGTTGGCCTCTGCCAGGGTGGCTGCTTTCTAGGGCAAATTTCTTTTCTGGCCCCACCAACCCTAGTCAGAGGTGTGTCAGACCCGGAGGTCTGCCTCCGCCAGGACGGCTGCTTTCTAGGGTAAATTTCTTTTCTGGCCCCACCAACCCTAGTCAGAGGTGTGTCAGACCTGGAGGTCTGCTTCTGTCAGGGCGGCTGCTTTCTAGGGCAAATTTCTTTTCTGCCCCACCAACCCTAGTCAGAGGTATGTCAGACCCGGAGGTCTGCTTTTGCCAGGGCGGCTGCTTTCTAGGGCAAATTTCTTTTCTGGCCCCACCAACCCTAGTTAGAGGTATGTCAGACCCGAAGGTCTGCCTCTGCCAGGGCGGCTGCTTTCTAGGGCAAATTTCACAGAGTTCAAGAGACGTTTCTTACTTGTTTCTTTAGGCGTTGTATTTCTTGAGGTTGCAGATATTCCAGGGTCTAGCCACCTCTTTTCCTTCTTCTGTCATCAGTCGATATGCCCCTCCTTTTAACACCTCTAATATAATATAAGGGCCTTCCCAATTTGGCTCTAATTTCCCCTTAGGCTTCAGGGCGTCAGCTCTTCTGAGGACTAAATCTCCTTTATCCAGACGTCGCAACCGTACTTTTTTATCATATGTCGCCTTGACCCTGCTTTTGAATTTCTCAATCTTCAGCCGCGCTATTTCCCTTTCCTCCTCTAGTAGGTCTAGGTTCTCTCTCATCAACTCTTCATTCTGCCCCTCTTCAAATGTCATTATTCTATGAGTTTCCATCCCCACTTCCGCTGGGATTACTGCGTTGGCCCCATATAGTAGATTGAAAGGAGTCATGTCTGTTGCCACCCTAGGTGTTGTTCTGTAAGCCCATAAGACTGAATCTAGCTCTTCTGCCCAGATGCTTTTAAGGGTTTCTATTCTCGTTTTTAACCCGTTAATTATGGTCCTATTGGTCACCTCCACCTGGCCATTTGCTTGGGGATGTGCTACCGCCGCGAACCTCTGAGTGATTTTCATCTCTGTGCACCAGGCTTTTATTTTCTTTCCACAGAACTGCGTGCCGTTATCCGAAATTAAAATTCGAGGGACCCCATATCGGCAACAGATCTGTTTCCATAGGAATTTTATTACATTCTGCTCATCTATTTTCCCCAATGGTTCTGCCTCTACCCACTTCGTGAAATAGTCTATGGCGACTATCAAGAATTTCTTCTGCCCCTTAGACAGCGGCAATGGCCCCACCAAGTCTATCCCCCACTGAGCAAAAGGACATGGGGAGTACATCCATCCCAATTCTTCTGCTGGACTGTGTATCAGGGGACCATGGATCTCGCAGCTGTGGCACTTCTGCACCAATTCTCTTGCATCTGTGCCCATTGTCGGCCAGAAGTACCCTGCACGTAAAACCTTTCGTACCAACATCTTTAACCCCACGTGGTCGCCTCCGCATCCTTCATGCGCTTCTCGCAGCACGTATAGTCCTTCTTCTCAGTTCAGACATCGCAGGTATGCTTGTGAAAAGGAACGTCGAAAGAGCTGCTCGCCAATGATGCAATACTTTAGCGTTTCCTTTGTCCAGCTCAAGCTTGCCGATGCTTCCGTTTTTTTCAATTCATTGATGATGGAAGTTCTCCAATCATCCAGTTCTTCCATCTCTGCGACCTCTGTATCTCCACCCTGTTTTTCAGCTACTAATAGGGTTATTTTTCGTGGTTGCAAGAGTGGGTATGAGCTGGCAATTTTTGCCAGGTAGTCTGCTTGGACATTCTCTGCTCTCGGAATCTGCTTTAGTTCAAATGTTTCAAAACACAGCTTAATCTTAGAAATTTCCTTCAGGTATTCAGATAACGACTCTTTTTTGACTTCATATGATCCTTCATGTTGCTGGAACACCAGCTGTGAGTCAGTGTGAGCTACGAGGTTGCTCCCACCAGCATCTTTCACGATATTCATGCCTCGCACCAAGGCCTCGTATTCTGCTTCGTTGTTTGATACAGAATAGTTCAATTTGATGGCGTATTGCATATTTTGCCCGTCCGGACATTCCACTAAAACTCCCACGCCACAGCCGTCTTTGGTTGTCGATCCATCCACAAAAATCTTCCAAATCCTCTCCTCCTCTGGCAGAGCTAGTGACTCTTGCAAGAAATCCGCCAGAGCCTGTGCCTTAATAGCCTTCCGTGGCTCAAATTCCACATCATATGCCCCTCACTCTACCGCCCACTTCACCATCCTTCCAGAAGTGTCAGCTCTGCCCATGGTCTGGGCTAATGGATAATTTGTGCGTGCTATAACCTTATGTGAGAGGAAGTATGGACGGAGTCTCCTAGCCGTGATGATAACAGCCAGCCCTGCCTTCTCAATCTCTGCGTATCGGACTTCTGGACCCTGTAACATATGGCTTATATAATATACCGGCATTTGTTGATGTTCCACTTCTTTTATCAAGACTGTACTGACTGCCATCTCTCCTACTGAAATATACATAAACAAAGTTTCACCCTTCTCTGGCTTAGAGAGCTGGGGTAATCTGGCCAAAAAACTCTTTCAATTCCTTGAAGGCCCGATTACACTCCTCCGTCCATTGGAACTTACATCCTTTCCTCAAGATTTTAAAGAATGGGTAACTCTTGTCGGCTGATTTAGAGACGAAGCTACTTAATGCGGTTATTCTCCCCAACAACCTCTGCACCTCCTTCACATTCTTGGGTGGTGCCATATCCATCACAACCTTTACTTTTTCTGGATTGACTTTTATTCCTTCTTTGGTAACCATGAACCCAAGAAACTTTCCCGATGTTACCCCGAAACTACATTTCTCTGGGTTCAGCTTCATCCCACTACTTCGTATGATGGTGAAGGCTTCCTCCAGATCCGTGATGTGCTGTTCTGCCTCCCTGCTTTTCACCAGCATGTCATCCACGTACACTTTCATGTTCCTTCCCAGCATTGGCTTGAACAACTTATCCACCATTCGTTGATATGTGGCCCCAACATTTTTTAATCCAAAGGGCATTCGCACATACCTATACGTGCCTGCAGCTGTGATGAAGCAGACCTTTTTAACGTCTGCCGGGTCTAATTGGATCTGATGATACCCCTGGTAGGCGTCCATTAAAGACAGACGTGCGCACCCAGACGTTGAATCCACCAACTGATCGATGCGGGGCAGCGGATAATGATCTTTAGGGCAGGCTTTGTTCAAATCACGGAAATCGATGCACATGCACCACTTCTTATTAGGTTTTGGCACTATAACGGCATTAGACAGCCACTCAGGAAATTGGACAGGCACGACGTGTCCTGAATCTAACAGCTTTTGCACCTCTGCTTGTATGATTTTGTCTTTTTCCGCCCCAAAGTTTCGAAGTCTCTGTTTAACAGGCCGCACATCTGGGTAGATGTTCAGACGATGCATAGCCACTTCGGGATCAATGCCCTTCATATCGGTTGCCTGAAAGGCAAATAGATCAGCATTCCTCCTAAGGCATTCAATCAGTTCTGCTGCTCGGCGGCTGGAATCTCTGCACCGACTTTCGTACAAAACCCATCCTTTCCAGGGTATAATTCCACCGACAAAAGCTCTCCCTCCAACTACCATCTTACATGCTCTTCCTCCTCTTTCTCCACCCTCTGCCGTTTTACCCCTGCGTCCTCTTCTGCGACTTTGCTTGCAACCGGCAAAGCCCACTTGTGTGCCACTCTAATGGACTCGACATAACATTTCCTGGAGTGAACTTGGTTTGCCTTTAACTCCCCGATTCCAGCAGAGGTGGGAAACTTAACCTTCATGTAGTAAGTAGAGACCACCGCTTTAAGCTCATTCAGTATGGGGCGCCCGAATATAACGTTATAGGCAGACGGCGCGTCCACTATCAGGAAGTCCATCATCAACCGCTTCTGCCGTGGCCACTCTCCCACCAAAACGTGCAAGGTCACCGCTCCCAAGGGGTGAACTGCTCCCCCCGTAAAGCCGTACAATGCCGTATTCACCGGACGGATCTGAGTTTTGATATCCATTCTCTCAAAGCAATCTTTGTATATGATATCGGCAGAACTGCCCGTGTCTACAAATACTCTAGCCACGTCATACCCAGCTATTTCTACTGTTACTACCAAGGAATCGTTGTGTGGCTTCAGCATCGGAGTCTCATCTGCTGCGCCAAATACGATATCAGGAGAGGGTTGCACTTCAGACACCTCCATGTGCTGATCATGCCAGCCTTGTGCATATTTTAGGGCTGACT